>CM055066.1:864322-1399322 GCA_029204045.2 Tillandsia leiboldiana
CGGTTTCTTAGGTAGTTTTTGTCGCATTTTTTTAAAGAATGGTATGAGAAAACTTCTAACTAATCAAACTATTCTTCTCAATTCACTCGTCATAATTTAAACAATATATTTTTATTATATTTTTTTAATAAAAATAAATTGATTGTATATAAATAATGTAATGCATGTGATTGCTATATAATAAATTTTCTTTTTAAATTATAGATGTTTATTTTCAGAAAAAATTTGCTGGTGTAAGTGGATATGGACTTTCCCAATGACCTTTCTAACTAAGATTGTGAACAAATAAGATATTAATTTAGAGATTTTGCTGTAATAAAAAACGTAAAATATTGAGAATAAGTGAGATGTACATCTTATATATATATTGTGTTATTTAATATATAATATGTATATGTCTATACATCATTTCAAATACACCGTTGACATTATTTTTATGTTCCCAATAGAGAGCGTTTCTACAGTTCACATTGTTTTATGTTCCCATTAGAGCGTTTCTAATGGCAAAGTACATGCAGTGAGTTTGGCCCTGATAGATTATATATTCGTTGAACCCCTTAACTTTTTCTCAAATGTATGTATTCACTTTACTATAGCCAAATAACATCTTTCGAATTAATGTACAAAAGCTCTCTAATTAATGCTATTTTTATGAAATTTAATTTTCAAATTGAAGAGTTCGATTTCAATTTTATTTTATACTAATGTACTCTTTGGAGCGGCGAAATAAAGAAAATAAAACTTTTTTTTTTAAAAAAAAGGTCTAATTTTCATCTGGAACAAACTTATTATAATATATAAATTGCAAAGACAAAATTGAAATTCATATCAAATTTAATTAACCAAATTTGTTCTATCCCAAAGTTTTCAGAAAGGAGATAAGAAAAAAGAAAAAAACAAAATTGAAAATTATAGCTTAAGAAGGATGCATGCAAGTCAATTAACCACCTGCTAGTCAAAGCAAAAAAAACACTCTGCACAAAAACAAAAAATTTATGAAAATAATCGTTCATCGCATATATAATATGAATCTTAAAATTACATGAGTAATATTCTGAAAACTATTCTCACCAAAAATTTTTCCCAAAAAAGTCAACTGGTGCGGCCGCTGCAAATCGTGAGAGTTCCATGCATTGGATTTTGTACGTACGTAGGTACGTACGTACGTAGATTGGGTTGAAACTAATTAAGTCCGGGGAGTTTCTTGCATGTAATATTGTAATGTCCATTATAAATAAATTTTTTAAAAAAATTAAACTAATATACACTCTAAAATATGTATATTTTAATAATATATTTTAACTAATCATATTAAATAATTAGTAAAAAAAATTTACATATATATTTTTTAGTATTACCCAAATTGTACTGTTTTTTCTGTGAGTACATGTGTTAGTGATTGAGATGAAAACATGTGTCAAAGTTTAAATTACTATTACTGTAGTAATTATAGTAATAGTTTACTATAATAATTATATAATAATTTAATTTATACTATTATAATTATTATAATTTGATTATAGTAATTACAACGTTTACTATAGTATAATTATAATAATAATTCAATTCTACAATGTACTAATTTGGTAAGTAATTAACAAACCTCCAAATTTGAAATTAAAATTTAACTCGAGTTTAAACGTTATAATTATAATAGTATAAATTAAATTTTAAATGAGTAACAAATTTTAAATTCAAATTGTTAATTCAATATTAAAGTAACATAAAAGTTCAAAAATATTAATCTATTTTAAATTCGAATTTAATTTGCACTGCACTTATAAACCCAACTTTTTTACTTAGAATTAAAATTAAAAATTTAAATTAAATTTTAAAATTTTATTTGAATTGGTACTATATATTTAAGAATATTTTAAATTTGATTCAATTTTTAAATTTCTAAATTTTTTTAATAACAAATTTACAATTTAAATATAATTTAAAATATGAATAGAAAAAAAATGATTTCTCTCAATATATTTAGGAAATTAATAATCAATGTATTATGAATAAATTTAAAAATATAAAAAATCTATAATACCATTTTCTAATGATAAGATTGAGTAATTTTATTAGACAAAAATATCTTTTTATTCCTATCGGGTGACTGGCATGGAATTTTAATAACAAATTCTTAAAAAATTGAAACGACATCTTAGCCGTTAATTTAAAAAAAGTTAATGATTAAGATCTAAGTGGTGTATATGAGCATTACTCAATAATTTAGAGGCGAAAATTTTAACTAAGTGGAATTGTTTAAACATTTTCATCATGAGAAATTTTAATAAGAAATATAAATGTATTTTTTTGTAGTATTAAAAACAGCATGGTTCTTTATATATATATATATAGCTAGAACATATTGCATAATGGGGTTGTCACACAAACAAGTCGAACACGAGCGAGCAGGACTTTGCACAAATTCAAATAGAATTACATTCGAGACAAACTCGAGCCAAATTCGAGTTGACCCGAATTAATTTTGAGCCAAAATAAGATATCATCAAGTTCGGCTCAAAACCTAATTATAATTGATTTTGAGTAGCTCAAAATTATTATTTTTTTAATCTAATTTTTAAGTCATGTTCGAATTTAGCTCAAAATTATTCGATTTCGAGTCGGCTCATTTATAGCTCAATTTTTGTTTTATTTATATTTTTTTCAATTTAAAAATATCTGTGAATATTTGCTAAAATTACATTATAAATTTTAAAATGTCTATGAATATTTACTTATACAGAGAATGTATAAGTATAAAGTGTATTTGAATTAAAATATTTAATAAAAAATATTTATAATTATATATTATTAATAATATTAATATTTTATATTTAATATTTTTAATTAACTCTCTCTTTATTTATATATATATATATATATATATATATATATATATATATATATATATATATATGCTACTATATATTATTAATAACATCAAATCATTAGTATTATTAAAATTTTAATTATTAAATAAAAAAATATAAATTTATTGAGTGATTGAAAAAATAGTATGATCTAAATAAAAAATTTGATAGCATCAAGTATTTGGTACTACCGACAGATATTCGAACAATTTCGACCCGAACACGAAAAAGGTCTACTTGTGCTCGGTTTGAAATTATTTGCAAATAAAAAAAATTATTTTATTTGATATTTAAAATTAATTTTGAACGATTTATTCAGAAATGGAACAAGAGCTGGCTAGCGAGCGGGCGAGTTAGATTTGCACATCTGAAGTTGCCGTCAAGTCGCCGTTACTTAACGGCGAAGATAGTCTAATTGTGCGTTCTTAAACTGACGCCGTCGTCGTGCGTTCCTCTTCTTTCTCCCCCCTCTCTCTCTCTGTCTCTCTTTTTCTCTCTTCTCTCTCTCTATCCCTCCCTCTTTCTCTCTCTATCTCGTCCTCGTTGTGGATGGGGGGAGAAGCCATAGTCGAAGCTCACGAAGCACAATTCCATCCTCGTATCTTATCCTGCTTCGAAAGGTAATCCCTAATTAGTACCAATTCGTTTATTAACAATCACTAGTTTTTGATCTTTCCTACCTTCCTTTTGGCTTCAGATTTTGATTAGGGTTACTGGTTTAGATCTATCCATGTCTTCTTAATTCAACCCCTTTTAGCGAATTGGGGCGATTTCGTGGGCTTCTATTGATAAAACGATCTTGCCCCTTTGTAATCGGATGAGAAATCGAGGGCTTTCAAGGGTTGTTGGATAAAAAGATCACTTTTTTGGTGTTTGTTTTGGGGTTAATTTGGGCTGGGGGCCAATTGGGTTTCCTCTTTTTTGTATCATCAATCTCGCCCTTTTCGAGTCAGTTGAGAAAACTAGGGTTGGTTCCAGGGTTTGCTGGATGAAAGGACCCCCTTTTTGGTGCTATTTTTAGGGTTTATTTGACCTGGGATCAATTGGGTTTCTTCTAGTTGTCACAATTTGGTCGATTGATTGATGAATTTGATCTGTGAATGTTGGTTCTAGGGTTTTTGTAGTCGGGAAAAAAAGGTATGTTTCTGCTGGGTTTGATTTCGGGATTCGGCTGGATTTGGGGGTTATTGGGGTTTTCCATTGATCTGTTGGAAATTTGATGGTTGGATTTATGGAATGGGCCTGTGAGTGCTTCCTGTGGGATGCGTTCATCGAATGCGGCGGCATCCGAAACCCGCCGATTAGATAGCGCAAAGCGAAAGGAGGCGGAGGAGAAGGAGGAGGTGAATAGGGAGTACGCGCTGTTTCGAGACGTAGTGATGGGAGAAGATCTCCTCACCACTCTATCCATGGATAACCGCCACCATCCCTCCACCCTCCTCTCCATTGAACCTTCCGGAAACCCGTCATCGTCTTCCTCCCACGAGGATGTCGACCACCGTGAACCGATGATCCACCACCGCCCCCCTGAGATTCAATCTGGCCCCCCTGACATTAACCTTCCCTTTTCGGATGAAATCTCTCCGCCTCACCACTCATGGAACTCAGATGCTTGCGATAATATATTCGACATCGGCACGGGCCCCCAGCTTTATGACCCGGATTCCATGCTCAACCTCCCAAAGATTACCAACCGCAAATTTGCCAAAAGAGGAGATAGCATTTGGGGTGCGTGGTTCTTCTTCAATAACTATTTCAAACCCACATTAACCGATAAATCGAAGAATAAGGCCGGTGTTAGGGATGCGAACTTCGATAAGTCGGATTTGAGGCTCGATGTGTTCTTGGTCCAACACGACATGGAAAACATGTACATGTGGGTTTTCAAGGAGAGGCCCGAGAATGCCCTAGGCAAGATGCAGTTAAGGAGCTTCATGAATGGCCATTCGCGGCTTGGCGAACCGCAGTTCCCGTTCAGCGCTGATAAGGGTTTTGTCCGGTCCCACCGAATGCAGCGCAAGCAGTACCGCGGTCTGTCCAACCCTCAGTGTATCCATGGAATTGAGATCGTGAGATCGCCTAATCTTGCCCTAATTCCAGAAAGTGACCTCAAGAAATGGATGGAATTAACAGGAAGGGAGCTTAATTTCTCAATCCCGCCTGAAGCTAGTGATTTTTGTTCATGGAGGAATCTTAATTCTGCTGATTTCGAGCTTGAAAGGCCAAAGCTGTTGAATGGGTCGGGCTTAAATCTATCGTCACAATCAAATCATTCTATTGGTAATGGATTGGATCATTCTACACTATGCGGTAAACGCAGGATCGATGAGGAATGCTTCTTGCCACTAAATTCTACTTCAGAGAGAGCCCAAGATGTGGAGATGAATAACCCAATTGAACCTTCGTGGGCAAATGAATTTAACGGTGTAATGAGACACGCAAGTGGACCTGTGACCGCATCAAAAACTATTTATGAGGATGAGGGGGGGTATCTGATATTGGTTAGCTTACCTTTTGTGGATCGTCAAAAGGTGAAAGTTTCATGGAGGAATACTCTCACTCATGGGATAGTTAAAATACTTTGTGTTAGTACTGCAAGGATACCGAATTTAAAGAGGCATGGTAGGACCTTTAAGTTAATGGATCCATTTCCTGAACATTGCCCTATGGGGGAATTCACGAGAGAGATATCGCTTGCTACAAGGATTCCAGAAGATGCTAAGCTTGAAGCCTATTATGATGAGAGTGGTGCTGTACTCGAGATTATGGTCCCAAAACATAGTTCTGGGCCAGAAGAGCATGAAGTTAGGGTCTGCATGCGGCCCTCTCAACTTGGAGGTAGTGATCTTATGCTAACATAAGTATATTGATTGTAGTGTGGAATTAATATGGTTTGGTTGCTTAGCTAGGGCCAGAAGAGCATGAAGTTAGTGTTTGTCGAAGGACGTGCCCTTTTCTCTGTACGGTTGGGTTATTAGTAGAACTACTGCGAATTTGCTTTTTAGAAGGTTCTGGAGAGAGTCATGTCTAAAAATCTATTTTGAGTTGAATAAAATCTTTTTAGTGTTTGTGTTGGCTCTGTTAAATAACATAGTTTTTGAGAACATCTTTTGTATACTTTGTAGCTCGTAAGTGCAATGACTCGGCCTTTTGGCTTTTCTCTTCAAAGTTACTGTAATTTCTTATGCTCCTTTTTCATTATTCTCATTGTAGTGAAAATTTGTCATTGAATGTGGGATCTGCATCTTCTTATTTGCATCTTTAGCACTCTCTTATGTTTCTTTGGCAAGATCTCATATGACTCGGAGAAAAGTACATGTTCTTTATCAAAAGTTAAAACAAATTATTCTGCTCCATTTCAACCCTCTCCATTTGGATTGTGTTAGTCATGCCCCAATAATGAAGGATATTAAATTCATTCCGCAGAATCTTCTTACATATTATAGGCTTTCGTGTTAGTGCCAGATTTTATTTAATTTTAGAATGATTTATATATTTGCATATGTTTCTTGTGGATGGGTTTTGTATTTTTTTCATTTTTGGATGAAAATGTAGCAGTTATGAAATGCCTATCTGGTTTAGCTTCTAAAACAACTAATCTGGGGAGGACTTTTGGCCCCTTTTTTAAAAACTCTAAACTGTAACTGGAAGTTAAATGAAGCTTCTAGGTCAAAAAAAGAAAGAAAAGAGGAGCTTGGTGAAGCTTCCAGTTGCTATGTATGGGTGAATTTTAAACAAAGTTGTTAGGCTTCAGTTCTGAGTTTTAGGATGTAGAAATTGCTGATGCTTTTCGTCTGGTGCAGCTGAGCAAGAAATTCATGTTTATGTAGGTAGAACTTGAAGAAATGATTTGTAAATAGATGTTTTGATATATTTACTTGGAAATTGCTTGTTCTATGATACTATTTAGTTTATTATTTCTCTGATGCTTTGGTAATTGTTTCTGGTAATGGAATTGAACTTGTTCATGTACGAAGCAGGATTCTGAGCTCATGATTTATTTGGTGAAGTGTAGGATATGCTTGTCAATTCAAGTGCCCTAAACAGTGGTGGTGGTTCTGAATTATTTGATCTTTGAGGGCCAATTTTGGCTCTGCCTAAAAAACATTGGATGGACCTGTACCAGCCTCTGTTTACCTAGAGGCCCAAAAATAGAGTAAGGCTTGGTCCCAGTTTCCAATTGCAGTGTTCTTACAGACACTAAGTCTCTGAAGAATCTGAAAGTGTTTGGAAATTTTACTCCTACAATAGTTTAAAATAATAATACAAATTATCATAAATTTTTTATATCATTTACCTAGTTTGCAAGTGTAATGATCGTGGTAAGTCGTTTGTAAGTTTAATGATAAAAAAATATTTAAATTATATAAAATTTTGATAGAATATTCTTTATACTATATAAAACAAAATTAATATTTTTATTTTAAAATTTTAGTATCATATCATCGTATTTTATGAGATTTTTATTTTTAGCCGCTGATTTGAGCCACTTTGATTATTAGATAAATAATATTGAAAAATCGTAAAATATATTTTAAAAATATTTTAAATATTTTAGATTAAGTCTCCGGCTACTATATTTATAAAAATATCAAGCAAATGGTACGAATAAATTTTTTACCGTTAAATTTCTTGCTTTAACTAATTTTACTTTTTTACATCAAAATATTCATTCTAATCATATATTTTTTCATCCAAAAATAATAAATTTATCTATTTTTAAAAATATTAAAACTTGATTTTATATATATATATATATATATATATATATATATATATATATATATATATAGGAAAATGCTATGTGTACACCCCTTTCGGGGTGTACATCATACACCCCACCCATCTAAGGGTGGGGGTGTGATGATGGGTCACTCGATGTGACCCGTAAAAAATATCGGCACCATTAAAATGATGGAGGTGTATGATGTACACCCCTTCGGGGTGTACATATAGCATTGCTCATATATATATATATATATATATATATATATATATATATATATATATATATATATATATATATATATATATATTCGTATGAAAACGTGAGACACACCCATGTGGAGGAGAATCAGAGAGTTGGTACCTTTTTTGGAAATTTAACTGACACGTCCTCGTGGATGCGTGATGTTAGTATACGACCCACCAGTCCTTATCCTGTGCAGCCCAATAGACCTTTTTTTTGAAAAAATTAAATTCGTGAATAAAGCCCAATCACTCTTACAATTCTTACTGTTCTTGATACTTTTGGCCGTTAAATTTAATTAATCGATTACCTCACCTCCTCTTACAAGGAGTATTATTTTCATATATCAAGATCAATTTCTCTACAACTTATATGAAAATGTGTTGCTGAGCTCAGTGCCATAGTTAGAGATAGATCTTGGACATCAGAGTCAAACACGACTACTTCATTCTCGCATTTGTTGTTAGCATTGTCGTGTATACGGTCAAACTATATAAGCAATGTAATCTGGTTTACTGCTAATATATTGAGAGGTAATAGAAGTAAAAATGAGACTAAGTTCAGTTGAAGAGTCTAAATTGAAACTTACTATTCAAATTTAAATTCAAGATGAATTTCCATTATCCCATCATCATTAACTGACACGTACTGTAAACTCACCTTGCTGTCAATCTTAAAGTTTGGGTTACTCTGGAAGCATCTGGAGGTGTTCTATAGCCCACACACAACCCAAAAGGCCAACCACTGGATCAATAAAAAAAAAAAAAAAAAAAAAAAATAATAATAATAATAATTTATTAAATTTATTAAATTATTTAAAATTTACTATTTAATTATTTAATTTGAATCAAATAAATTAAATAATTAGAAAGAAAAATTAAAGTTTTTAAATAATTAAATAACTCACTTAAAAAATCATAGCTTAAATAAATTTGATATATTTTTATAAAAAAAATAACCGAGCAAAGAAACGTTCCGCCATAAAAAAACGACAACACAAACCCCTACCTACCTCAAAATACGAGCCCCTGCACTCTAAAAAGAAAGTAAAATGTTGAGAATTGTACTATTACCCCCTATAATTGTAGTAAGTTTTTATTTGGACCTTATATATTAAAACTTTTTTAAAAAATTATATTGATAAATTTTCATATTATTACTCGCTGGTGCAGTTGAATAGCTACGCTGCCACGTAGGCGGAATGCCCAAACATTAACCACCTCCGCAGGAACAAGACGCGGAGCCCAACACGAGAGTCTTCCTCTCTATAAAGAGAGAGAAACCCCCCCTCCCTCTCCACTCAGGCCATAGTTAACGAGCAACAAGTTAACAGCCACACCATCACTCTCCGAAACCATGATGGCCTCTGGTGAGCCTGCTAAGCGGCTGGCGTGGGCGGCGGCGGCGGTGGCGGTGGCGGTGGCGGTGGCGGTGGCGGTGAGTGCGCGGGCGGAGTACGCGGCGATGACGCTGACGGTGGTGAACAACTGCCCGTTCACGGTGTGGCCGGCGGTGGCGCCGAGCGGGGGTGGGGAGGTGATGGCCGGCGGGGGATTCGAGCTGCCGTCGCTCTCGCACCGCTCCTTCCCCGCGCCCGCCCGACCCTGGAGCGGCCGCATCTGGGCCCGCACCGCCTGCTCCCCCGCCCCCAACGGCGCCCTACACTGCGCCACCGGCGACTGCGCCGGACGCCTCCAGTGCGCCGGACTCGCCGGCAAACCCCCCGCCACCCTTGTCCAGGTTTGTTTACTCCACTTTTGCTGAATCGGTACCGCTTATTATTAATTTCAAAGAGTTCAAAATATATATATATATATATATATATATATATATATATATATATATATATATATATATATATATATATATTGTAAAGTATATATATTTTTTATATTTTAATTTTAATTAATTTAATTTTTTAATATTGTTAAAAAATTATATTTATCATCAAAATTATATATTTTATAATTTTTTAATTATTATATTAAAAAAATTTAAAATTTAATTTTTGATTAGATCATATTAAATGAGGCATATCGTAAATTTAAAAAATTCATCATCAAAAATAAATAAATGGCAGCCAAATCAATTTGTTACCGGTAGCATTTAAGTTAGAGCTTATATGTTTTTAAAAGTACAAATTTATTCATATATATAAATTTTTTATTATTAAATTTATATTTTTTTATTTTTTAATTAATTTTATAAAAATATAAATTTTAATATAAATTTAATAATAAAAAAATTATAAGTGTGAATAATCTTATAATTTTAAAAATATATAAATTTTATTATATATATATATATATATAGTCCGGCTACTATACTATAATAGTATCAAGTAATTGGTGCTATCAAATTTTCTATTCTTAGATCAACCCTTTGATTATTTTCACTCGTTAGATTTTACTATTTTTTCAACTATCTATTAAATCTAAGGGGCTACTATCATCTTAATTATATATTTTTTAAATTTAAAAGTTAAAAATTTAATAGCACCAATGACTTGGTACTAATAGTATTCCAGTCTAACTTTTTATATATATATATATATATATCATTTAATATAATGTATTTGGGTTTTAATGTCATATAAAATGTGTGAATGGTTGTTACTTTATCAATATTCAACTTTGTTTTTAAAATTTTTTTTATATTTATTCCTAAAATTCGATACGGCATCAACAAAGTTATTTAAAAATAATTATTTATTTAGTTACCATATGAAAAATTTTAAATTTTTTTTATAGTACCATTTTTAAATCTGTTTTAAAAATTTTAATAGTTTCAAACCATGTATTTAAGATATGAAACTACTGATCACTCTGAAAAAAATAAAAAAATATTGAGGGAGTCTTAATTACTACTTATCACCAACAAAATATATATTAATTATTTATTTCTTTTATAGTTATATTTGTATTCTAACGGTTAAATATAAAAATATTATTTTTTACTATTTTATATTTTTGAAGGACAAAAGTTGTTTCGTATTATTTTATATAATTTAATATTTCGCAAGATGCATCTTGTGAGAGTTTCGTTTACTCTGAATTTCATTTAATTTGAATTTATTGTATTATATTTAAATTGATGTTTTGAATTTATTAAAAAAGAAAAAAAAATAGCTAAATTATAGAAATTTTTTTTTTATAATATTTCGTTTTTTTTTTATTCATTGTTTTTTAAAAATTTATATTTTATCTCATCGTAATTACCAAATTATCTTTAAGGACAACGACGTTAATGAAAGAAATAAATTGAGAAAAATACAGTTTATCTTATATTGAAGGAAAAAGATAATGAAGAAAAGAGAAAGTGGTTTAGATTTATTTTTTGTCATGAAGGATATTTTGGGTATATTTAATAATATTTTTTAAAAAATTAACGACTGACTCACGGAATGATGACGACGGAGGATAAATACATATTTCAATAATTACGAAAAAATAAAATATAAATTTTTAAAAAATAAAAAAATAAAATAAAAAAAATGAAATATTACAAAAATATTTTTTAAAATTTAACCATAAAAAAAAATTAATTTGGAGTTAGTAGTACAGGTGACGCTGCACCACGGAGGGCAGCGGGACCAGACGTCGTACGGGGTGAGCGTGGTGGACGGGTTCAATGTGGGGGCGAGCGTGACGCCGCACGAGGGGCGTGGGGTGTGCCCGGTGCTGGGGTGCCGTGACAATCTGACGGCGACGTGCCCGGGGGAGCTGCAGCTGCGGGCTCCGGCGGGCCACGTGCTCGGCTGCAAGAGCGGCTGCGAAGCATTCGCCACCGACGAGCTCTGCTGCCGCAACATGTACGCCTCCCCCCGCACCTGCCGCGCCTCTAACTACTCCCAGTTCTTCAAGCGCGCCTGCCCCCAGGCCTTCACCTTCGCCCACGACACCCCCTCCCTCCCCCACGACTGCGTCGCCCCCCGCGAGCTCAAGGTCATCTTCTGCCACTAAGCGACGCGACCATCCATCCCCTGCTGCTCCTCTCTCCGACTCCAAACAACTCGGGACTCTCTCTCCTTTACTTATTAGGAACTAAAGTTTAGTTTCTCTTTCTCACTTTGGTGCGTTTTAGTAGGCTTTGTTTTACTTTACTGTAATGTTCACTTTGTGTTGCCGTGACTCGTAATGCTTCTGTGATTGTTTCCAGTTATTTCTATAAGAAAAGAAAGGTGTTTCTAGCCGAAGGGTTCTCTTTTTTTTTTTTTTTTGCATTTCAGGGATTCTTTTCCTGGCTTAAGTTATGGGATCAAAATTAAAGAATAGGGATCTATTAAATTATTTAACAAGATTTTAAAAAATTGTGGAAGATTAAAATTTGGTAGAAAGTTAATATTTTTATTTGGATAGTTCTTAAATAAAAAGTATTTATTAAAAATACACGGCTTAAAAAAGAATGGAGTGGAAAAGTCATGTGTTTTCTGACCGGACAAGTTTGAGACCACCTTTTTACTGCCAAACTATCAGAGATACTACAAGGACTATTTTTAAATAAAATTTTCCTCCTCAACTACTATTCGCTCTCAAAAGAATGTGTGAAAAAATTTTACTGTAGCTAATTTTTTTTTTTTTTTTTTCTTTTTGAAACTTAGTTGTAGAAAAAAACGATAACATGCTATTTTTAACTCAAAAAACAAATTAAATAATTAATTATCAAACTTAAATGTTTAGATTATATTTTATTAAATTGCTTTTAAAATATTTATATTTATTTTAAAGTAAGTTAAATTCTTAAAAATATTATCAAAACTCTTAAATTTAAAACTGTGGGGGAAAGGTGCCGTTTACGTGGAAAGAAGAGAAAGGTTGCGTGGTGTGGACGAGCAAAAGCTTTAAAAAAAAAAAAAAAAAAAAAAAGTTCAGGAAAAAAAGTTTTAAAAAAATTACCACGTACAGGAAAAGTTTTAAAAAAGCTACCAAGAACGGAAAGTTAAAAGTTTTTTTTTTCTTTTTTTTTTTCTAAGTTAAATTGATACAGTCCCAATTAGTAGCTTAGTAGCCCATAGAAATTAGGGACTAAGCTTAAACTATGCTGCAATTTGAACTAAAAAAAACAGAGTTTATTGAAGCAAAGCAGGAGTCTACTGTAAATAGAAGTTGGTGTAAACTAATCTTAGACCCAAACACAACACACGTGATGCCACTGATTTAACTCACCCAAAATGGATGTACATGTAGCATAACTCGGGCTGAGACATGCTAAATAACAATGTGAAACATGGTGTGTATATAATATAAATGCTCACTATTCCCTAGTAGAAAGGATTTGTATACGTTGGGGAATGCAAGGATTTGAATTTCGAATTTATATTCAAATTCTTCATTGAAGAATTCTAATTTCTAAACTATTTGTCCTATATATTTTAATATCTCTTCCATTTTGTCTTGTGAAGCAGCAATTTTTTTTTTAAAAAAAAAGAGAGCTCATTTTATTAACCTTTTGTCACCATTATGGTGTCAAAGTGTTGGGCTCTTGGCCCACAATATTTTGTTGGGCCTATTTTACTCTTAAATTTGTCGAAGCCCAAAGTTAGTCAAGTTTAGTTCGGGTTAAGAGTTTGCGAAGAAAATTAGTTCCAAGTTCGGTTCGGTTCAGTTCAGTTCGGTTTAAGTTCTACACGAGTGTGTTTTTGAATGTAACATTTTATGAAAACTAAATGATATTTTATCGAGCTAATTCTACAGCTTCTACGCGGGATTAGATTAAAGAGGCATTTGATTCCATTTTTCCTTCAATCTTTTCTCCTGTGACATCAACAAAACTCACTCAATAATTTAACTCAGAATGTAAGAGATAACAAAAGATGAAAAAAGAACAAAATTTGTGAAGGACCCAGCAGGATTGGACCCATACCATTTTAAGGGAGATTAATGAACCCCAGAGCAGTAAACGATGAACAAGGACATTTTTTAGGGAAAGCAAAGGTGGGTCATGGGTGGGGAAATGGTGTCTACAACTTGGAGGTGAAAAAGTTTAAACAAGGTGGGATAATTGAGCTTGATTTTTTTCAATGTAACATCAGAGTTGGAACTAATCTCAAAATTCAATTCAATTCAAGAAAAAAAAGAAGAAGAACTGGACTATTGATTATGAGCATAATTTTTTTTTTTTTTTTTTTTTATAATGATTTACAAGTTGTATTCACCAATTTTATTTTTTATAATGATTAAAATACAGAGTTTTAGAAATTAGGCCCAACATGGCCCAATCTCCGCAAGAAGTGGTATTCCGGATTCTTTTTTTCTTTTTTTATATATATATATAAATAGTTTAGTAAAATTTAAAACTATAAAAAATAATTTTACACTTATCACATATTCACGGTGAATTATTCACCGTATTTAAATAACACAGTAAATTATAAATTATTTATCGTGTTTAAATAAATAGTAATTTTCATACAGCTCCGGTAAACTATCAAATAGTAGATATATTATTACACAGTTTAACTTTTTATATTTATTTTTTAAAAAATTTTAAGTTGCTCATATATATTTTTCTAATTTATTACCGATAGTTAATTGTTTACTTTTTTTAACAGATTATATGTAAAATATTAATTTTATTTTATAGTTAACTATATTTTTCTAATAGTGATTGAAGATAAATATATATATATATATATATATATATATATATATATATATATATATATATATATATATATATATATATATATATATATAATTTAATTTTTTTTAAAAAATAAATATAAAAAATAAAATTTTATAAAAATATATCTTTATGTATAACCAGAAGCGTAAATAATTAACTCTTTAATAAAATATAATAAATAATTAATGGTGTGAAACTTAAATATCTCAGTATACGGCGCCAGTAATACGAATCGTATTATTATTGTTCGTCGCTTGAATAGATACATACATCCTGTCACCCACTTCCACCCCATATGTATATAAATAAAAATAATAAATTTCTCGAATTAAATTGTGGAATTAAAGTCGTATTTTTACTTAAATCCCTTCCCCTTCCTACTCTTTCCCCAATTCTCTTCCCAAATCTCCTCTTCCTCGTCTCCTTCGCCATTAATGGCGGCGACGAGCCAAGCCAGCCTACTGCTCCAGAAGCAGCTCAAAGGTAACGGATCCGATCTCGCTCGCCTTTGCGGCCGCAATTAGGAGTTTTTTTTTTTTCGATCTCTCTCGATCGATTTGTTTGGGGGATTATTATTATTAGGTTAGTTGTGGTGGATCGATTGGTGGTTGCGATGATCTTTGTTGTTGTTGTTGCTCTTTGGATTTAGATCTGACGAGGAATCCCGTGGATGGATTCTCGGCTGGGTTGGTCGATGATAGTAATGTGTTCGAGTGGAACGTGACGATCATCGGGCCTCCTGATACGCTCTAGTGAGAATTCACATCTCCTGATCGCGTAATATTTGTCTAATTTGTTGGTGATTCATGGATTTCTCTATAAATACCTTCTTATTTACTTTTTTCATGTTGGATCGTGGAATTGCTGTATTTAGATTGATTTAATTCCTAGTGTTTTGTATATGTTATGCATGGTTTAGGATTTGTAGTTGGAGAGGTAATAATGTACAGGGACACTCCCTCAGCGTTTGTTTGCTTGTTTTTCTGATCTCACTTATTTTCAGCAATAAATTTAATGGTGAATCTGAGAAATTGAACTGTTGTGAATGCCATTTCAGCTGATTGAATTGCAGATATAGTTAAGTTTTGATGATGGAATTGCAGATATGTGAGTTGTGCTGCATTCACTAGTGAAACATTGTATCCAATTGTTCTTCCACAAGTTCGCGCAGAGATCTTAGCTTTTATATGTTTGGCTGTAGCTAATTTCGATGTTCATCAAATCACTGCAGTGAAGGTGGCTATTTTAATGCAATTATGAGCTTTCCGCCTAACTATCCTAATAGTCCTCCCACTGTCAGATTTCAATCAGAGATGTGGCACCCGAATGGTCAGCCATCGATTTCTTTTGATTTCATTTATGCTGTCGTTAAATCTGCCTTGTGGAGAAGCATCTTGAACTATCGTGTTTATCGTATCATATTCAGTATATCCTGACGGGCGTGTTTGCATTTCAATTCTTCATCCGCCTGGAGATGACCCGAATGGCTATGAACTTGCAAGTGAGCGTTGGACGCCTGTGCATACGGTGCAACTTTTACACACTTTTTATACCTTTTCTCATTTTAGTCAAGGGCATGATTTTGCTGCTTATTTGACTCTATTTATGTTGGTTTGTTTGTGTGCCTTGATTTTTGTTTTCTTGTTGATAAAATGACTCATCTAAGTCCTGTACGAGCCAGAATTTTATCGACTATACTTTTCGGACGGGCTAACCATACAGTTGATCTTCTTTTACATTAGAAGCTTAATAGGAACTTTTAACTATTCGAGGAATATTGCTCGTGAGGCCTCCTTTACTCCTTGTTTGGGCTGTTATTGTATAGTTATGCTCTTTACGTGCTTTCTTTTCATCAAAATGTCTATGGGGTTCACATGTCTGTTGTTTACGTGATCGGGGCATCATACATTTTAACGAATTCAACTTTCTAAAAGAGACCAAAATGGTGAATAGGCTTGTCTGCATCAGTGTCTATATCTGTGTTATGTGGTTACAATGAAGGTCTGTAGATACTTGTTAAATGGTCTCAAATACTATTATGTCTTAAGATCTCTTTTGTAGTTTTCCCTCGAATGGTATTGGTATCACATTCATTCTCTGGACATCGGCATAACTTTCTAACTCTAGAGAGAGTGTAGGGTACAGTTCTAGAATATTGGCAACAAGGGCTTTGTCTATCACTGAGCTATTATCTATGCATGCAAATATTTAGCTAAATTGTTTAGTAGCGGATCTGATTGTCCGACAAGGGCTAGTCGTGAGTTTGCTTTATGTAAGAACATAAATACTCTGTTAGTTTTCAATAACAATGATTAAACGCGGTTGCTTAAATTTGCAGGTCGAGAGTATTGTTTTGAGTATAATATCTATGCTTTCAAGTCCCAATGATGAATCCCCGGCAAATGTTGAAGCGGCTGTAAGTAAAGAATGGCAAATACTATCCACCGTTGTTTGTTTGGAACCTACTTTTTTATTCAAGTTTAAATTTTCTTTTATTGTACTTTGTCTCCATGGAATACCAAAATTAGTGATTCAGGGTGTTAAATAGTGATTTATGCATTGAATGTTATTGTGTTTGGCCTGCTACTTAGATATCCTTCTTTCATACTTTGATGAAGCAATATTTCCTGATGCTCATCTTCACTCATCTATGTTCACGGCAAGAAAAAAAATCATATGCGAACAATCCAATATTGAAATATTTTATATTATTTCTTGTGCTTTCCAAGAGTCAAATTTATGCTAAAATTAGAGGTTTGATGATCTAGTAGCAAAATAGTACATTTTTCTACAAAAGTAAATCAATTGCACAATTATTAGAACTTTTGTGAACAGAATATGCCTACATCTTGTCTTCTGTGATTTATCTTCATCATTATTATGTTCTATTACAATTTTTGTACAACCGAAAATCTGTTCTGCTAATATAGCATGCCCATTAACTTAGCCTTTAGCATAACCTAGTTTTACTTACTCTTATCCTGTTGCAACCAATAAAATGCTAATCAACCTTAGTTTCGATAATGCCCACTTATCGATAGAGCATTTTCATAATTATTCGATGTTCAGTAACGAACGTTTCGGAACTCTTTGCCGGATCTAACCTGATGTGAAGCAACAAACCTTTACTTTGCTGCAGAAGGATTGGAGAGATAGGAGAGAAGAGTTCAAGAAGAAAGTACGCCGCATCGTGAGAAAGTCACAAGAAATGCTGTGAAAATCCTCGAAAAGCTTGTAGCCGGGCAAATGTTTGCTTCTTTCTGTAACAGTATGGGGGATTTTAATTGTTTGCTGGTTATCTCATACCGATCACTTTCACAGCCTGTACATATTTCCCTGTTCCATGTCTGTCTCGCCACTGTCGGCGGTGGTCTCCTTTCTATTTTCTTCAATTTTTTTTTTTCTCGGGGCCTGAAGAACGGTATTCGGACATTTTGCTTATTTTGGATGTGGGTATGTTGAGTGGCTTGAACTGTTGATCTTTGAGGTCAAAGCTTGCTACTTCAACCCTATATTTATCACAGGTCTTGTTGTTGTATGACACCGGTGTGTGCGATCATAGTAATTTTTGAGCTTTGGAAAAATATAGACCTATTATCGTAATATGGTTGTTAAAAGTATTATTTTAGTATTTTTATACTTTGGATGGATCTATAAATTTAAGGTAAATGCTAGATATATATTCCAAAATTGATGTATATTTTATATTTTATCTATTTCAGGGTGGAGTGAATTTTACTGGTCAGTTCGAAAGGATCAGTGAATTACATTTCATATTTGAATCAGTGGATGTAAGATGTACATCTAAAAATGAGTGTACAGGTAGCATTATTTTTTAATTTTTATAATTTATTATTTATAAGTTTTTATTTTTTTGAATTTTTAGAAATTTTATGGGAACTTTTAACCTCGGCATCACGATCCAAACTATGCCTCAAGAGAGAATATGATATATTTTCATTGATTTTCCATATATGTTTGTAGTATGTTGGGTTTTTGTCTTTCCCGCTAGATTGGCACGTAAAATATTGTTGACTAAATGACATTGGACCAATTTATGTACATCGACGTTGACATCTAGTTTTTTTTTTGGACTTGTGTCTTCAGAAAGAGAGTAATTTGCATATGCGGGCGCCGTAAAAACGCATTGGTCTTAACATCTACTTTATCCAAGAGAAGAAACTATATCTTGCTAGTACTTCGTAGTAGAAAGGTAAGTTCAGCATCAACAGCAGAGGCAATATAACTAACATAACATAATGTGCATGTGGGGATCCAATTTTTGACCTCTTCATAATATAAGTCAAAAGAACACTAATTTTACTCATTTTGGTAAAGCAATTTCTCGGTGCTTAACTAGAAACTAGTAAATGTCAACTTTCTTTTGATTTATGATTTCCTGACCGTATCAAGCTCAGCTTGGTCACAAACTCACAGTCCTCCAGTTTCTAGAATTACTGTAAGATTCGCGCCCTTAAAAGTTGAAAGCACACCAGGTAAAGTTCGTATGAGGTTCGTCTCAAAGTTCCCTGGTATAAAGGCCCCAGAAAAAGAAACAATTAAAAAGTTCGACATGCTATGCAGAGGCAACTACCTATTTCCACTTTTGGCATGAAATATTATTACCTAGTCAAAGACTCGGTCCATATAAAATTTCTTTAAAAAAAAATATACATAGCACAAATTTGCGCCCCATTACTTTGGTCGGTGTAGTTTAGAAATATCTTAATCTTATATTTCCATGCAGTAATAAGGGCTTTCTTTCAAAGTTGGTTTTCCCTTTTCTTTTTCTTCTTCGGAAATTAAATGTTTTTGGTAGTACAGGAATGCGTTTCCACATTTTAATATTGCAAAATGTTGTACACCTTGTCTTTTTCCCCACGGAGGGTGAAAGGGAAAGAATTGTTTTGATCTAATTTGATTAAATGTAAGGGAATATGTTAGATATTTCTGATTTTGTGTACTCACTTCCTTCTGGGAGCTTCTCAGGAAATCTAGGTTCTGATTGGGCTTTTCCTACACCAAACTTTCCCGTCCAGTTTGCACGTAAGTTACGAGTGGTAGGCCAAAGAAGGAAAAACATAGAGGGTGATGTTACAATTTTTTCTAAAAAAACATTACTTGTACGAGTGATATAGTGTGTGCATATATTAAGCGTTTGAAAATTTACATCTGATAAAACAAATAAGAGCATCCTAGTCATGAAAGAGTAATACTATTCATATACTCCAAAAGAAATATATGATGCACATTTCATCCATCCAAGAATGGAATGGGTGAAGTATATTTTACTGGTCATTTCGAAATGATCAGAAAAATTCATCTCACTCCAAGATAGATGAAGTATAAAATATACAAAATGATGTACAAAAAATATTTTTCGTAATATTTACATATGGTATTACTATTTTTTTATATTATTTTCAATTCAAAATATGAGTAATATTACTAAGAATTATTCATACATTCTCTAGGTGAAGCACTAAAAAGATCATCGGTTAATGCCCCACATTCATTAACATGATTTATTTGGTACCCACCAAATATATGACTAAACTTGTTAAGAGCTTCATAACTATGGTAGGTTGGAGTGTAGATATTGTTTGAATGCTTGTAATATTATAATTTTTCAACCAATAACTTTTGCTTTTCAGTTTAGCTAATTTATAATTTTGGTCTTCTCACTATATTTTCAATTTTTAAAAAATTATAATTTTATATTTATTTTTTAAAAATTATTACAACTAAATTTTTTAGAAAAAAAAATATAACATACTATCTGCTTCGTTTTTATTTTATTTTTAAAATAAATTTAACTATTAAATTTTAAATATCAACCATAAAAAATTTTACAAGTTGGGTGAGGGAGGATGGTACAACTAAATTTTATAATCTAATTTAATTAGATAATAATATAGTTATGATGTGACATCCTAACTATTGTAATGTTATTAACCACAATACTAATGTGTCGCTTGTTTAGTCTTATAATTTGATGATTTTTTTTCTATATTCAAGTAATAAATGAACACTCCCAGCTCTCTCCTTCTTCGCTCTTCTCATCCTTTTCACTAAAGTGACATAAATAACACAAAAGGACCCCACTCCATTCCCCCGCCCCGTCTCGTGATTCCAACGGCTCTCCTTAAATCAAAAGGACTCTCTCTCTCTCTCTCTCTCTCTCTCTCTCTCTCTCTCTCTCTAAAACCTCTGAAAAATCGACTACTCTCTCCTCTCGTCTCTATCTCTTCTCTCTCTCTCTCTATGACTCGTTCCCTTCGCCCCACACCATGCCCTCACCTTTCCCCAATGGCGCCGATCCCTCCCCGCACCACCACCGCTTCCACTCCACCGTGTCGGAGACGAAGCTCCGCCGCCTCAACTCCCTCATCCTCCTCTTCCGCCTCGCCTCCTTCTGCTTCTCCCTCGCGAGCGCTGTGTTCATGGCCACCGACTCCTCCCGCTCCCCCGGCTCCCCCTCCTGGATCGACTCCGAACCCTTCAGGTTTACCCTTAAACCCTGACCCTAACCCTAGGTCCACTAACGATCCGCGGCGAAATCCCTAACAGGTTCGTGTTCGCGGCGAACGCGATCGTCGCCGTGTACTCCCTCTTCGAGATGGGCGCTTCGATCTGGGAGATCCTGAAGGGATTCACGCTCCTCCCCGAGCCGATGCAGCTGTGGTTCGACTTCGCGCACGACCAGGTGCGATCCCCCGATCTCCTACCCGAAACCCTAGCTAGCTACCTCTTCTCGTTTTCTACAGAGATCGTGAGGGTTTTTAGGGTTTGTAGGTGTTCGCGTACCTCGCGGCGGCGGCGGGTGCGGCGGGTGCGGCGGAGGCGCGTGTGCTTCGGGGCTCTCGCGCGTGCTCCTCGGAGAGCGCGTTCTGCGTCCAGGGCGACATCGCCGTCGCGCTAGGGTTCGCCGCGTTCGCCTTCGTCTCCCTCGCCGCGCTCGCCTCCGGGTTCCGCCTCGTCTCCTTCCTCGTCACGGGCTCTCGCTTCCCCCTCTCTTAAATAGTACCCCTCTCCCTCTCTCTCTCTCTTTCTCTCTCTCTTTGATATTTAAAATGTTTAGGATTTGTGATTTTTGTAGAGTTCGCATGTGTGAAATGTATATTTATGCTTACTTTTGGATCCTTTGGTTTACAAAGTAAAACCTGAGGACGAGTAATTTTGAGGTTGTATGAATAAATTGTATCTTAGTTTATTTTAAAGCTTCGTTTTTAGTTTATTGATCCTCTCATTTTGAGATGGGGGGTAGTGTGGTGGCTAATTAATTGCCTGTGAATTCATTATAGAATTTTATGTTCTTTACTAATTTTGTGTTATTCAAAATTATTTAATGTTTCTCCAGTTCAATGCTGGAACATAGAAATATCCCATGTAATTTTATAATAAATAATTTACATGTGCTCTTGGTAAATTAAATGTTTTTGAAGCTTATTTGGTTAATAAGGATGAGGCTAGAAACACTAATAAATTGATACCAAAGGAAGCATCAATTTAGTGCTTGCTTGGAAAGCAACAAAAATCACTTTTGAAGAATGTTAAGTGTCATTAAAAAGTATGATAAAATAAATATTCTGATTATTTTTCGTACGAATATCGCGTAAAGTTTATTTTGTTGATAATTTTTATAAAAACATTACAAATTCAAATTTTTAGCCAATTAAATTTTATTTATAAAAAGCGGGGCTTGCCAAACACTTTAAAATGAGCAATGCTACATGTACACCCCGAAGGGGTGTATATCATACACCTTCACTATTTTAATGGTGGCGATATTTTTTACGGGTCACATCAAGTGACCCATCATCACACCCTCACCCTTAGATGGGTAGGGTGTATGATGTACACCCCGAAAAGGGTGTACACATAGCATTTTTCCTTTAAAATATACCAGTCCTCTATGAAAAAAAAAAAAAAAAAAAATTCTGTGCATCAAAAGCACAAATAAATGGGCACTTATTAGCTGAAAGATAAAATCAGCTTTACAGTTCCCTTATTCATGCTCACTACTAGTACAAAAAAAATCTTATTTCAAAATTCAATAAAATAAGTTTTTTTCGTACTTCTCTATTAACTATTCATCTCTCTCATATATAAGGATTAAGGACAACGATTCGGTCTCACTCAAACCCAACCCGAGCCCTCTTAATTTAACCGGGTGCGTACCCGCACCAGTACGGATGTTGGGCTACACCCCAACACGGTTTGAGTCCGAGAAGAGCCCCCACATGGCAACTTTATTTTGTGAGTTTTAAAGCCCGATGGGCCCCTCGATACAGCTCATCAATCCCATATGTTGAAATGTACAAGCATTTTATTATATATATATTTTAAATTTATCAGAAAAATTTTAATAAGTGGAGGATCTAATATGGCCCGGACTACCAAATCAGTGGATCCGCAACCCGGCCCAATAAAGATATTTGGGCCGTGAGCCTGGCTCAGTAGTGCCCTTGTTGTTGTGTGGGCCATTTCACTGGGTCGTTCTCGTTTCCGTGTAGGTTTTCGCGGGTAGGTAAAGTCGCGGGACTCTCGTGGGCTTTGGTCCGTCGACTACGAAAGCGACACGTGCCAAAGAGGCGGGCCCACCACGTCCTGTTTCACCTGGTGGCACAGCTGGAGCTGGTTCCGGGTCTTGTACGAAAAAATTATTGCATGGACTGGGTGCACTATAGAGTATAGACCCGTCTCTTCATTCGTTTATGAGTGAAATCGAACTAGAAAACTGAATAATGAATTATTCAAAAATATTTAATTTATTATTAGAATAAAAAATCAAAATAAATATTTTAATTTTTGAAAAAAAATTTAATTAAGAAAAGAGTTTTGAATGATTTATTTGGAATGGATCAACGTAAAATTTAAAGCTGAATTGAGCCATAAATATATTAGGTCATTTTCATTCTAGAGTAAAATAAATAATAATTAGCGAAATCAATAAATTTTATTTTATAATTCTATAGCCTAAAATAAATAAACCAAATAAGCCATAAATATTGAAGATATTTATTTAAATAGTTTTCTATCAAGAGAGCTTGGTTCGACATCTTTTATATTTTCAACTCAGTTTCTTTTAATAAAAATTGGCTGCAATTTGTTTAGCTCAATTAATACCTATTTAATTTATCTGCTAGTTTCTCAACCAACATTGTTATATATTTTTTATCCGATTTCTTCTTATTTCTATATAATCATATTATATTTGTATTGAGTATGAATAAAGCTTAACAATTATTAAAAAATTATGATAAAAATATTAGTCTTATGTTCTATAAAACTATAAATTTGTTCTTTATATGACGTTATACATGATTTGAAATATTTTTCTATCTGTTAGCTAAGATTTAAATTAATTTTAAATCTTTACTTCGAACATTTCTCAATATATTTTTATGCGATAGATCTTTTGCATAATTATATTTTATAGTTAGGAAACAAAAAAAATTATAATCGTAAAATATGTTCCAATCGTAACATTAAGTACATAATATAAAAAATAATCAAAAGTGATTTAAAACCTATTATTATGCCTATAACAAATGCAGTGGCTTATGTACCTTGACACGGGCATATATTGGTGCATGGGAAATTGATTTAGTAAAAACTTAAATTTAATATGGTACTAAAAATTGGACCTGGTCCAATTCGACGTGGTGCACCAGGTCCAGTAATATTTTCCCAAGAGAACGGGCCAATTATTTGCCCTCAAAAGGGTGAGAAATCTCCCGCCGTCCGTTAATTTCCACTAATTAATTAAATTAATTAATTAATATTTCCTCTCGTACTTAATTTTTACCCCTCTTCGTCTCGCCAGATCCACCGATCCGCAAGCTCCTGGAGGAATCGATCACTCTTCGCGACGGGTACGTAGAGCAAATCCCTAGAAACCCTAATCCCTATCCATTTCAATTCTATGCGATGGTTAGTGTAATCGATCGATATCGATCGATTGATCTCTTGCTGAACAGTTAGATTGAGATGATCGCATAGGGATTTGTTGTTGAATCCGTGCTTCTCTTGTTTAATTTCTCTTTGATCCATGTATTAGTCGTTGTTTGATGCGAAATGGGAAGCGGAGTGATGATCCTGGTGCGAAAACTTGGGTTTAGATGCTTCGGATGGGGTTGCCTTTTTGTGGAGCTACGGAAAGTTTCTGGAGAAGTAAAGCAACTGTAAAATAAATTTGAGGAGGAAAGTGGTGAAGTGTTGTTTTTGAATCAAGAGAGAGAGAGTTCGATTGAATAGTTTGTAGGTAAAGAAAGTGAGCTAAATCAATGCAATAATTTTCTATGGATGATTGAGAGAAAGATGTTTTACGTTGTTCACTTTACATGAAAAAATTCTTGATGCCATGAAATTGAAGGAACTTCATCAAACTCATCATTTCCTGAAGTATAAATGCGATACAACATGCTGAAATGATAATTCCTTTGTAAAAATGAGATGCTAGTTTATGTCCATTTCATTTTGATTATGGCATAGGCTATTACAGATGATTTTTTTTCTCTTTTTTCTTTTTTTTACCTAGTTATTCGTGTGCTTAGTTACTTGGTTAACATGTTTAATACTTTTATCCATCCCTGCCAGGTTTAGTACAAGGAAGTTTATTTATATGGTTATTTAGACTCTTATTGTTTTAGACTAGAAACTTCTAATTCTTCTAAGTAGGCAGTGGGAGGCGAAGGTGATCTCTGACAACTTTTTTATTGATAAATGAGTTAGTTATTTATGAGAGATGACTTGATTAAAGGATATCACTGCACCTGTAGCAAGAGAGAATCTTATAGGGTGAACCAATGAATGAATAGCTATTCGTGAAAGTATTTTATTTTTTATGCTATATAGTATTGTGTTACTTTTAGTTCTGTGTTTTGGTTTGCTTTACATTGAATACTAGTTTCTTGTCCCCCATATTTTAGGTAATCGGTTCAAGCTAACTTTACTTGCTTTACTTAGGTATATACCAGGGAGATGGCTACTGTATCCTTCAGGGGCCTATGAAGTTGATAGTCCAAAATGATTATCAGTATGCAGCTTGCTTCATGATATCTGCTGTGCAATGCTGGAACTGAGGATTGGACCTGAAATCCATGCTTTGAGCTGATAGTAGATGTGAATCTTAAAGCTTTTCATTGACATCTGTTCATTCGGACCTCTATAACAATGTCTGATTCAAACAAGAACGTTCATTCGGTGAGCACTGTTTCTGGTGGAAAGACAAGCAAAAACACTTTAGTAGCTTCTTCCCCAGGAAGCATTTCACCAAAGACCTTCAAGCACATGATACCTTCAAAGCATATAATAAGGCTGACAAAGGGATCAGCAAGTCATACAATATCTTTTCTACTGAAAGTTGTGACTCTAGAGGTGGTAAGAAGAATCTCGAAAGCGAGGTGTCCATTTGTGTGGCGTGCCGTTCAAGCATTGCAAGTTCTTGGATATCCTCCATTCAAATGGATTCAACGTTGGGAGCCTCTCAAATTTATTGTCAAAGGTGTTCAGGTTGTTAATCTTTTAGGGCCATCATTTCTCCATTCCATTCATATGGCAATTTTTAATGATTCATTCTCACAATAATTCTTTCTATAAGATTCCTGTTGTGGAGATAACTTGCTGCTTGAAAAAATTGACCCTGCTCTTTAGCTTTTATTCAAGTGTGTAATGTTTGAGCTCCTTCACTATCATTTGACATCTAGAAATCCAGTGCCTGCCTTTTCAAATAATCAGTGGCATTGGCGAGTAAAACTAGCTCATTTAGCTTCAAATCATCTCTGATCTCTGATGCTTACATTCACTATTTCCCATCACTGTGCAAGATATCAAAACTATCACCCAATTTGTTCACTGCTTGCGTAGATTCTAGATTGTAGCTTCTTACAACTTAGTTCTCATGCCATTTTATATTTATTTGCAGAATTTTTCGCGACCATTATTATTTCTCTCAGTCACCACAGCGTTATCTGAGCACTTTGAAAGTTGTAATAAAACCGACGATACTTCAGATGATTCTCAACCACATCCTGAATCACCTAGAAGGTCATCAACTTCTGAAATGAGGTAGGTAAATCACTCTGAAGAAATATGCCTGTTGTCATACTTGAAAGATCTCATAATGTCTCTTTTAATGTTTCTGTTTTAGTTATGCCATATACTACTCTGCCAAATATATATGATTTTGGATATCATTTTTGAGTCGTACTTCTAGCTTGAAACCACGTTAATTTTAGTTCCTTCGTTTGGTCCTCAGTCATCAATAGATTTTCACTCATACAATACAAAGAATTTTGTTTGCAGCCTGTGTCAATTTAGTTTCTCTCTTTGCAGAACCAATTCTTTTGGGTTCTGACCGTACAAAATGGAAAAACAACTTGATGTAGTTTGGATACTACTGATACTTTAAGTATGAGTAATATATTTATTGCAGATTAATGGAGAAAAAGTTTGAAGACGCTAGCACTGGTTGTCAAAATATCTTGAAGTGGTCCTAAGATTGTTTTCTTTAGTGATAATCTATCCTCTTTGTAAGTTTTTGAAAGCAGAATCCAAATAATAAATCCTTTGCTTTTAGGCTAGTTCTACCATTTTTGCATTAGCCATTCAGGTGTGTTGAGGATCTAAATTTCCCGTTGATATAGTAACTTGTAAACATTCTTTTGTAGAAAGGTTAATAGGAAATGCATCAAAAACAAAGTGAGATTGGCTCTTTCTATCTGGAAAAAACAGATTCTTTTCTAGGCAAATAGCATGACGTTTGACCTGTTAAATAGTGGTCCTATTGATAATTATTTATTTCTTTTCTCCAGGTGTTCTTATGAGATTGTTAAGGATACTGCAACAGAAAATTGGTTGGTGCAACTTTTCGGGGAACTGGAGAAACAGGGAATCAATTTGCCTGAGAGGTACTTTTTTTATACTCCAAGGAGCTTTTCTTTTATATTTTGTGGCTGTTTACACAAAATTTCCGCAATTATGTTACTAATAACTATAGCATTTAATTGTATGAGATTAATAAATGATTTCAATCTGGCTTCAACCATTTAGAAGATGCCAAGTCTGACTAAAGAAAGCAAAGGCAATCGGGAAGGTAGAGTTAATCTTTTAACTATGATGAATCAACTTAAGTAACAGTGCACATTCCCCCCCCCCCCCCCCCCCCCCCCCACACACACACACACAAAAATAAAAAAACAACTAGCACTGCCACTTTGAGGTATTCTTTTATGTTCGTGCTTGTTAGTTGTTTCGAATGGGTTGCTGTAGTATAGAATACAATGTTGCTGAACTCTGCATTCTCTAACTCTCTATTATGAATTTCATACGTTTTATTGGTAAACACTCGTCTTTCTTGTACTTGATTTTTGGGGTTCCAATGTATGCATACAGGATCAATGAGGAGGAGCTTCGCAGATTTTATAGTGCAGCGAATGGCGACCTTTCGTGCTTGGTCTCATCACTTAAGAAGACCATTCGCTGGAGGGAAACTTTTCATATTCTTACATTACAAGAGCTCGAGACGTGGTCCCATTTAGTGTTTTGGCATGGATTTGATGTGATGCTTCGTCCTTGTCTAGTCATCCGCTTTGGACTTGCATGCTCTAATCTAGTTCCTCATGATAGGCCTCGATTTGTTCAGGCAATTGGTATAACTTTCTTTGATTTGTCTTTTTAATTAATATATACTTTTTTCGTCCAAAATTGGCATCAATATTCAGATAACAGTCTTGGTCAATGATTCAACGATGGAAAACCTGCAAAGAATTTGTGAGGGGCTCTTATTATCATGAAAATGGTGCCAAATTCATCTCATACTTATGATCATAATGCTGCTCTAACACCTAAAGATGTATTTCAACCTTGCAGTCAGGATCCATTTCATGTGAATAAAAATGTTTTTCAGATAAATATTTCCGAAGTTGATTAATATGCATACAATATATAGAAATCAATCTAATCATGATGTCATTGTATTTTATAGTAGAATTAAACACATCATTTTGGATTTAATGTACACAGTGCTAGATGTTTTATCTGATTTTTGGTCTGAACTAAGACTACTCCATGTCTTATCTGGTGTATAGTAATGTAATGTTCAGTTTACCCTTCATTTCAAAATGCATTTAACTATTATTGTTGAGTGTCTATGTTTGGCTATGTTTGGATTTCGCTCAACTGCAAATTGGTGAGAGAGAAGAATCATCGAACCTTTTCTTATGCGTTATTTGCTGATAATTGATTTTTACTATTTGATGAAAGCATGAGCCTTTTGTTTTCTAATTCGGAACAAAGGGTTGTTTCATAACTTATCTGTTGAAAAGCCAGTGAAGTAAATGTCACCGTTATTTTGGTATTATTGCAGTTTCTCAAATTGAACACGGTGTCCTGCATTTGGCCAATGAAGAGGACCCATGTATTACGGTTTTGATGGATTGTCAAGGACTCTCTCCGTTCAGATTTCCCATGCAAATGATGAGGTCATTCTCTGCTCTTGTTCAAGATCATTATCCGAATCGTCTAGGTACTCTATTTGTCGTACGTCTTCCACCGGTTGTCAGAGTTATTGCCCAGACATTTATTCAAGTAAGATTTTGGTTTTGAATGCTCCATATACTCATTCTCTTACTATGATTTCAGATTTTTAAATTGCTAGCGGTCTCTTCGTATGATTTCCATCCTTCATGAGCCATTTAAATTGGTCCCCATTTTTTTCCCCAACTTTTGAGAGATCTCATTGAGATACTTTGACAGTGTTTTCCTTTATGATCAGAATTTGAGATACTTGCTTTTATTGTTGATTACTATGTATCTAATTTTGATATCACTAAGGGCCAATAGCACTAGATGAAGCTTCTCTAAAGCTGCTCTCTGATTAGAAGTGCTCGAAGAAGCACTAACAACTTTGTCTCTTCAATATCCTGCAACAACTTAGTGCTATGGCAGAAGCAGAAGATCCAAGTTAAAGCTTCTGCCTTTGGGCTTAAAAAAATCATTTCATATTTCCGACTATCATCACGCTTTTTATTGACCCAAATAATCTCCAAAAGTTCACTGCATTTTCATGCATCCATCACTCAAATGGAATGTGCAAATCATTTTATTCCTCGTTTAAAATATTAAAATTTTGTGATGTGGGCATCCATTCAGTGCTCCATGCCATTTAAGCTAAGGAATTCAAAACCAACCGTTTACCATGCCATGTTTATGATTTTTAGCACTATATAGTTACGGTACTTGTTCGAATTTCAAAAACTGAACTCCGAAAACTTTGAATCACTAGGTTCTGAAGCCAATAACAAAGCAAAAACTGCGTTTCGAGGGAGAAACATATCAAAAGGCATTAAATGATTTCCTCCAGATTGTTCCAGCTTTTCTCGGTGGCAATTGCAGTTGCTCGCAATGCAGTCAGATTCTTTCTACCAAAGTAAAAATTCAGGTAAATGAGATCAGCAAAAGCCAGCATTGTCAGAATGATGACATGGATGAGGAGTCAGCAGGTACTAGTCTGACTCAACCTGATAGTCCCTTGAATAATAACTGCGAAAATGTTTTAAGGGCTGCTATCGTAGCTTTCCTCATGCTGTGGGTTTTCATTGCATTTCTTGCTGGGATGAGTGATGGAGAATCTCTTTCATCTCAGTAGTAATGTTAAACTTTTCCGCAATTAGTTCATGTTATGAGTCATCTCACTTTATCGTATGTGTTGTTCCTTAGTTGTTCGTAGGTTAATTATTCACATCGGATGTCATGTTAGTTGTAGTTAGGGTTTGTAAAAGCTCTTGCATCTACTAGATCATGCATGTAAATGCTGGTTTTTTCCTCTAATTTTTCATTAAATATTTTGCTCCTCTTATCCCATAGATGTATTTATGAGTTACAGTAATATTTTCACAATATGCTGAAACTCCCTGTACTTCATGTTACGATATCTGCTGAACCATGCTTTGCAGTAACGGCATCAGTAGCATCAGAACTACCTAGTGTACTTTCAGTGTGGTTAAATGAAAGGGCAGCCCCTGTACTATCTCGATATTGCAACTAGATCTCCAAAACACATACTTTTACATATGTTGCACTTTAGTGCCTAGCCGTGAAAAAATAAAAATCTAAACTCTCTTGTTAAATAACCTTTTCATCAGGAATTAAAGTCTAATATCTATCAAAGTTTTAGAACTTAAGCGTTGAAGTAGAGTGAGCAATGTGCACTAGTAGACTAGTACAGGAACTATCTACACATTTTACCCTTCTCAATGAGCTGATTTCTGCAGAGCGGTATATTTGATCTGTTCCTGAGCTCAACAATCTGTCTGACAATCTCTCTATTCTGTTATGACACTTTTTTAAGTTCTTAGTTCAGTGTGTTACAATTTTTTTTTTTTTTCCTTAGGCAAGAAAATGTTAGCAAGAAATTCTCTGTTTTTAGTGTACCAACCCACCTTGATTCAGAGAATTTGAGCTGAAACTAGGGGGCTCAACTAGCCGAACACAAGTTGGCTCATTAAAAAAATTTTGTTCGTGTTCCGAACACAAGTTGACTCACGAACAGTAAGTTAGATTGTCGGTCCTACTACTAGCTAAAAACTTGAAAAAAAAAATAGAGTTTTAATTTATAAAATTTATAGAATATAGATTTCTTTATATTTGAGTTGGTCTAAAATCTAAATAGTATTTACTATTACATCTACTTTCACTAAATCTTAGATATTGAATGATTAAAAAATTGATAGTAAATATTATTTTCATACTATCAATAGTATTCTAGCTCTACTTTATATATATTCGAGCTATATCGAGCTGAACATGAGCGAGTTGATTTTAATTTGTGTTTGGCTTGTTAAAATTTTGATTTGAAAATTTTTGCTCGTGTTTGGCTCGAAATGAGGTCAAGATTGATCGGCTCGTTTAATAAATACTCTGAGTGATTTCGAGTACATTGTGAGCCAAATAAGAGCCGGCTCGCGAGCAGCGATATAAATTGCCACTTCTAGCTAAAGCTTTATCATTTTTTTTTTTTTTCTTAGAGAAAAATAATATACCATTTAAATAAAAATATAAAATAATTAGATTTCGAACTCCGAACTTTATATACCAACTATTAAACTTCTTGCCCCTTCTTGCCACTTGCCGTAGGGATAGTCGGTCCATCTTTCAACTTTTGTCTAGCTGATTGTTGGGAGTGCAGGGTGCCTGGACTTTCCGACAGCTGTTTTCAACTCAAAGTCTACTAATGAGCAGTCACGAGTCTGGGTAAAATGTATGAATAGTTCTGTACTACTGTGATATTGTGGTTTTTTTTTTTTTTTTTTTTTTTTTTTTTTTTTTTTTTTTTGCATATTTTCTTTTTCTTTTTAGTTGACTTTACAATAACATAAATTTTAATATAAATTTAATGATAAAAAATTTATAAGTATAAATGAACTTATGTTTTTAAAAGCATATAAGCTCTACTATATATATCTATCTATACAAATCTATAAATTCCTAATATTTTTTTGCCATGTGGCAAATTTTTCTTTACCCTCACCAACCCTATTTTTTCATCCTACGCATATGTTACAATTTTAAAAAATCGAAAGGACACGAAATATTTCTTCATCGTCTAGGTTATAAATTTAGAAAATTGAAGGGATGCGACTCATTTTTTTTATCCTACATATAGATTACAAATTTGGAAAATCAAAGGACATGGAATGTTTCTTCATCTTGCGTAGGTTACAAATTTGAAAAATCGAAGGGATGCAGGATATTATGATTTATCTACACCTAATCTAATTTGAAAGAAAAATAAAAAATAAATTTCAACCGTTGCGATCGTAAAGAGATAAAAAATAAATGGAGGAGATTTAGTTTCGAAATTTATATTTTCCTTCTTTTTCAGTATAAAATTTTTTTAGAACCAATATAGTGCAAGAGGAGACTCCCAAATCGAATGATTTTCTTCCTTCGAAACTCTTATTTAGGGATTAGGATTTTTTTATATATATATTTTTTTGTCGAAGTTCTCTTCGAGAACTCGATCATCGTGAGATTCATCGATTTGGTACTGTTCTATTCTCTCTCTCGATTTTTTTTTTTGTTTGCTTTTTGATCTTATTTGATTCCGAGTAGTCAATTTCGTTCTTTTCATAAATTTAATTTTATATTATGTACAATTTTTTTTTGTATTTATTATTTTATTAATAAGGGTTAATTGCATACGGCTCGCTGCAAACATATCGAATAGCAGATATATCCCTACAAAATTCAACTTTTCATATTTATCTCTTCAAAAGTCTAATGTTATTTATATATATCCATACCGTCTATCTCTGTTAGAAAAATCTAGTTAACCATAGATTAAATAGTTAATCTTGGTTAGTTAGTGAGGCAAATTTATTTTTTTATCCTTCCAAATATTTCTGCAGGACATTTTTGAAAGGGTAAAACTGTCATTTCACATATAATATGTTAAAAAATAAACAGTGAACTAACGATAATAAATCGGAGGAATATATACGAATAACGTTGGACTTTTGAAGGAATAAATATAAAAAGTTGAACTTTATAGAGGTATATTTACTATTCGATATGTTTACAGAGAACCGTATGCAATTAACTCTTATTAATAAAATAATTTTTATCCATCGCACCTTGCGAATTTCTACACTCGTATGTATATATATATATATATATATATATATATATATATATATATATATATATATATATATATATATATGAAAGTTGGCCCACTGAGGTGTTTAAGCAAAAAGTAGAGTAACAGTTGCATTCAGGATGCAATAGCCTATATGCATTTTGGATGCAATAGCCTATACGCGTGCTCGAACTCAGAGAAGGACCAAGTTGCTTCAGAATCTGGTTGAGGCCAGGTGGGAAGTGAACCTGCACAACCCACTTAGGCCCCCAACTTGCATCTATGGTTCATTGGTGCTATTGCTTTGTTACTCTTTTCCTTGTTTTTGGCACCTTGTTTTCATACTTTGGACCAGTACCACTAACCTAAGAAGCAGCAGTGCTTTGTCACCCAACGAACCATAGATTGGGACCGTTCTATAGATTCATCATTTTGAATGTACTTCGTATAAGGTGTGACACCGTAGAAATCGACATGCCTAATATTATTCTTGAAATCTATCTTCTGCAGATGGTACTGTGAATTGAAAATTCATTTTGGATCTTGTAATAGCGGTATTTTATTAGCACGTTGATAACGATGCAAAACAACTCAAATGCAAATGCTAACGTTAGGACTTGTTATCTATTGCTTTAGCGCAAGCCGCAAAGAATTTGATGATCACACTACTCAACAAAGTCTTAGATTTAAAGTTTAATTGTTTTATATTTCTAGCAAAGAATAAGCTATGCTTCGCTTCTTAATTTTGAAAGTGCTTTAAGGGCTTGGTGTTGGTTGTATGTAGTAGTAGTTAAAGAAGTTGTAACACTTCCTTTAGGCTTCGTTTGGTTGGAAATAAGAGAGAATTAGTAGTATCAGGAATAAATATAATTTTTGGAATAAGCTGAAACTATTATAAATTTGTGTTTGGTTGGGTATTTGGTTAATACCAGATATAAGAAAAATAGTATTTATTGGGAAATTGAGAATAATAGGAATAGATAGTGTATTTTGTGTAAAATGACTAATATGCCATTTTTCTTTTAGTTTTTTTTTAAAAAATTAAAGTTTCAAAAATTTATTCAAATTTTAATTTTTATAAAAATTTTAAGTGGGAGCAAAAAAAAGTTAATTTTTAAATTTTAAATGGGAGCAAAAATTTTAATTTTTAAATTTATATAAATTTAAAAATTTTTATAAAAATTTGTATAAATTTTAAAATTTTAAAATTAATAATTTTTTAAAAAATAAAATAAAATAAAATTTTTAGATTTATTATAAAGTAAAGTTAAAAATTTTAAAATTTATAAAATAAAAAATTTATAATTTATAATTTATAAATTTAAATATCTTTTAAAATTTAAAAATTTTAATTTACAAAATAAAAAGTAATAAAGTAAAAAAGGAGGTCTCGGAACGAGTACAAAAAAAAAAAAGCAAAAAAAAAAAAAAAAAACTGAGTAGTTTCGGGGTTGGGGGGAACTCTTGTTCCCCCGCTATACCGAACTGTCCCAGGTTTACTGGGGACAACCCGTTAAGGGGGAACAAGAGTTCCTCCTTGTTCCCCCCTTTATTCCGATAGTGTTTGGGTACAAAGGGGACTATAACTCTCTTACCCCTTTTGTACCCCTTTTGTACCCCAACTAAACGGTCCCTTAGGGCTCGTTTGGTAACGGGATAAGACAAAATTAGCTATTTTAGGGATAAGTATAAAGTACAGAACTAGTGTAAAAAAACGTTTGGGATGGTTCTAGGGATAAGAGATTTTGTGTTTAGTATGAGAATGAGGAATAAAAGAAATAAAAAATTTTAATTAAGGTAAATTACCTTTTTGCCCTCAAACTTTATTATGTAATAATAAGATGAGAGATGGTGCCTGGGTAGACGTGGGAGGGTATTTAAGAAAAAAGTAAGAGGGTGGTTTGGAAGAGTGAGAACAGTAATTCTCACTTATTCTAGTTGTACCGGAATAAGTTATACCGATTGATTCCTAGTGCGTTTGGAAGAATAAGAGAGATATCTCTCCTATTCTCGGTTCTATACCGAATCCAAACGGGCCATTAATGTTTAGCTTCGCTGGTTAGCTTAACTTGCAAATCAGAACTCCTACTTCCGACGGTCTAGAGACTCAACTCCTCGGCAAGGTAGATGTGCAACAAACAGGCGCAGACATGAACAAATGAAGCAAGAGGACTCTCCTGCTAGAAGTTGTTCCTTGTGTTTAACAAAAGAGAATGGTTTAACTCCTCTAGTTCCAATAGAAGATGATGTTCATTTGCAGTAATATTGGCCAAGATCACTATCATCCCTATGTCCTATAAGAACATTGCCCAGGGCCAGGGGACACCTAAATTCTGACCTTAACACCTATCAACTCCTGCTTGTGCAGAAGCACAAGTGCTTCTCCCAGTAGAATTTGATGTAATTTATATGGTATAAAATAAAATCAATACATACCAATATTTAGGATCATAAATAAAACTGTAAAATAACTTACAGAGGGTCATCGAGAAAAATTATTGATTAAACAGCGGAAGCAAGAAATTCGGTTGCAATACTAAACAGTACCGACCGAACTAGGTAATCTGGTTTCTCCTCCTTTCTCAGACACTCTTCCGTATGGTATGGATTTAATGGATAATCTTATCAGAATGCACATGAGTAGGTGGCAGGACCAGTACCCCTTTATATAGATTCCAGATCGACTTCCCATCAAAGTCTGATTAGGATTCTATTTAATTTAAATAGATGGAAAAGGGATAAGATATACCATATCAAATAATTCTATATTTTTTAGGATTGACCTTATCTATAGAAAATTCAAATTTAAATATAATTAATTATGCCACATATATGAAAATCCTAACAGAATTTTCCCAAACAAGGTTAGCTTCTCCCAAACACACAAAGGTTTATGTCTCTTAACTTGTTCTCATCAAGCATATTACTCTTATCCATGAGCCCATGTGGCGGCTTTACCCACCTCTCCTCTGTGTTTGGCGATGCCAAACGTAATTAATGTAAGCTCAATTGGGCAAACATCCTATCACCATCTTAAAAAATTGATTTATTCTAACTATAATCAGATAATTAACTGGGCATATTATTAAGCATATTTGTGGCGTAGAGATGCGTTGGAACATGGATAGAATTCATAATCAAGAGCTTAAGATTTGCCCTTATGGTGCAAAATCAACATATATTAGATTTTGACAGTGAAAAGTGAAAATTCAATGCCTATTTGATCCCCCTCTTTCGCTTTTGCTTTTAGCCACAGGCATCTCTATCAAAGCATTTCGCAAGTAGAAAATATAAAATTTCAGGCTTTTTTTGAAATTGACCCTATAAAAATTTAAATTTTTGAAAATGACCCTACAAAATTTGTATTTGCAAAAATGGCCCTCTTCCTGCCAACTGGGCAAGCCACGTCAGCCGGTGCGCCACGTCAGCTCGCTACATCAGCCGGTGCATCTGGAGCAATAAGTTAAACACGCAGATACGATCTGCGTGTTCTAAACACGCAGATAGAACCTGCGTGTTCTAAACACGCAGGTTGTATCTGCGTGTTTAGAACACGCAGGGGGGAGTGGAACTTGTCCTCTTGACTCGGATTTAAGAACACGTGGGCGGACGTGACAGGTTTACTCAATCCGCTTTTTTGGGGGCTTTGGCGTCCGGGTGTCTGAAGAGAGAGTTTATTTTTCCTTTTAATTTCTGTTTAATTTTAATATTCTCCTTTTTCTCATTTTTTTTTTCGCTTAAATTTTGAAAATTAGAGGGGAAAAAAAAAAACAACAACAACACTACACTGCTATTTCAAAATTGACCATTTTGTTCTTGTAAATTTTGCTAAATATTATAGCCACAAATTTAGAGGATACAAAAATATAAATACGGTAGCTTTCAGGACTAATTAGATATTGTTACGCTTTAAATAGCATTACATTACATTACTTCGTGACTAAGTAAACTATCATGGCACGATTTACAATAGTTGGTGTTACCAAAAAAAAAAAAATTAATAATAATAAAATAAATTAACCTCTTTTAACGTTAATGATGCTGACACGTGGACCTCGCAATTAGTCCGCCCACGTGTTCTTATCCCCCTGCGTGTTCTAAACACGCAGATACAACCTGCGTGTTTAGAACACGCAGCTTCCATCTGCGTGTTTAGAACACGCAGATTGAATCTGCGTGTTTAACTTATTATTCCACACGTACCGGCTGATGTGGCGAGCTGACGTGGCGCACCGGCTGACGTGGCTTGCCCAGTTGGCAGGAAGAGGGTCATTTTTGCAAATACAAATTTTGCAGGGTCATTTTCAAAAATTTAAATTTTTATAGGGTCAATTTCAAAAAAAGCCCTAAAATTTCTCTTGCAATGTAAAGTTAAAATGACATTTTGTTGAGCTATAAAAGTTAAAACAAAAAAAATTGAGACCTTTTGTTTCGTTTTGTTAGATAATATAATAGCTAGAATTATTATTTTTAAACCATATAAAGCTTAAAAAATTTAAAAGTGCATTCAAATTTTCATCTTTTACACTATAAAATTACGATCGCAGCCGCTATCAAAAAAAAAAAATATGGTTATATACTTTTTCGGTGATGGTTAGAATTATAATTTTACAGAATTAGAGGAGGAAATTAAAATTAATATCATTTTTAATTTTTTTTGAGCTTTCTATAGCATAAAAATAATATTTTTACCAAACTAGACCTAAAATAGTAAGGCCATAAGCAATTAGCAAACTTTTGCTTTGATAAATTCTATAATTAGTTGTGGCTTATAAAGGAAGGGTTTATACTTAAGAGCATTATGCTTAAAAAAAAAATGGTGATAAGATAATAAATTAATTAGGGTACAAGATTACTTATGTATGGTTTATAGTTAAGGGAGAGGGATGTGAGGGAATGCTCTTCTTTCCAAATAGAGTATTCTAGAATATTCTATTAAATAAGCCCATGGGGATAGCCCACCACAAAATGTACCAACTTGGAAATCATGCATTGGAGCGCACTTTTGTAGTAGATGGTGACAAAGAGGGTGAGGAGGGGCTTTGGTGTTGCATAGATCCTCCAAAGGGTGTGGTGACTCATTTGCCTTGTTCCTCATGGTATCTTGTTCCTTGCCCTACCCACTCACTAATGTACAAAAGTTCTTTGTAGTAAGGCCACTACTATCACATCAACCAATACATTAAAAACTTTTTTTTTTCTTTACCTTTTTTTTAAAAAAAAATTTAGCAAAAATTGAGTAAAAGTTTGAGGGCTCATGTATATATTAGAAATCTATAACTTATACTGATATATTTTTAGTTTCAGCAATGCTCCCCCTTGGGGGTGTACATCTTACACCCCATCCCATCGTGAGGTGGATATATCTTTACTCGTCACTCAATCTGACACGTGAAATTCACCCCATCCCAGGATGGGGTTGGGGTGTAAGATGTACACCCCCAACGGGGTGTACATTTATACTTTCCCTTTTAGTTTATATCCACAGACGAAGACAAAATAAATATTTTTATTATAAATAAATTGATGTACAATTTTTTTTTTTTTATAAAACTCGGTTCTAAAAGAATACGCATACCAAAATTAATAGAATAAAAAATATTTATAATAATAATTAAATTATAATACAATTATAAATACAAATTTATTAAAACTAAAAATAATTTTAATAAATTTATGTATAATTTAAATTTAACTTAATGAGATAACTAAAACATGTGTTTTAATTCAAATTACTTAATCCTTGAAAATTCTTGCCCAACGGGTACCAGTCCGCTAGTCATGCTACCACAAAATAAAATTTTTCAAGATTGCCGATAGTACCTGCAAGTGCTACCCCGCCCAACGGGAAACTTGGTCATACGGGTCCGGCCTGGGAGATGGTCCTTGCCATTATTCTCCAACACAGGATCTACGTTTTACCTCCGAAGGTACTATCATCTTTTCTTTTTCTTTTTTTTTTTTGCTTTAGCACTTAGCCACTTTTGCACTTTATGCACTTGTCTTTCTTTCTCATTCGAGTATTTAGCTCATATTGCCATTTCATTTAAACTTTTAGCTTATTTTTCATTTACTTATTCCTTAATTACCCTAGCTAGCACCTTGCCTCAAGGGTAGCCAAAAATCTCTTGGACTTTAATCATCTCACAATTAATTTTTTGCTTAAATTGAAGTTAAAGTGAATGTTCATTTTGCCCAACTCCCTAAGACCAACTCTAGAAATTTCACTTGCTTTACTCTTTTAACCTCAACCATTGTACTCTTTTCCCTTAGAGATTTGACACTAAGTGAAACTCTAGCTCTTAACATAACTTTAGTTTACTCTTTCAACATATGCCACTTGTGTAGCTCTAAAGTTAATGTGACTCATTATAATCTTATTCTAGATTTTCTCCTATGTCATCATATTCATCTTGTAACATAAACTCTTAACAATAAATATTTAGCATGCATTGTAATATAATCTTATTCACATTGGAGGAATTTATCACATTCATTCATTCTTATGCACATGAAACTTTAATACTTAATAATATAAATCTCCAATCTCATACAAGGAATTTACCATAATCTTACTAATACAAGAGAACCCTTACTGTGACACCCGCGGAATTTAAAATAGTTCTATATATAAATGATATAATAGGACTAAAACTCTTAATCCGGCTATAGCATTTTGGATGGTAGCAATATCTAAGAGGTTATGAGAGTTAAGCGTGCTAGAGCTAGAGTAGTTCTAGGATGGGTGATCCCCTGGGAAGTTGGGGCGTCACAATTGGTATCAGAACCAATCACCAGCCGGAAATATGAGATGAGTCTCGGCTGAGCCAGGATTATATAGCGGGTAGAGTGTGGCTCCCCGGCTAATGACCGTTGTAGGTGGAGTGCAGCTCCCTACAAGGTCGGCTAAGACTAGTGAGACAAGTCTCACATCGCCTGGTACTAGTGAGTGTGCTTGAGTCTGACGTGGACGTCAGGGCTTAAAGAGGGGAGGAATGTGACATCCCCGGAATTTAAAATAGTCCTATATATAAATGATATAATAGGACTAAAACTCTTAACCCGATTATAGCATTTTGGATGGTAGCAATATCCAAGAGGTTATGAGAGTTAAGCGTGTTAGAGCTAGAGTAGTTCTAGAATGGATGACCCGGGAAGTTGGGGCGTCACACTTACACTCTCATTTCTATACAGGAACTCTAAATTTTATTAAAATTATAAAAAAATTGGAAGAAGTCACCCTTGTCCCTAAATTTATAATTTATAATAAAATTATAAATTTTTTTTATTCCTGAATTCGAGACATATCTAAATGACGTGGATACAACTACTTGAAAAAAAAAAAAAAAAAAAAGTAAAAAGAAAATTATACTGCTTCTATTTTGCTTGGCTTGTATAATAGATTTCAAAGTGCATACGAACTATGTTTGCTAACTTTAAACAACAAAAAGGTTAGAGATTAAGTTGGGTCTAATAGTAATTATGTATACAAATAAAAATAAATAAGAAATAAAATAGAAAAAAAAAAAATGTATCATAGTGAGAGGGGGGACAAGGTTCATGAGTGGCACTTAGATGCTCGCTGTGCGAGGAACCACAGCCCTCGTCTTTACCGAATTTGGGCACAAATCGCGAATTAGGTACGATCCATTTTTGATTCTTCCATGTCTCAAGGATCAAAAGCAAATTTATCAAATATTTTATACAAAGATAAATAAAATTATTGCCTATATTCCGTGTATGCATGGATAGATAACGAAATATTTTCAGCAAATTTATTTTAAAAATAAACGAAGCAGATGACATGTTATTTTTCTCTCAAAAAAAAAATTTAAAAATAAAAACTTAGAAATAAATTTTGATTGCTTCCAAATTTTTTTGAAAGAAATTGTCATCGATCTATTATTTAGTTGATGTTCACTGCTGCAAACAAACCTACAATAATAATAAAAATAAAATCATTCCATTGATGTATTAATTATACTGAAATAGTAATTGAAAATTAAATAAAATAACAATGAGGATAAACGAAACCTAAATGTGTGGTAAGCTCAGCGTAGCGGTTAAAGATTGTAAATTAAACTAAGATAAAGATTGTTAAATTTTAGTTAAATTTGTAATTAAATTCTAATTAGATTAGTATTAATATTTAAATTTATTAAAAATAAATTAATTTAAATTTAAATATTAATTAAAATATATATTATAATTAAATACGTTCTAATGGCTGCATTATATAAGCATCATAATGATGGCTTGAGATTAGGGTGTACCGCTAAGGCATTAGTGTGGTCATACCAAAGAAAAAAAAAGCTTAGACAAGCACTTTGAAGAGAGAAAACGGTGAGAGCAATTCAGAAATACGATTCAGGTTGAAGTTACTCTAATGTAGAAGAAGAATAAGATATAATTTTTTTCTTAGTTAGTAAATTTTATTTTATCTATATATTTTCTATTTGATTTTCTCTCTTTTTTATAATTGTATTAATTTTTTATTCAGTAACCGAGTTTATAATAAAAATTCGAATTGACGTTTTCGTTGCGAAATCTCAACAATCGGTATCAGAGTAAAAACCGAATAAACAACAGTCGATATTAGAGCGGTTTGTAGATTCACAATATTTTATATCAGAGCGAGTATAATTAGATTCCCAGCCAAGTTAATTATCGGGAGAGGTTTGAATAAGAAATTTCTTATATTTTCTTTTGAAAAATAGAAACTCTAATAAAACCAAACCTATTTATCCTTACTATGCTAACATTAGTTCATGCCATTTGGTTTCTAAGATCCCTCCATTTATTTTGTCCTTTTTGTTTGAGAGGCAACCTACAAAATTAAAGCTGTTCAAATTGCTAGGCTTATCAATTGCATGGGGCCATGAAACCTGCAAAACAAACCAGAACAAATTTACACATATATCATACCAATTTGCTACTTTGTGCACATCAAATTTGGCTCATCTCATGCAAATATCTTTTTAATTAATCAAAGATTATAATTAAAATCAAACCTAAATTAACTAACCAATTCAACCAGATACTTCACATGGAATTGACTAGTTATAGAATTAATTACATGACAATTGATATCAAATCTTTTATCTCTCTCCACAATGGAAGTGGCATCTAAAGAATGGCCACCAATTAATGCCCCAGAATAATTATATACATTTAATATATGTCTCCCTCTACGTTAATTCCTAGCTATTTTAAGGCTTCGTACTTGTCTACTATTCATTCAGATATCATAGCCCTTGGGCTTCCACACAATTTAGCTAATTAATTTGTGATCAAGAAAATGTACCTTTTATTCTAATGTTATTTTCTAACTCTATCTCAAGCATAATTAGTTAATTCGGATTCGGCAAAAATTCGGTACGAATATAATACGAATAAAATTCGTATCATAATTTTAAAATTCGTTGAAAAATTCGGCTAAAAAACGGGCTCGTCAATTATTCGGGTACGTGATTTATACGGAAATAATACGTTCACTAATTAAAAATTCGGGATAAAAAATTCGACTATTAAATTAAAAAAAAATTAAAAAATTTATACTATTAGTATAAGCAATTATAATTTTTTAAAATAATTTAATCAATTTATTTAGAAATAAATAAAATATTCATTTAGAACAAAAAAAATATAATTTTAAATTATTTTCGACAAATAATTTTAATTCGGATTCTCAATAATTCGCGAATAATTCGCGAATAATTCACAAATTAACTAACTATGCTTTGAAAAAGAACGAATTTTTCATCCAAAAATTCGTAATTTGTGAATAATTCGCAAATAATACTTTTTGATTCAAAAATTCGCGAATTATTCCAAATTTTTGGAAAATGTCGGAAACAGCACGTTTAATTCGGATTCTCAATAATTCGCGAATAATTCGCGAATTAACTAACTATGATCTCAAGTAAACCAAAATAACTTAACTTAATAATACCATAAGCTTCACCTCCAAATATCTCTTAATCAATTGCACTGAGAAATGATAATTTTTCTTTTTCTTAATTAGATGTTAAAAATCAAACTGTAATAAATATGCGCACCTTAAAAAGTATAACAATAAAAAAAAAATTAGAAACTAATTGTATTAGTACAATGTCGGCCACAACTCCTCGTTTCTCTCATTTGTTTCTTACACGCCATATTAATTTTATTTTATCCTCTATAGCTTTTTTTTTTTTTTTTTTTTTTTTTTATCGTGCATTAGTTTTTCGAGACCGTTGAGCTGAGGCGAGCTCCGATCCATTGGCATGTCTATCGTTTTTGTGCCACTTATTAGTGTGCTCTTTTTTTGGTCAAAGCTCGGCCTATCGTTTAATTTGTTGGTTTCTATTTAGCTACGACTCGCGACTCTTCCCATGTTCTAAAATTGTTCGTAGCAATGTGGTTCTTTCATGATTCAGTCGATGTGCTTCGAAACCGTTGATTTTCTTACTCCACATCTGGATTAGTTGATCGTACTTTTATCGAAATCTCACTTAAAATTAATGAAGCTGTATATCAGCATTTGCATATCTCTTCAATTTTTCATAACACTCTTGTTTACTATATATTTTTGTTCTCTCAAATTTTTATAAGGGCAATGCTATCCATACACCCCAAAATGGGATGTATGATGCACATCCCACCCATCTAAGGGTGAGACTTTTTTTACTGATCACTTCGATATGACCAGTAAAATTTATCTCATTTTAGAATGAATGGGATGTAAGATATACATCCCTAAGGAGTGTACACTTATATATACCTTTTTTATAATACTGATGAATACAATTGTAAGGCGTTTTTCTAGAAAAACAAAAAAGACAAAAAAAAAAAAAAAAAAAAAAAAAACTTTGTATATTGGCTCTAATCGTAAAGCATGATTAATTGTCGGGTCTAGCTCTCGCCCGCGAGGTGTATCCAAAAAAATTTTATATAAAGAAAAGTTAAATATATATATATATATATCTGTGGGCCCCAGTACGTGGGTCAACGTGTCGTCTTCTTCTTCCCGGTCACCCCTCGATCGGGCTCCCTACTTAAACACCCCCTCCCTCTCACCTCCTCTCCCATGCTCGTAACTCGATCACAACATCAGTGTGTGATTACTACGCCCCTCTCTCTCTCCATGAGTAGTGGTAACACGAGTCCCAGTAACAACACTGCGCCACCACCACCCAACCATGGCCTCTCGCTGTGGCGCTCCCGCCTTGGCCCCGCGCTGCGCACGGCGCTAGCCTGCGCCCTCGTCGGCGCCGCCACCGTGTACGGGCCCGCCGCGGTGCGGCGCCACCTCGCGTTCCCGGCGTTCTCGTACGTCACCGCCGTGCTCGTCGCCGGCGACGCGCGCTCCCTCGGCGAGCCCCTCCGCGGCGCCGCGTGCGCGGTCTACGGGACGCTCCTCGGCGCCCTCCCCGCCGCGCTCGCGCTCCTCCTCATCCGCCCAGCCGCACTCTCAGCGCTCGGCGCCGCGCTCGCGGTCGCTCTCGGCGCCTTTGTCGTGGCGCTCCCGGCCGAGTCCGTCTCCGCTGCATCGAACCTCGTCGCCAAGCGCGTCGCGCTCGGCCAAATAGTGATCATCTACGTGGCCACGTTCACGCAGGAGGATTTCGTGCCTGGGCATGCCATGTTGCGCCCCGTTAATGTGGCAGCGAGCACGGCTCTCGGAGCCGCAGCCTCCGTTCTCGCGTTGGCGCTCCCTTATCCAAAGCTTGCCACTCGCCAGGTAACAACATTTTAATGCATGGATATAGCTTCAGTGGTGTTATTAATACATCTGATTCACTATTAAAAAAAAAATATTTTAATATAAGAATGTTTTTTAGAGGACACTTAGAATAAAGTTACCAAGTATTTTTATTATGGAAAATGCTACTTGTACATCCGTACGGGGTGTACATCTCACACCCCCACCCATCTAAGGGTGGGGGTGTGATGAGGGGTGACTTGATGTGACCCGTAAATAACATCGCCATCATTAAAGAGGTGGAGATGTAAGATGTACACCCCTTCGGAGTGTACATGTAGCATTGCTCTTTTATTATATAGGGAATGCCATTGTTATATAAATTTTTTATTATATTAAATTAATTTATTAAATGATAAATTTTATTATTACTTTTAATTTTTCGACGCTCTAAAACGTTAGAATTTTAAAAAATTCTAACATTTTAAAGTGTCAGAAGATATTTTCCCGACGCTTGGTATAAGCGTCGGTATATACGTGACGACTCTTCATTAATTTGTCGATGTTTTCACCGACACTTTCAAATATTACGCTAGACTATATTAAGAAGCTTTTAAATATCATTAAATATGCAAACAAATATTCTTAAATATTAACTTTCTTGTACTTAGTAATTTTACTATAAAATATATTTCAACTTATATCATTCTCTGCCTACTCAAGTTTTAATTCGAAAGAGGCAAAGGATTTGGTGGTTGATATCCGAGGTTCCGAGTTCGAAGTCTAGTTGCTTTATATTTTTAGCTAAATTTATTTTAAAATAAACGAAACGGATGACATACTAACTTTCTCTCTCTCTCTCTCAAAAAAAGAAAAAAAAAAAAAAAAAAAAACTTTGTTATATATATATATATATATGTTACATGATATTTAATATTACATGCTTATATGATCATAATTTTGCATGTATTTGTTGTGGTACGTGGTGGTGTACATGTACATAGGTAAGAGAGAAGAGTAGGTTATACACGGAGATCGCGACGGAAAGGGTGAGGCTTTTGGTGGAAGCTTTTTGTGCGGAGAACATCTCTCGCATGGCTTCATTGATCTCCCAAGCTAGATGCTTTGGTGCATCAAGCACTAAGCTCCTCCATAATATTAAGCTCCACCAAGTAAGATTTATTATGTTCTCACCTTTTTCTATTATTTCTAAACAAAGATTAAATATATAGCTTTAGTTCGGCTCAGATAATTAAGAGTGTAGTAATTAATAATAAAAATAAACCACGCATCTTACTTTTCTATTCATGTATTATTATATTGTAACCAATCTAAAATTGTAATCTTATCAGTTATAAATTATACTAAAAGAATATTAGATTCATTAAACTCCATAAATTGCACGGGTGCATATAAAGACACAATTGAGCCATTTGTTGAACCAGTTAAAAATTGGTGGAAAGTAACTAATTGGAACAGACTCATGCAGTATAAAACTAATTAGATCCATTAAATATGGTTATGTATAGAGGTTATAAGTAGAATAAATTTATATATAGGATAAGTTGCATCACAATTATCCAACAACAAAAAAAAAAAAAAAAAAAAAGGTGTAATGGATCCACATCATGTGGGATCCATTAAGGAGGAATCCGGAACGTACGGAACCGGAATCCCCGTCAGCTTTGCCCTGATGTTGACAAATTAATTAGGACTTTAAATATTTATTTATTTAATCACTTATTTATTTATTTATAAGAGATAATTATCTGTCTACCTCTGAAATCTGAAGAAATATCTGATTTATCCCTCTTATTTTTTTCTTTCCAATATACTCTTCATACGTTCCACCGTTATTAAAAATACCCCTACCGTTTCCTTTTGTTAAGTTAACTAGGGTTAAACTAGAGTTAAATAATAATCGGAGTTGAAAACTATCAGATATACCTATTTTGTCCTTATCTATCAAAACTATTGAAAATTTTAAGAGTACATAAGAAAAATTGGTTATGGTAGAAAGGTATATTTGAAAGGGCAAAATAGTAATTTCACACAGATAACGGCAGCTCCAAACGGATATTTTAGAAAGAAGTTGGAACGTAAGAAGAGTAGTTTTAATATTAGCATTCTAAAAGAAGTAAATCTAAAAACATAAAAATTTTTAGGAATATATAAAAAATTACCCCTATTTATAAAGTGTAGTACTAGCTAGTTAATTAGTTGAACACCCACTACAAAGTGGGAGGAAGGAATTAATCCGTAGGAATGTAATGGAAATGACTTGTACCTACTTAATTAATGATCTAGCAACTCAAAATTCATAAAATGTGAATCTCTGAACAATTGTAGCAGCATCAATTATGAATTAGTATATGATGATCTCTCTTTTAATCTTTCTCATGTTAATTTGTACTATCATCTCTCCATTTTGTTGCAGGGGCATTTAAACTGGGAGAGGCCACCACTCAAATTTTTACCATCTGATGTAATAAGGAACCCATTTGATAGATTACAAGACATAGAAATGCCCTTGAAAGGAATGGAAATTGCTATAATTTCCACAACATCAGTTCCTACTAAATCATTCGACCAAATTCTCAAATCCAAACTCCTCACTCTAAGCGACCAAATAAGCCTTAGACTACTAATGCAGAGCCACTTCACAAACAAAAAAGAGCTTGGAGATAAAGCCCTTCAATTACCAGTAAGTGCTTTTCCTGAAAGTGGCAAGGACCTTCCTTCATTCTTCTTCCTTTTCTGCATGAACCTGCTTCATAATGAACGTTCAAACAAGCCACTGCCAGATTCTGCAAAGGAGAAGAAGGTTACGCCGAGCACCGAGCAATCCGCAGAATCATGCACAGAAGAGCCCCAGCAGAGAACACAAAGGAAGATCAAAGCCACATTGTCTTTGAACTTGACTAGCGAAAGGCTCACCGCCGCGCTGAAGTGCTCCCTCTCCTTAGTCCTCGCCGTTTTGTTTGGTGTTCTCTTCAGCCGAGATAACGGCTACTGGTCCGGACTCACAGTGGCCATCACCATGACACAACATAGAGAATCCACATTCAAGTTGGCGAATCTACGAGCTCAAGGAACAGCTTTAGGATCGGCTTACGGAGTTCTGGGCGCGATAATATCGCAGAATTTGATGGAATTGAGGTTCTTGGCTCTCCTACCTTGGATCATCTTTGCAGGCTTTCTACAGAGCAGTCGAATGTACGGGCAAGCGGGAGGCACAGCGGCGATAATCTCTGCACTGATAATACTGGGAAGGAGAAACTATGGTTCGCCGACGGCTTTCGCCATTACTAGACTCACCGAGACCTTCATCGGGTTTTCCTGCTCCATCTTCGTCGAGGTGATCGTGCAACCGACACGGGCATCGACTTTGGCTAGAAACCAACTTCATCAAAGCCTCAAAACAGTAAGGGAATGCATGGATTGCGTACTAAATCCTGGTGCATTAAAAGAGAAGGAGAGGAGGCTAAAAGGACAAGTGAACAAACTAAACAAGTACATGAATGAAGCTGAGGCTGAGCCAAACCTCTGGTTCTCACCTTTCCCCACTGCTTGTTATTACAAACTCTATGGCTCACTGAACAAGATTGTGGAGATGGTATACTTTGCAACTCAATCCATGGAGCTTCTCTTACAAGTGTCGCATGGGGAGGGACCTGCTTGTGAAAAGCTCATTCAAGAGAGCATGAGTGGAGATGTGGAGCAGTTCAAGAAGCTGGTGGCTTCTCCACTCAAGTGCTTTGAGGAGGTCACTCAGTTGAAGAAGCCATTTACAAAACTGGAAAAGGAGCTTCAGAGGAAGTGCACTTCAAAGGATGATGATGATGATATTGAGCTTGGGAAACAGCAAGAAATGTATGGACATAGTAATGTATGTGCTAATGAGGAGGAGTGTGATAAGATTATAACTTCTTTTGTCAATAATGCAAAGGAAGTGATTGAAAAACTTGATGGGGACAATGATAATAATATAGGTGGGGAACTAAAAAGCCAAGCTATTCTTTGCATGGCCTCATTTGGGTTTTGTATCAAAAGTTGGATGAAAGAGGTAAGGGAGATGGAGAGAGGGATCCTGGAGCTGGTCCAGTGGGAGAACCCTGGAAAACACATTGATTTGAATGAGATTTATTGTAAAGTTAAAAAGATATCTACTTCATAGATCTAGCTTTTGTACATTTTGTTATCAATCAATGGCAAGTGCTAGACAAATGTGGTTGTATTTTGCTCTGATTTAAGGATTAAAACAATGTCTTTTTCATGATTGATTCAGTAAAATTTGGAATTAATTAGGCAAGCCATTTTAGTAAGTTTTATTAGAAAAAAAAAAAATGTAGCATCATCCTGTCCAAAATTATTGGAGGCATTCACTGAATCACAAGGCAAGTGCAAACTTTGGTCTTAAAAGAAAATATAAAAATATTTCTACAGCTGCTACTGTAGGAACCCCTGACATTGAGCATTATTTCATGTGTTCTTGTTCAAACAAAATTAATCAGTGTTGATCTATCCTTTTAAGGGAAAAAAAAAAAACTTAATTGAATTGAACATGGTGCAGAATAACCCTGTTTTTCCATTTATTTTTCCTAATTAATGAATGAGAGAGCAAACTATTCTTAGAAAAAGAGAGCGAAAAACCGAGGAAAATATGTCGCAACGAGGCTACTACTACTCTTATTCATCAGGGTGCCAGTATCTATTATAAATCCACGCAGAATCGCCAACTTCTTTAATTCCATCACTATTGCGGTGCCACGAGTAATACGCATGAGTTCTGTTCTTTATTTCAAGTGTCGCGTGCCCGAAACTTGCTTCTCTGTATGCCGAGTAGTTCGGTTGTGGCTCGGTGAAGCTGCGAAGTTGAATTTACGTTAAAGTATTAACATAGTTACAAGAATAATTCAGAAAATTCACTAGATAATTTGGTAGAACAATAATGCGTCTTACTTATTCGCAAGTCCTTCGATGTTTCCTCCGTCGCCTATTGTTATGTAGATTGGTGCTGATGGATCCGGAATTGGAGTGCACTCCTTGTTAGTTATGTTGTATGCTATGTTCGAGATACGCTCCTTAAGCAGGAATTAAGGCATATCAGTAGATAAAAAATGTAAAATAAAATAGAAGAAAAGATAAGATAACCATAGTACCGATCTTTCGTAAGCGTGAACATGGCCAGAAAAGACGAGATCAACTTTGTTCTGTACAAACCATGACTCGAAAATGACCCTCATGGTCTCCCCTTCCATGTAGTGGTAGTTGTTGCTGTTGTACCACGGCGAATGAACCAAAACAATCAACCATGGCGTCTCAGATCGGTTCACCTTAGTAAATTCGTTCTGAAGCCATTCAAACTGCGGGGTGTATTTCGCTGTCGGTAAAAGGATTAAAGGAAAAGGCGAAAAAAAGGTTAAAGAGTTGTTACTATTATCTACAAGAAATTTTGTAGGACTAGTATAAGCAATCAAAAGAAATGTCTCTCACCATACGCGGAGTATGAAGAGAGAACAATGATGTGTGCTGATGCGCGCTTTATCGAGTACCAAAGAGGAGAGGTGCTACCGGAAGCTTTGAATGGCACACGGTAACGGTGCATGTACGGCTTGAACGGCGTATTCTCTCGCTGCGAACATATGTTTCGAGGATATATTAATCAGGAGAGAGAACTTTATTACATCCTACATTATACTGCTGAGGATAAAAGAGAACAACTCAACTCAACTCAACTATATGGATGGTTTGGCATAAGAGGGAAAATTGTAATGATGAGAGATAACTACAAAAATTTGTACAGATTCCCTTGTTGTCAGAAAACAATCTGGTTGAATCAGAACTAAATTCCCCTCTCTAAATTTGTGCATATTCCTTGAAACAATAACAAACTAGGAATCAAAATCGACGACTGTCGCAACTTTATCATCAATTAGCTATTCATTTGAGTGCACATGTACAATTTAACAACTGTGCCCGTTGCTTTTTCCATTGAAATAATGTTTGGAACTTACAATTTCAGGAACGGTGTCGATCTCGTGGTTTCCAGCCGTCAGAATCCAAGGCTGGTAAGCAGCAACTCTCTCTACGAACCGACCCCATGAATCCCACCTCCTGTTATCATGTAGGGGGTAATCGTCTGCGTAGGACAGGTCTCCGATAAAAAGCACTGCTTTCGCAAGCTCATTCGATGCATAATGCCCGAGTGTTTGATTCGAGTCAAATGTCTGCCCAAGATCCCCTGCAGCAAAAGAACACAAGAATGAAATAACACATTATGGCTAGCTAGACATTATCATCTGTATCTATATATATATGCTATGCTATAATCTGTCACTCATATACCGATAATGCCGAATGTGTATGGAACATCTGGACCAACTTCTGGAGGAGTAGTGAAGGAGAATTCGCGGCTGGAGTTCCCGACGCCGACTCTGTAGTAGTACAAGGTGTTGTACTGCATGGAATCAAGAAAACTTATCAATACACGCGAAACTTTGCGATAGATTTGAATTCAGAGGAACCTGCTGTAAAACTATTTTTTCGAGTCAATGTGAAATGCTTCAGCAGTATGATGTTCTTATTAAGTCAAATCAAAGCTTTGTTCTCAAGGAAAACGAAATCCAAATGCGAAGACTAAATAATCAGAATGTTTTAGAGATTGAATCTACAATTTTTAAGTCGAATTCACTTAGATCGCGCGTACATCCAAGTTGTTGAGCCTGCAATGGTGGATGTAACCCGAGGTGTAGTTCCCGAACTTGTAGATGGTGAGCCTGGCATGAGCCTGGTACTTGCACTTGTCGGATACCGGACCGTAGAGAACCAGATCGGAGCCTGGTTCCACCGGAGTAACCCACGACACTGTGACGTCCCTTCCTACGTAATCTCCTTGCGCAATGTGAACCTGAATTTTAGTAACCATACATTGGATACAAACATACATGATGAATTGAATCAACTAAACAATCTTTTAATTTTTTTTTTTGAGAGGAGGATATATAGTATGTTATTCGTTTCGTTTATTATTTATTTTGAAATAAATTTAGTTGAAAATATGAAGCAACTAGACTTCGAATTCGGGATTTCGAATATCGGCACGAAATCTTTTACCACTTATATATTGATATATATTGAAATCTAGGAGATGGAGAAGAAATTAACGGAACGGACCTGCTCGGGTGCATTATAACCTGGCGGACGACAAAAAACATCGCTGTCGAGAGGCATGTCGACGGAGGCTTCGAGCTTTCGCCGGTATGAACTCGTGACGCCGCCGCGGCATCCCGACACCGAGTTCAGGATCACCAAAGCTATGGCAAGCATCATGGTGACCTTTCCCATTATCACAAACCTTACTTTACTCTATCACAAAGGAATCAATAGATCAAATTCATAAAATGAACATAAAATTTTAAAAAAGTACGTGAAGCAATATATAATACCAATTTTTTTTACAATATTTATACTATAAAGTTTATTAGGGAGAAATCGAAAGAGACATCATCTATTCTTAATTTACTTTTTTTTTTTAAAAAAAAAAAAAAAATCACCTATAGAGGACGCACGAACACAAAAACTCTATAGGAGGTAATCATATATATATCATAGAAACAAAAATAATTTATTTTTGAAAGGGAACGAAAAGATAATTAATATTCGCACCTTAACAAAAGAATTTTTTTAAAAATCTTTTAGAACTATTAATTATTCGGAAAAAAAATTTTCAAAATCTTAACAAACAGAATCTGATCAATACCTGTTTCATCTTTATCCGCTCTTAATTATTACTATTATTTATATTTATTCGTATCTATAATTCTATATATACACACGTAGACGTGTTCCTATATTTTTGTTTTTGTTTTTTCTAACTGAGGCAAAAATATCTCAACCATGGGATTTAAAGTTTAAACCACCTTGTACCCGTGAAACCTCTTATTAGTGTTTGTTTCAGCAAATTTTAATATTTTTTTTTAATTAAATTAAGTATCTAATTCAAATTTCTATCAAGTTCTCTAATTGTTAGTACATGAATAATAATACACGACAAAAGAAAAAAAAAGTTCAAATTTTAATTTTTATTTGTATTTTAAGTACTATAAAAATTTTAAAATTATTTTATTATTTTTTATTCATTTTTGTTTTTTTTAATCTTGTACTATTTTGTTTTGTTATGGATATTACAATTTTTTTTTAAGTATTTATATTACTGCTAATAAAGAAGCACTTTTTAACTAGTAAATAATAATAAATAAATAAATAAATAAAAATGAATCCACATGATAAACTCATTGAAGGATTTTATTAAATTATTTTAATTTTTTTTTACTATTTGGATATATTTTATTATTTTTATCTCAAAATGAGTTGGATATATGCTAAACCCACTTTTAACCAATATTTTTTTATAATTTTTATAAAAAATATAAGTTTATTATTTATCATATAAGAATTTTTTAAAAAAGATAGCCGAGTGGTGTCTTCAAATAATAATAATAATAATAATAATAAAAAGTATATATATATAGTATAATTAAGCCTTGATTTTATAATAAATTATCAGTATTTGAAATTGGAACAGTTCAGTACGGGCCGGGCGTCGCGGGTAGCCCGATCTGAACCAGCCCAATTTAAGCCCAATTTGTCCGAATTTCTACAAAGGGTAAATTGGTAATTTAAATAAAGCCCATCTCAAAGCCCATGAAGCCTTAACAAAATGGGCTGGTCCCGATGCAATGCAAGCGTAGTACTCAAGCCCACCTCTGAGAATAATAAAGGCGAGGGTAAAATGGTAATTTCGCAAGCCAATATATTAATCTCGTGCTCTACGGCTCCTCATCTCCGTCCGTTTCCGTAATCGAGCGTGTAACCGTCGTCTTCTTCCTCCCAACCCGCATCGTAGGGCTTGGGCGGCGGAGGAGGAGGAGGAGAGCTCGGCCATGGCGGCGGAGCGCGACCGCGCCAAAGCCTCCGCCTCCACGGATGCGTCGGGAGACCCTAACCCTTCGACCGAGTCGAAAGATGACAAATCTCGCGAGGAGGGGGAGCTCTCCTCCGGTGACGAAGACGCGGTAGGGTTCCCCCCCATCTCACTTCGTAAATTTGGAGCTCGTTGATACTTTAATCGCCTGTGTAACTGCTTTTCGATTCGTTTTGTTTCGAGTATCTCTTTCCTTCGATTTGGTTTGCTGTTGATCGATAGTGGACGAGTCTTAGTTCGAATCCTCCTTTTGATTCCTGTTTTTGTCCAATTCATTAGGTTTAGATTACTGAGGAAATATGCATATGTATTTTATCAGTGTCTCTGTTGTATTTTGTGCACTGTAGGTTTAGCTCGATTGCGAGCGAAGCATGGAAATGTAGATGGAATCACATTAAAAACCCTAGTCGAATGTATAGAAATTTATGTGAAATTTCAGGTCAAAAATTTGTTTCTTCGTTTTTACTTTTATGTTTGGTTTTTGCATTGGTCTCTTTTAGGGATGTGCCCTTGTTCTCTTTAATTAGATATTAACAGTGGATTGGTTGCTGTTTGTTATATATTTTTTCTAAACTTGTTCGTCTAAAATTTCTCAAGAAGAGGTTCAAATGCAATTGAAGTTAATAATACGAGTGCTTGATATGATGAGATCTAAGTACTTGTTCAGCAGCCACTATTATGTATGAACATGAAGTACTCTTGCTGTTGAATTTAATTATATATATTAGCATGAAGTCAATGCCAACTTTATGAAGTCGAACAAGTGAAACGGAATTTTATTTTCAAAATCTGCGGTCTAAAGGTATTCTGTAGAAGAAAGAACAAAACATATCTTGTTTTAAGTAGCTCTAGATTTTTCCTTTTTCTTTAAAGGTTGAAAAAAAAATCTACTTAGTCACAATAGTTATAGCTGCAGCTTGCTTTATAAGGAATACACTTCTTTCCCCTTTTTTTGTGTGGCAATTTTATCCTTCTCTCCTTCATAATAGTGCCATGATGCAAATAACTTTGTATGAAGGATACCTCTGCTTCCTTTAGTTGTTTACATATGAAAGTGCTTTACAAATGACTTTCTGCTCTTTTTTTTTAGATTCTGATTTTTCTTTCTGTCATTTGCAATAGGCGCCGATTGGTTCGCATGCTCCCACCGTTAGCACAACATCCACCAGTCTTATCACCTTGGACTCCAGCTTTGCTAAAACTATCAAGATAGGTTGGTTCATGGCTGCTCTCTTATCAGGATATTGTATTTTGTTTGATGCACTATCAAGTGCTTCATGATGAAAATTATTGCCATTGCTGTGGTTAATTTATATGCTTTTTCTTTATGGCTTTAACATGTTGATAGCTTGCAATTTCTTATTATTTGTTTCATACGTTGCTCAATTTCGGTATTCTTATTTGTTTCTTTTTCCAGGTAATAATTCCACCCTTGGTATTGTGCCTGTTCAGAAGCAGAGTTACAGTAAAAGCTTTAGAATGAAGCAAACCCCATTTAAGGGTACCAACAATCGAAGTCTTTGTTGGCAGAAGAAAAACACAGATGATGACCTTGTAATTAGTTTTTCTGATGATGACAGTGGGAGTGACTCTGGAAAATTGAAGTCTAAGACGGAGCCAACTATACAAAGGAAAGACATTGCAACCAGGGCAGGTACACACATCTTTCCTATGTTATCAGCACAGGAGAAAACCAAGGTACCAAGGCAAGAAGCAAGTCATAACATAAGTCAGATATCAAAAAGTGGTTTTGCAAGCCAAGCATACATTTCATCTATTCCTAGAAATGCAGGGACCAATATTGTGGGGACTTCAAAGGATCCTTATATTTTTAAAAAGAATACAGCTGCCTTAAAGACATCAACAAACCCAGTGAATGGGAATGCTGGCTATGCAAATTCTGCAGAAAACAGATTGGAAAGTTTGCGCCATGAAATTGCTCTACGAGAAAATGAATTGAGAGTTCAGAAGAAATCTATGGCAAATAGTACGGAAAGGAGTACATATTCACCTACCGAGCTATCAGGGCAGCATATGGATAAGGCTGTAGAATTGCCACCTAATGTTCGACCAATGAAACGGCCTAGGTTTGAGCAGCAGTATGACAATATTCAAAGCTTAAAAGTAGCTTCCGTCAGTTCTGTATCCAAGAACAGTGAACAACGTATGCGAAAAAGTAGCTATCTTGAGGAAGAAGGGTGCTTAGACAGAACAAATTCAAGAAGTGACTGCCAAGGTAATGAAGCAACTAAAAATCATACAGTATTATCCGAAGTGCAGCATGCAGGAGAAGGTGATGGCACTTGGCTGCCTACCAAGGATTTTGTCACCTCTGTACCTGATGCTTTGCTGTCTAAGCAGCAGAATAGTAGTATGGTTGCCGGCGAATGTGTTCATTCCAGGAAGGATGTTGTGCTGCCTTCTTCTTCCAAGTTGTTAAATCAAAGTCAGTGTTTGATGAAAATGGCATCTGGTTTGGAGGTTGGTTCTTTGTAGTTCTTCCGAAAGCTGTGTTTTGATTTTTTTTTTTTTTTTTTTTTTTTTGCCATGTGTTATTTTATCAAACTGATTCCATTCTCAGTTTTTAGAGGTTTGAATTTTGATACCCGGTTATGCTATTCTTTTCACAAATGGCTGATTAATATATACACAATAACAGAAGTTAGATAGTAGTAAGTCTTAGCTTGAAGACATGGAAGTTATAATCTCTCTAGATGTGTTTATATTATGGAACGATTTCTCCTCTCAAAAGGCTCTTCATGACAGTTATGTTTAGATAGTTGATTTACCTCATATTCTTAGCTTATGACTTACCAAAGTAATATGGTTGAAAGTAAAATAATCATCCAAGGGCCAGTTGATTAATCAATATTTCAGATGCTAAAATTTTAGTAGTTCATGGTGTTAAGGCAACTTAGTTAGAGTAGTGAATTTATTTATGCTTCACTATTTTCATCATCAATTGCACATTCATTTATCGTGACAAAAAATAGATTTAAAATTGAAGTACTTCTATGATTTAACAATATCAATTGGTCGCTTTCTATTCAATATATTTATGCTATTTTCTTTTAGGCATGTAAAATGTACGATCTTTGTACTTATTGCTAATCTTACCTTCGAATGTATCTTCACATTTTCAGCATTATTCTAATTTAACATCCTGTAAACATTCTTGCAAGAAGTAATATCTTTTTATAGATATGTAAGGCCCTTTTGGCCCTTCCATAGTCTGTAGTGCTATTTGTGATGAAGTATTGCTTGAATAGTGGTATTAGGAGAAGTAAATTAGTAAATCCCCATAATAGCTTCTCTCTGTAGCAAAAGTCGACGCTCCAAATTGAAGTTTTTGCTTTTGTGGCTCAAAGTTTCATTTCAGCTTCCTGCTGTAGCAAAAGCTTTAGACATTTTTGTTTGCCAAATGTTGTACAAGAGGTGGCTGTAGCTGAGTAACAGGCCAAACAAGCACTTAGGGGCCCTTTAGTTCAAGGTTTGTAATATTCCGGGAATGTTGTATATTTTATATTTGGAATGGCAAGCTTGTTACTAACTTATTAAGCCATTTAGGTTGGGAGGTTGTTAAAAAGTAAAAACTAGTTTATTCTTATTAATAGACTACTAATGATTCCTATCAAGTATGGAAATGAGAATACCTTCTAACCCATGATAATCTAATATTCCTACCACCAAAGAATCTACAGTGATTTCACTACTTTACTAACACACCTTTTACAACTACCCAACTTGAGTTGAATAATAATGATTTGAATAATTTTCAATAAAAAATATAAAAGATAACCGGAATATTACAAACCATGAACCAAACGGGCCCTAAGTGTAATTGGCATTATCTCTCCAGTATATATCTTTAATTCGTCCAAGGATTTCTACAGAGTGCAAATCTCTTGACTTGTACTGATCAGGGAGACATCCCGCTTGAGGGGACTATACAATCTTTATTGGACTTGGAGGAACTTCAAGACAAGGAGTTGGAAGAGGCTCAGGAGCATCGGCGCAGATGTGAACTTGAAGAAAGACGAGCACTTAAAGTCTATCGTAATGCACAAAGAGCTTTAATCGAAGCCAGCGAGAGATGTGCCATTCTCTATAGGAATAGAGAACTATTTTCCAGTAGGCTTCATGGGTTAATAATGGAGAACTTTTGGCAGAACCACAGGGAAACTATGTTGGAACCCTTAAAGTATGTTCCCGAAGAGAACCATGATTTTCTATCTATGTTGGGTGAGAAGATACCTGGGGTGCAAATGTTAGAACAGTTGATTAAAAAGTCTAACATTCAATACTCTGATAGGCTTCCTCAACAACAGAATGGACATGAGTCTGCATCTGACCAGTGCTGTGAGCCTGCTGCTAGTACATCAGATCCTAAGGATGATGAAGAAAACTTCTCTTTGGATAGAATTGAATCAAGAACAACCGGTAATGGCAATTTTGAGAGTCATGTAGAAGAAATTGTGGATGTGACTTGTGAAGAAAATGAGCTTCTGGAAGCTGCCTTGAGGTCCAAACTAGTAGCACGGTTGGGCAACAGAAAATCATCTGAAGTTACTAATGTAAGCAACATCGAATGCCCTATTGATAAAGCAACAGGGACTGAACAGGACAGGCCTGCTGCTCTGCTTGAACAGCGGTTGCTGGGGGAAGAGGAAAATGACATGACAGCATATGAAGGTACTTCTAAATTCCCATTTCACAACTTTCTTTTGAGAATACTCACTGTAGTTTGATCACTGAAAGTTTATGCTGCCATTGGTTTTGGTTCTGGTCGTGTCTATGGCCTCGCAATTTTGTCTACTGGTCATGCTACCATTGGTTTTAGTTCTGGTCATGTCTACTGGTCAGAATTAAAGGGATTTTTTTTTTCTAGTATGACCTCGCAATTTTGATTACTGGAAAGGCTTGTGGACGAAGGGTCATGCGATTTTTCTAGATAGTAATAGCATAATACTTGAAATTACTGTAGAATCTTGGACTCCCCCTAGATAATTCCTGAGCAAAGTGCTTCTAACTCTACATTCACATTTTTGAAAGCAAAAGATCTGTAGATCTTGAATTAAATTCCTCACGAAGTATTATGAGACAAAAATTAAAAGAAGAACTAAAATTCCTTTTGAAGTATTCTTAGGTCGGTCAGTTAGCCAGCATCGGCAAACTTTTGTTGGTCGTTTGAGAGGGGAGATAATCACTTGGGAGGAAGGTTTTCTTTTCCTTTTCTTTGCATGTGAGTCCCACTTTCAGGTTGCTGTATGAACTTCCCCTTGAGCTCTTTTGGGTCTATGAAACTTAGAACCTAATTTTTTTTTTCCTTTCTCATGTGTGTATTTGTAATTTTGTATGTTTGTATGTATGTGTGTATGCCTGTCTTCTTCTGAAGAATCTTTGTGTTTGCCTTCCTAAGTTCAATGAAATTCTCTGCTTCTATACGCCTTATTTGTTTGCAGAAGAAAGCAAACATTCTTCTGTTTCAGCATTTCGTTTACTCAGCTTTCTGTTTTTTCTTCTTCTCACATTGCAATTTAAGCTGTTGATTTTTTGTTCCTTCATGTAAAATTAGACAAGATCTTTTCTGCAATATTGTCTAGGTACATCAATGCCTTTAAGAACCATCGACCAGCTGTCTGCACAGCTACATAACCAATCTCCTGGCAATGTTCCCTCCTGTAATGGCTTCGATAAAGTTATAGAACCTGAAGATAAGAGCTCCTCCCTTAAAGGTATTTGCAAGAACTGTTTCATATTACCTTCTTCAGTTCTACAAAATGTCTGTGGGCTTATATATCCAACCTTTCCAATCTAAAAGAAACAATCAACATGCTTCCTGGATTTTGCAATAGATATTCCTCATCTAACAGTAAGTCTTACATATTACCAGATGTGCCTGATGTTACACAAGTTCATACAAGAGCATGTAACACAAGATGCTCTCTAACAACTCAAATGGATTCCAATACATTTGACCTTAAAATTGATCCCTTCTGGCCCTTCTGCATTTATGAACTCCGAGGAAAATGTTATGATGAAGAATGTCCTTGGCAGCATGCCAAAAGCTATTCTTGGAGAAAGTCAAAAACAGAAGGTAATTTTGATCCCCTCTTGTTCAGATTTGTTTTTGTTGCAACCTTTAATTTTGTGTATTAACTCCTGGAAGATCTAACAATGCAGGCCAGATTTCTTGTGGTCTATTTCAACATCTTATGCCTGTACCTATATATCATGTTGGTTCAAATCTTATAAAAGATGATTCGTACTTACCATGCTCCATGCTGGCTCGCAGTATCTGGCAATATTGGCAAAGGGGGTTTTGCGCTTCCTTTCCTTTACCCTTTTCTGTTCTAAGAATTCTTCCACCAGATGCACCATTCTTACCAATTGGTGATGGTTCCATTGCAGATTATGATAGAAACAGGCATTTGTTCAATTTCCGAGGTCAGGGTGGTAGTATGGTATGTTGAGATTAGAAATACACACTCTTATCTCGATCAACACTTAGTGGGTTTTTCTTTTCCCAATGCTATATGATATATTGGTCATGATGTGCCCCATTAAACTCTATGCTCCTATTGTGCATTGCTGGTTGGAGATATATATATATCTAACTCCATGTACGTAGTTGATACAATGAGGAGATTATTAGTAAGCATACTTTTGAATTATGCATATCCTCTGGATTACTACTTTGTTTACGTAGGAGTTCCTTTTTGTATTCCAATTTGCATTTTATCAGTTTCCTGGCTCTTCTCATGGTTGATACCTTATGCCATCAATAAGTGCAAGCTTTTCTCCATCTGTTCTTTTGCATTCTTGTCTTACTGTTATTAAAAAGATGATTATCCCTGACTGAATATTCTAATTTCCTTCCTGTAGAAGAAACCCATACAAGGGTTACCTGATTCTGAACATTCCTTGGAGTTGGCACTTGATTTTTCTTGTGGAAAGGTGTATAAAGCAGACAGGAAGAAGGTGATGTTTTGATTACTTTCTTGTCAGTTTATGGTGAAGCTTTCTAACTTTCAAGTTCTTTTATAAAAAATCATTCTTGCAGGCTCTTTCACAGTTATCACGAGCCATTGAGGCTGATCCTCATTCTGTTGTTCTGTGGATTGTCTACCTGCACATTTACTATCGAAAAGAGAAAGGAATTGGGAAGGATGACATGTTTCTGCATGCGGTACCTTCCTGTTATTTCTCCGATGATTGTTTGCATAATGAACATTAAAATTGTTATATATTAGTTTTTTGTTGCTTCTACCGCACTAGATAACATTTCTTGTTCCCAATTTTATCACCTTGCTACCTTTAGGCGGGCTGAGTTTATTGAATTGATCCAAAAATTACCATCTGCTATGAATCTATTTCCTGAAAATAGATTCCAGCGTAGTGGGAATATAAATGATAGTTTGAACATCATTGGATTTTCGTCGGCTCTAGTCAATTTCTTGAATAGGCGGTTTAAGGTTGGATCGTATAAGAAAATTGATAATCTAGTGATGAAGTAGTGCCAAAAAAAAAAAGAGAGGGGGGGGGGGGGGGGGGGGGGCGTGGGTGGGGGTGCGCACGGGTGCAGAGTGGGAATCTAGCACAGAATTCCATTATAAGGTTTTACTAAAGAGAGAACGCTGCCACAGCTCACAGGTCATGATATTTTTTTTTTTTTTTTGAGAGAAGGCAGCATGCTGCCGCTTCATTCATAGGGAAAATGAATTTAGCTACAAACCAGAGGCAACAAGGCCTCGAACCGAAAGGGGAAAGGGAGTGGGAGAAAGAAAGAGCAGGGAGAGGAAGGGACACGGAAAGTAACCGCCCTAGGGGCAGAACGCGGCCCACTGCGACCGGCAGAGCCGGATCGCAGCGATCAACTCCCTAGAGGTACGGGACCTATTGTCGAAGACTCGGCGATTCCTTTCAAGCCAGACTTCCCACCAGGTGGACGCGATAGTGGTTAGGGCCTTCTTGGCCCAAGCCCCTCTCTTGAGCGAAAAGGTCCCCCACAGCCCGCTGGCGGTCGCCAGACTCCGGATCTCCCTCTTGTTGGGAAGAAGGGTTTCAAGCAAGGAAAGAGTGCATGCGCAGGAGAGGAAGAGATGATCGGCGGTTTCAGCAGGTCCAAGGCAGATTGGGCAGCGGATCGGTCCAGTCCAGTTCCTCTTTAGTAGAATGTCCCTAGTCAGCACCCGCCCTCGGAGCACCAGCCAGATGAAAATTTTGACTTTCAAAGGCATCTTGCTGCTCCAAATCGAGTTGAACCGGTCCACGACTACCCCACTGTCCTGCAGGAACCGGTACGCAGATCTGACGGAGAATGTCCCAGAGCTGTTCCAACGCCACTTGAACTCGTCCTTGTTGCCGGTGAGGTGAAGATGGGCAGTTGCCTCTAACAGATCCGGGAGGGCCTCCTCACAGCCTGCGGGTCCCCCCTCGAGGCCCTCCAGGATTCTCCCCCAGTTCCAGCCATCCGGGCCCAGGCAGTCGGCCACACGCAGGTGCTTGTTGGTAACCCACTCGTAGATCTGCGGGAACTGGGTTGAGAGGGGTGAGCTCCCAGCCCAGATGTCTCCCCAGAAGCCAGTCCTAGTTCCATTACCTACCGAAAGAGTCGTGCCGCACTTGAAAAAATCCCGCGTGTGCAGCACGCTTTTCCACCAGGGGGAGAGCGGTCGAAACGAGGACCCTTCGCTCAGCGGTTCCCTGCGGCGATAGTAAAGCCTGCTGACGAGGGGTTCCCAGGGCGGCGGTTCCGGGGAGAGGAACCTCCACCACCACTTAGCGAGCAAAGCCAGGTTGAAGGTTTGGAGGTTCAAGATGCTTAGGCCCCCGTCTCTTTTGGACCTGCAGACGGCCTTCCAGCTGACCAGACAGTGACCCCCCGACACCGAGGTTAGCCCTTTACAGAAGAATGATCGGCGAAGCGAGTCAATTCTATTAATGACCCAGGCATGCGCTTTGAAGACGGAGAAGAGGTAGAGGGGCAGATTCGATAGCACCGAGTTTACAAGGGTAAGTCTGCCCCCGTACGACAGCAGTTTAGCTTGCCAACCCCTGATTCGGTGCTCGATCCTGGAGACAGCCAGATGCCAGGCCTCCTTGGGGAGGCGGCCCTTGACTAGCAGGAGGCCGAGGTATTTGATCGGGAGCGAACCCAGCTTGCAGTTAAGTGTCGCTGCAAGTCGTTCGCCTTTGGGACTTCTGTTGCCCAGGTAGAGCAATTCTGACTTCGAAGTGTTGATCTTGAGTCCCGAGGCCCACTCAAAGATTCGCCAAAGCGATCGGAGGTTGATAATCTGTCGTTGGTTCGCTTGACAGAAGAAGAGCGTGTCGTCTGCAAATTGAATAAGGGAAGTTTTCGTGTCCCTAGATGGTCCAACGCCAGTGATGAGCTTGCTTCGGACGGCTCTACTTGTCATACGAGCCAGGCCTTCCGCCACCAAAAGGTAGAGGAAGGGGGAGAGAGGGTCCCCTTGGCGCAGGCCCCGCTTCAATCTAAACCATTTCGTGACATTCCCATTGACGAGAATGGCGGCCTTGCCGTTGGTGGTGCATTGGTCAATCCACCCGCACCATCTCAGGTTAGCCCCAAGGCAGCGGAGGATGTGCTTGAGAAAGCCCCAGCTGACACAGTCAAACGCCTTTTCGAAGTCCGCCTTGACCCCCACACAGTCTACTTGCTTGCTGACGCCCCAGCTGATAAGCTCGTTAGCAGTAACAAAGGAGTCAAGGATGAGCCTGCCTTTCAGGAAGGCAGACTGGCTCGGGGAGATGATCTTGTCCAGTACGGTGCAAAGTCTGTTCGTTATCACTTTGGAGATGATCTTCTGGACACAGTTGAGGAGGCTGATAGGCCGGAAGTCGCTAGCCGTGGTCGCTCCCTCTATCTTAGGAACAAGGCAAATATGCGAGTAGTCAATGGGCCCCGTGTCAAGGGAGCCATCGAAGATATCAGCGAAGATTCTGAGGAGGTCGCCCTTGATAACGTCCCAGAACTTCTGGTAGAAAACCATGCTGAATCCATCAGGTCCAGGCGCCTTGTCCCCAGACATTTGGAAAGTCGCTCTTTTGATTTCCTCGAGAGTGAAGGGCGCGGTGAGGTGTTCTGAGCTCAGCGCGGTGTTGTCAGGGAAGAGATCACTCCAATCTCCACACTGAGAGGGAGGGAGATAGTCAGGCGCGAGCCGTGCCTTGAACTTGCGGAAGAAGTAAACGGCCTTGTCTTCTTCCCTAGTCAACGTTAGGTCCTCGTCCACGATGGTCCCGATCCTGTTGACTCTGAGTCTCCCGTTGGCCATAGCGTGGAAGAAGCTGGTGTTGCCGTCCCCCTCCTTGAGCCAGTGCTGCTTAGCTCTGGAACTCCAGAGGATCTCTTCTTCGACGATTAAATCGTTCAGTTGGCCTCTGAGGTTGGCTCTAAGCGCTTGATCACTAGTGGACAGGCACTGTGCTTCCTCGAGGGAGTCAAGCCTCTGAACGTCCTCCATGAGCGCCCGCTTGGTACTGCAGATGCCGTGAAAGTTTGACGACCGCCAAGCGGTGATACGCTTGCGGCAATGCCTAAGCCTGGCGGTGAAGGTAAGAATGCTCCCTTGCCTCCCCGTTTTGGGCTCGATTTCCTGCCACCAAACAGGTACTAGCAAGTTGAAGTCGGTCCTGGTGAGCCAGACCTTCTCGAACCTGAAGGGGCGGGGGGCTTGCTTCCTCTGGGTTTGAAGGAGGATGGGACAGTGGTCAGAAGTGATCCTCGGGAGCGCCGAGACCGAGGAGAACGGGAAGGCAAGGTCCCAATCGGTTGAGATCAGGAAGCGGTCAAGCTTGGCGAGGGTGGGGGGGATTGCATGCTGGACCACGTGAAGCTCTGGTTGAGCATCGGGAGGTCCACGAGATCCAACTCGTTGATTAGGTCCGAGAACATAGCTGAAAGGCGGTTGCTCCAACACCGGCCCTGTCTCTCCGCCTGGGAGCGCGTGAGGTTGAAGTCCCCGCAGATGACCCAGGGGCCAGGGCAGTCAGCTTTGAGAGCTGCGAGCTCCCTGCAGAAGTCCTCCTTACCCTCCCAAGTCGACGGCCCATACACGTTGGTGAGGTAGAAAGAAGAGCCGCAGGTCGCCCTGGAAAGGCGCAGCGTGAGGGAGCGGTCGCGAACAATGACATCAGAGCAGGAGAAGAGCTTGGAGTTCCAGCAGGTGACAAGCCCTCCTGATGCCCCCACAGAGGGGATGAAGTGGCACTTGTCAAAGTAACGCCCAGCGAAGGAAGGAAGGAAGGAGCGCGAAAGGGAGCACACTTTGGTTTCTTGGAAGCAAAGGATGGATGCCTTAAACCCATTCACAACAGTTTTGATAATTGCACGTTTGGAGGGGTTGTTAAGCCCACGAACATTCCAGGAGCAAATTTTAAACATTCGGAAAGCAGAAAACAACGGCAAACAGAGCGGATGGTGCACGGCGCTCAGAGCCCGGGGCCCGCGAAGCCGAGGAGCGAGGCGGCTTCCACTTCAGTGAGCTTGACGCCAAACTTTGCAGTCAAGCGGATGATCCTCTTGGCGTCAGCGGTACCGTCGGGGGTGGGGGGGAGGAGGGGGGACGCCCGCTCACCCGAGAGCAAAGTCTTCCGTGCAACGGCGCGGTCCATCACCTGGGTGCCCGCCAACTTCGCGAGCCTGGGGCTCCTCCGAGTGGCGGGGGGTCGCACCAGTTCACCTTCCGGGGGGGAGCAAGGAAGGTGCAAACACAGCTGTTCGACCCCCGGGTCGGCGATCGGGGAGGCAGGGGTGAGTTGGGAGAGCTGGTGGGCGGTTCCCAGAGTGTCAGCAAAGTGGGTGTCAGCAAAGTGGGGGTCGGTCTCCACCGCGGCGGGCGGCAGACCCACGCAGGGGGCGGAGCTGCTCCGAAGGTCGGGGAAGTGGAAACGGCTACCGGGGAACCCCAGTAGTCCATCGCCCCCGGGAGGAGGCAGAGGACCAACGGGGATCGGGGAAGCAACAAGGGGCAGATCCTGCAGAGAGCGGGGGGCGTGGTGGGGCGCGTAGGCCTCGGCCGTTGGGGCCAGCGGGGAGGATGGGGGCCCCAAACGCACGCCCAAGGTGGGGGCGGGAGGCCAGGTCCCCCGGCAGTCCGGCCGGCCCGCGGGGTGTGGGTGGTCGAGATTCACCCCCGGGGCGGCCAGGAAGGGCGTGCCAGGCTGTGGGCCCGGCAGCTTGTGGGTCACAGCATCCGACCGTCGGGGCCCGGGTGGGCGAAGGGGGCCCGTGAGGGCGGGCCGGGCCAGAGGGGCCCGCAGTCCAGCTTGAATGGGGGCGGCCCGTCGGATGGGCAGGCAGTGGGGGTCCAAGGGTGTCACGGGGGCCGAAGGCGGTCGCGCCTCCGGAAGGGCGGCCCGCTTGGCGGGAGCTCCCTGGCGGCCCACCCGAGGCCCCTGGGGCAGCCCTGGGCCCAACCAAGGTGGGTCGGGTGCGGACCGAGCGTCAGCCAGAAGGGGGGGGATCGGCTCGAGGGTCAAGGCAAGGTGGGGCGGGCTGGGCCGGGCCGCGGTGGGTGGGCCAGGAGGAGGCCACCTCAGGGTGGCCTGCAGAGTGGGTCCAGCAGACAGAGGGGAGAGTAGGGGCTCATAGTGGTCGGGAAGGGGCTCGCTGAGGGGGAGCTCACAGCAGTCGAGAAGGGGGTCGCACAGCAGTCGAGGGGGGGCACTCAGCGGTCGAGGGATCGGGGAGAGAAGACGACACACCACCTCGACCACCACCAGTGGTAGACGGGCGTCACCTGGCAGTACTCCCACTACTGCAAATTCCCACAGGCCCTTAACGAGGAAAGTATTTGAAAAGGGACCTGAGAAGGGCAAGCCGCGCGTCCCGAGGAGGCGAGGACAGTCGGCGATAGCGCCTAGGATCGGAAAGTTGGAAGTCCGAGGATGGGTGGTCACAGCGCGATGGGGGTCCAGCGGGCAAAGAGGAGTACGGGCGAGGGGTTTGACCAGCGGTCCGACAGGTGGCGGCGCGGCGGGGTCCGCTGCTCTCGGCTGCGGGTGGCCACCCCCGGGGCGGCGCCTCCTGCCACGGGTCACCGAGGCGTCAGACGAACCGGCCCTGGTTGCATCCCTCGAGCCACTGCTGTCGTCGCGAAGGTCGACGAGGGGGATTCTTCTAGCTATCCGGCGGCCCTGGGGGTCCGATTGGTCGCCCCCTTCCTCAGGCCCGCCTCCGACAAAAGGTGTACCTCGATCGTCTCCTCCAAAAGGCGCGGTGCTCTCGATCGTAATCGGCGCTGTCACAACGATGCTCCCCATCGAGATGGAGAGCGCTTCCGGAATGTCCTCCAGGGCGTCAACCGCCACAAGACACCTGTAGGCGAACAAGTTCGCCATGTCGATGCTGGCGACGTCGGCCTGGAGGAAGCGGCCAAAGCCGCCAACCAAAGCGGTTACCCGCTGCGTCGACCAGCATTCAAACGGAAGCCTGGCGATTCTGATCCAGACTTTGAAGGTCAGTCGTGATGGGGCGGCGCCGTGGTAAGGATCCCAGGCCAGACAGCGGAGCCGGCAATTGCGCAGATGGAGAAGTCCGTTGTTGCAGAGGTCTTCAGGCAGGACCCATTCAGGAAGGAAGATGACAAACTCGCAATCTTGGTGTTCGGCCACGAGGAAGTTCTCGGGGAGGCCGCCGAACCTCTCTGCCATGTCGGCCGCGACCGTGACGATAGGGCAGCGGCCGAGAGTGCAACTTCCAATAGTGTCCACCAGGATTGCATTCTGGCGCTTGAGCTCGCGGTTGCGAAAGTCCTCCGTGAGGGGGACGAACGCCTTCAACAGTTCAGGACGGAAGCCGACGCCTCCCTGCATCACGGGGTGGGAGCGGTTGGCGGTGCAACTTCGAGCTTTGTGGCCGGTCTGGCGGCACGAAGCGCAGCGTACCGGGTCCCTGCAGTGCTTCACCAGATGGTCTGGAGCAAGACAGCGAAAGCACTTCTTGGCTGCCGACAAGGAGGTGGACCGGCTTGGAACCCGGAGGCGGGGGCAGGGCTTGGTGGGGCGGGGTGGTGGAGTTGAAGGGAGGAGCAGTGTCTCTTTATAGGAGCGGGGACCCAGCGTTACAGAGGGCCCCGGTTCCAACGAAGGGGACCAAAGGGGGGGGGGGGCAGGGGGCAATGAGGCGTGTGGCAGGAGGTTAGCCCCTGCAAGCGAGGTGACGCGGAGACTGTGTGGAGGGGGAATCCCTGCTGGTCCGCCCAGTTGACCCTGAAGGGGGTTCGCGCCGAGGTCTTGATGGAGCTGCGGTGTGGGGTGAGGGACAGCAGGGAGACCGGGTAACCCCGAAGCGACGTAGATGCTCGGATGCGGGAATCCTCCGTACCAAGGTGCTGTCCGAGGGGGGCCCGACGGCGACCTGACTGTGGCCCAGCGCTTAACAAACTGGGGCCAGCGGTCGTTGGAGTGTACTGGTGGCCAAACCGCTTGGTCCCCGGGTGCAGGGTCTCGGTCCTTGGCCTGCTCCGCTTAGGGACTCTACTCCACGGATGCACGGCCACCAGAGAGTCACGAGGGAGAGAATAAGGCACCCAGGGTGGGTCGCTTCGGGTAGAAGCGCTCCTCCCGCTACATTCCCCGCGACGCACACCCCCGGGAGCGAGGCCGCAGGGCGGAGCGGGGCTCCTCCACCTCGTACCGTATTTCCCCTCAGCGAAGTCTCGCTCCGAGTCAGGCCCCCAAACACGCCTGGCCCGTCCCCTCCCCTCCAGAGGGTCACGCGTGCGAACAATGCCCCTCCAGCACGGTGGGGTTCTCTCTCTCACTCTGACCCGCCCTCTCACTCTCGTTCTTCCTCGCTCTCCCACTCGCTCTCCCTCTCGTTCTCCCTTTCTCTCTCTCATCGCCGCAGCCTATTCGCATAATTACTATCTCATCACAGGTCATGATATTCTCTAAGGTATTCTGAGGCTCATGCCTGGTCGTAAGATATGGCTAGCTGGATTTTCTGCATCTCTTTAACTTATCATTCACTTTTGCTAAGTATTTTGGAAACAAGCTTCTTTTTCCCCCTGAAACTTAAACATTTCTCTTGCTGAAACCTTAAGCCCTTAAATTCTTATATTCATCATATCCTTTTCCTGCTGTATTCTCTCTTTTATAATATATATATATATATATATATATATATATATATATATATATATATAGAGAGAGAGAGAGAGAGAGAGAGAGAGAGAGAGAGAGAGAGAGAGAGAATTAGGCTAGAATACTATCGATAGCACCAAGCCATTGGTGCTATCAAGTTTTTAGCCGTTGGAGATGAGATAGTAATTATGCGAATAGGCTGCGGCGATGAGAGAGAGAAAGGGAGAACGAGAGGGAGAGCGAGTGGGAGAGCGAGGAAGAACGAGAGTGAGAGGGCGGGTCAGAGTGAGAGAGAGAACCCCACCGTGCTGGAGGGGCATTGTTCGCACGCGTGACCCTCTGGAGGGGAGGGGACGGGCCAGGCGTGTTTGGGGGCCTGACTCGGAGCGAGACTTCGCTGAGGGGAAATACGGTACGAGGTGGAGGAGCCCCGCTCCGCCCCGCGGCCTCGCTCCCGGGGGTGTGCGTCGCGGGGAATGTAGCGGGAGGAGCGCTTCTACCCGAAGCGACCCACCCTGGGTGCCTTATTCTCTCCCTCGTGACTCTCTGGTGGCCGTGCATCCGTGGAGTAGAGTCCCTAAGCGGAGCAGGCCAAGGACCGAGACCCTGCACCCGGGGACCAAGCGGTTTGGCCACCAGTACACTCCAACGACCGCTGGCCCCAGTTTGTTAAGCGCTGGGCCACAGTCAGGTCGCCGTCGGGCCCCCCTCGGACAGCACCTTGGTACGGAGGATTCCCGCATCCGAGCATCTACGTCGCTTCGGGGTTACCCGGTCTCCCTGCTGTCCCTCACCCCACATCGCAGCTCCATCAAGACCTCGGCGCGAACCCCCTTCAGGGTAAACTGGGCGGACCAGCAGGGATTCCCCCTCCACACAGTCTCCGCGTCACCTCGCTTGCAGGGGCTAACCTCCTGCCACACGCCTCATTGCCCCCTGCCCCTCCCCTTTGGTCCCCTTCGTTGGAACCGGGGCCCTCTGTAACGCTGGGTCCTCGCTCCTATAAAGCGACACTGCTCCTCCCTTCAACTCCACCACCCCGCCCCACCAAGCCCTGCCCCCGCCTCCGGGTTCCAAGCCGGTCCACCTCCTTGTCGGCAGCCAAGAAGTGCTTTCGCTGTCTTGCTCCAGACCATCTGGTGAAGCACTGCAGGGACCCGGTACGCTGCGCTTCGTGCCGCCGGACCGCCACAAAGCTCGAAGTTGCACCGCCAACCGCTCCCACCCCGTGATGCAGGGAGGCGTCGGCTTCCGCCCTGAACTGTTGAAGGCGTTCGTCCCCCTCACGGAGGACTTTCGCAACCGCGAGCTCAAGCGCCAGAATGCAATCCTGGTGGACACTATTGGAAGTTGCACTCTCGGCCGCTGCCCTATCGTCACGGTCGCGGCCGACATGGCAGAGAGGTTCGGCGGCCTCCCCGAGAACTTCCTCGTAGCCGAACACCAAGATCGCGAGTTTGTCATCTTCCTTCCTGAATGGGTCCTGCCTGAAGACCTCTGCAACAACGGACTTCTCCATCTGCGCAATTGCCGGCTCCGCTGTCTGGCCTGGGATCCTTACCACGGCGCCGCCCCATCACGACTGACCTTCAAAGCCTGGATCAGAATCGCCAGGCTTCCGTTTGAATGCTGGTCGACGCAGCGGGTAACCGCTTTGGTTGGCGGCTTTGGCCGCTTCCTCCAGGCCGACGTCGCCAGCATCGACATGGCGAACTTGTTCGCCTACAGGTGTCTTGTGGCGGTTGACGCCCTGGAGGACATTCCGGAAGCGCTCTCCATCTCGATGGGGAGCATCGTTGTGACAGCGCCGATTACGATCGAGAGCACCGCGCCTTTTGGAGGAGACGATCGAGGTACACCTTTTGTCGGAGGCGGGCCTGAGGAAGGGGGCGACCAATCGGACCCCCAGGGCCGCCGGATAGCTAGAAGAATCCCCCTCGTCGACCTTCGCGACGACAGCAGTGGCTCGAGGGATGCAACCAGGGCCGGTTCGTCTGACGCCTCGGTGACCCGTGGCAGGAGGCGCCGCCCCGGGGGTGGCCACCCGCCGCCGAGAGCAGCGGACCCCGCCGCGCCGCCACCTGTCGGACCGCTGGTCAAACCCCTCGCCCGTACTCCTCTTTGCCCGCTGGACCCCCATCGCGCTGTGACCACCCATCCTCGGACTTCCAACTTTCCGATCCTAGGCGCTGTCGCCGACTGTCCTCGCCTCCTCGGGACGCGCGGCTTGCCCTTCTCTGGTCCCTTTTCAAATACTTTCCTCGTTAAGGGCCTGTGGGAATTTGCAGTAGTGGGAGTACTGCCAGGTGACGCCCGTCTACCACTGGTGGTGGTCGAGGTGGTGTGTCGTCTTCTCTCCCCGATCCCTCGACCGCTGAGTGCCCCCCCTCGACTGCTGTGCGACCCCCTTCTCGACTGCTGTGAGCTCCCCCTCAGCGAGCCCCTTCCCGACCACTATGAGCCCCTACTCTCCCCTCTGTCTACTGGACCCGCTCTGCAGGCCACCCTGAGGTGGCCTCCTCCTGGCCCACCCACCGCGGCCCGGCCCAGCCCGCCCCACCTTGCCTTGACCCTCGAGCCGATCCCCCCCCTTCTGGCTGACGCTCGGTCCGCACCCGACCCACCTTGGTTGGGCCCAGGGCTGCCCCAGGGGCCTCGGGTGGGCCGCCAGGGAGCTCCCGCCAGGCGGGCCGCCCTTCGGGAGGCGCGACCGCCTTCGGCCCCCGTGACACCCTTGGACCCCCACTGCCTGCCCATCCGACGGGCCGCCCCCATTCAAGCTGGACTGCGGGCCCCTCTGGCCCGGCCCGCCCTCACGGGCCCCCTTCGCCCACCCGGGCCCCGACGGTCGGATGCTGTGACCCACAAGCTGCCAGGCCCACAGCCTGGCCCGCCCCTCCTGGCCGCCCCGGGGGTGAATCTCGACCACCCTCACCCCGCGGGCCGGCCGGACTGCCGGGGGACCTGGCCTCCCGCCCCCACCTTGGGCGTGCGGTTGGGGCCCCCATCCTCCCCGCTGGCCCCAACGGCCGAGGCCTACGCGCCCCACCACGCCCCCCGCTCTCCGCAGGATCTGCCCCTTGTTGCTTCCCCGATCCCCGTTGGTCCCCTGCCTCCTCCCGGGGGCGATGGACTACTGGGGTTCCCCGGTAGCCGTTTCCACTTCCCCGACCTTCGAAGCAGCTCCGCCCCCTGCGTGGGTCTGCCGCCCGCCCCGGTGGAGACCGACCCCCACTTTGCTGACACTCTGGGAACCGCCCACCAGCTCTCCCAACTCACCCCTGCCTCCCCGATCGCCGACCCGGGGGTCGAACAGCTGTGTTTGCACCTTCCTTGCTCCCCCCCGGAAGGTGAACTGGTGCGACCCCCCGCCACTCGGAGGAGCCCCAGGCTCGCGAAGTTGACGGGCACCCAGGTGATGGACCGCGCCGTTGCACGGAAGACTTTGCTCTCGGGTGAGCGGGCGTCCCCCCTCCCCCCCCCCCACCCCCGACGGTACCACTGACGCCAAGAGGATCATCCGCTTGATTGCAAAGTTTGGCGTCAAGCTCACTGAAGTGGAAGCCGCCTCGCTCCTCGGCTTCGCGGGCCCCGGGCTCTGAGCGCCGTGCACCATCCGCTCTGTTTGCCGTTGTTTTCTGCTTTCCCAATGTTTAAAATTTGCTCCTGGAATGTTCGTGGGCTTAACAACCCCTCCAAACGTGCAATTATCAAAACTGTTGTGAATGGGTTTAAGGCATCCATCCTTTACTTCCAAGAAACCAAAGTGTGCTCCCTTTCGCGCTCCTTCCTTCCTTCCTTCGCTGGGCGTTACTTTGACAAGTGCCACTTCATCCCCTCTGTGGGGGCATCAGGAGGGCTTTTCACCTGCTGGAACTCCAAGCTCTTCTCCTGTTCTGATGTCATTGTTCGCGACCGCTCCCTCACGCTGCGCCTTTCCAGGGCGACCTGCGGCTCTTCTTTCTACCTCACCAACGTGTATGGGCCGTCGACTTGGGAGGGTAAGGAGGACTTCTGCAGGGAGCTCGCAGCTCTCAAAGCTGACTGCCCTGGCCCCTGGGTCATCTGCGGGGACTTCAACCTCACGCGCTCCCAGGCGGAGAGACAGGGCCGGTGTTGGAGCAACCGCCTTTCAGCTATGTTCTCGGACCTAATCAACGAGTTGGATCTCGTGGACCTCCCGATGCTCAACCAGAGCTTCACGTGGTCCAGCATGCAATCCCCCCCCACCCTCGCCAAGCTTGACCGCTTCCTGATCTCAACCGATTGGGACCTTGCCTTCCCGTTCTCCTCGGTCTCGGCGCTCCCGAGGATCACTTCTGACCACTGTCCCATCCTCCTTCAAACCCAGAGGAAGCAAGCCCCCCGCCCCTTCAGGTTCGAGAAGGTCTGGCTCACCAGGACCGACTTCAACTTGCTAGTACCTGTTTGGTGGCAGGAAATCGAGCCCAAAACGGGGAGGCAATGGAGCATTCTTACCTTCACCGCCAGGCTTAGGCATTGCCGCAAGCGTATCACCGCTTGGCGGTCGTCAAACTTTCACGGCATCTGCAGTACCAAGCGGGCGCTCATGGAGGACGTTCAGAGGCTTGACTCCCTCGAGGAAGCACAGTGCCTGTCCACTAGTGATCAAGCGCTTAGAGCCAACCTCAGAGGCCAACTGAACGATTTAATCGTCGAAGAAGAGATCCTCTGGAGTTCCAGAGCTAAGAAGCACTGGCTCAAGGAGGGGGACGGCAACACCAGCTTCTTCCACGCTATGGCCAACGGGAGACTCAGAGTCAACAGGATCGGGACCATCGTGGACGAGGACCTAACGTTGACTAGGGAAGAAGACAAGGCCGTTTACTTCTTCCGCAAGTTCAAGGCACGGCTCGCGCCTGACTATCTCCCTCCCTCTCAGTGTGGAGATTGGAGTGATCTCTTCCCTGACAACACCGCGCTGAGCTCAGAACACCTCACCGCGCCCTTCACTCTCGAGGAAATCAAAAGAGCGACTTTCCAAATGTCTGGGGACAAGGCGCCTGGACCTGATGGATTCAGCATGGTTTTCTACCAGAAGTTCTGGGACGTTATCAAGGGCGACCTCCTCAGAATCTTCGCTGATATCTTCGATGGCTCCCTTGACACGGGGCCCATTGACTACTCGCATATTTGCCTTGTTCCTAAGATAGAGGGAGCGACCACGGCTAGCGACTTCCGGCCTATCAGCCTCCTCAACTATGTCCAGAAGATCATCTCCAAAGTGATAACGAACAGACTTTGCACCGTACTGGACAAGATCATCTCCCCGAGCCAGTCTGCCTTCCTGAAAGGCAGGCTCATCCTTGACTCCTTTGTTACTGCTGACGAGCTTATCAGCTGGGGCGTCAGCAAGCAAGTAGACTGTGTGGGGGTCAAGGCGGACTTCGAAAAGGCGTTTGACTGTGTCAGCTGGGGCTTTCTCAAGCACATCCTCCGCTGCCTTGGGGCTAACCTGAGATGGTGCGGGTGGATTGACCAATGCACCACCAACGGCAAGGCCGCCATTCTCGTCAATGGGAATGTCACGAAATGGTTTAGATTGAAGCGGGGCCTGCGCCAAGGGGACCCTCTCTCCCCCTTCCTCTACCTTTTGGTGGCGGAAGGCCTGGCTCGTATGACAAGTAGAGCCGTCCGAAGCAAGCTCATCACTGGCGTTGGACCATCTAGGGACACGAAAACTTCCCTTATTCAATTTGCAGACGACACGCTCTTCTTCTGTCAAGCGAAGCAACGACAGATTATCAACCTCCGATCGCTTTGGCGAATCTTTGAGTGGGCCTCGGGACTCAAGATCAACACTTCGAAGTCAGAATTGCTCTACCTGGGCAACAGAAGTCCCAAAGGCGAACGACTTGCAGCGACACTTAACTGCAAGCTGGGTTCGCTCCCGATCAAATACCTCGGCCTCCCGCTAGTCAAGGGCCGCCTCCCCAAGGAGGCATGGCATCTGGCTGTCTCCAGGATCGAGCACCGAATCAGGGGTTGGCAAGCTAAACTGCTGTCGTACGGGGGCAGACTTACCCTTGTAAACTCGGTGCTATCGAATCTGCCCCTCTACCTCTTCTCCGTCTTCAAAGCGCCTGCCTGGGTCATTAATAGAATTGACTCGCTTCGCCGAGCATTCTTCTGGAAAGGGCTAACCTCGGTGTCGGGGGGTCACTGTCTGGTCAGCTGGAAGGCCGTCTGCAGATCCAAAAGAGACGGGGGCCTAGGCATCTTGAACCTCCAAACCTTCAACCTGGCTTTGCTCGCTAAGTGGTGGTGGAGGTTCCTCTCCCCGGAACCGCCGCCCTGGGAACCCCTCGTCAGCAGGCTCTACTATCGCCGCAGGGAACCGCTGAGCGAAGGGTCCTCGTTTCGACCGCTCTCCCCCTGGTGGAAAAGCGTGCTGCACACGCGGGATTTTTTCAAGTGCGGCACGACTCTTTCGGTAGGTAATGGAACTAGGACTGGCTTCTGGGGAGACATCTGGGCTGGGAGCTCACCCCTCTCAACCCAGTTCCCGCAGATCTACGAGTGGGTTACCAACAAGCACCTGCGTGTGGCCGACTGCCTGGGCCCGGATGGCTGGAACTGGGGGAGAATCCTGGAGGGCCTCGAGGGGGGACCCGCAGGCTGTGAGGAGGCCTTCCAGGATCTGTTAGAGGCAACCGCCCATCTTCACCTCACCGGCAACAAGGACGAGTTCAAGTGGCGCTGGAACAGCTCTGGGACATTCTCCGTCAGATCTGCGTACCGGTTCCTGCAGGACAGTGGGGTAGTCGTGGACCGGTTCAACTCGATTTGGAGCAGCAAGATGCCTTTGAAAGTCAAAATTTTCATCTGGCTGGTGCTCCGAGGGCGGGTGCTGACCACGGACATTCTACTAAAGAGGAACTGGACTGGACCGATCCACTGCCCAATCTGCCTTGGACCTGCTGAAACCGCCGATCATCTCTTCCTCTCCTGCGCAGGCACTCTTTCCTTGCTTGAAACCCTTCTTCCCAACAAGAGGGAGATCCGGAGTCTGGCGACCGCCAGCGGGCTGTGGGGGACCTTTTCGCTCAAGAGAGGGGCTTGGGCCAAGAAGGCCCTAACCACTATCGCGTCCACCTGGTGGGAAGTCTGGCTTGAAAGGAATCGCCGAGTCTTCGACAATAGGTCCCGTACCTCTAGGGAGTTGATCGCTGCGATCCGGCTCTGCCGGTCGCAGTGGGCCGCGTTCTGCCCCTAGGGCGGTTACTTTCCGTGTCCCTTCCTCTCCCTGCTCTTTCTTTCTCCCACTCCCTTTCCCCTTTCGGTTCGAGGCCTTGTTGCCTCTGGTTTGTAGCTAAATTCATTTTTCCTATGAATGAAGCGGCAGCATGCTGCCTTCTCTCAAAAAAAAAGTTTTTAGCCGTTGGATGAAAAAATATGCGGTTGGGATTATAGTGGTCCCCTAGGGTTTACTAGGTGGTTGGTTGAATAGTAAAAATCTTAGGGGACCACTATAATCCCAACCGCATATCTTTTCATCCAACGGCTGAAAACTTGATAGCACCAATTGTTTGGTGCTATCGATAGTATTCTAGCCGGACTCTGCATATATATATATATATATATATATATATATATATATATATATATATATATATATATATATATTGTTTGATGAGTGTGCCATGGATTCTCTGGGACTGGTGGTTGTGGTTTGCTTTGGAGTCACAAGACTATATTTTCTTTTGATTGCATATACATTGAATTCGGGCCTTGTTCATTAGCCTGTTAATTCATGCATTATCCTTGGAATATATGCAAAGAGGCACTTATGTTTTCTTCATTGAATGAGATAACTGTTTTTGTATTTTGCTTTTAGGTGCAAAACTGTGGATCTTCCTACGAGCTGTGGCTTATGTATATAAACAGTCGGGTGAATCTTGATGACCGTCTGAATGCTTATAATGATGCTTTGAGTGCACTCTGTTCTATGAAAGTAACCTGCAACATAGAAATCAAAGATAGGAGTGCAGTCGTCTTAGACATTTTCTTGCAGATGGTTGATTTCTTATGCATGAGTGGCAGAGTAGGGAAAGCAATTTCCCTAATTCACAGATTTATTCCAGCGAAAAGTTCTGAAAATTCTGGTGAGAAATTGCTAACAGATTGCCTCTCTTGCTTGCTAATCTCTGACAAGTGTATATTGTGGGTTTGTTGTATATACCTATTGATATACTGGAAACTTCCAGAAACAGTTTTAGAACAGCTTGAGTTAGAGAAAGAACTGCCTTTCAAGATAGAATGGCCTTCTGCTGAAATAGCGACAGATAAGATAGACGAGACGATAGGACTGTTCGGACATGCATTTGATCAGATAGCTTTAGACAATTCAGCCAAAGAAGAACCGTCTTCTGTGAGGGCATTTCATTTTCTTGCTATTAGTCACACTAATTGTGTAGCCACACATCAAGGTATAATCTCTGCAGCTGGTTTGTTGGTTAACTACATGGGATTGTACCCAAATTGTGCTGAAATCTTTATGCTTTCAGTTCAATTTGGGGAGAATTATAGAGGAGATGTGGTGTTGGGAGGGTTTGAAGAGGTTATCTCTAATTGGCCTAAAGAAGTACAAGGCATACAATGTCTTTGGAATCAATATGCTGAACATGCTTTGGCAAACAAAGGAATTGATTTTGCTGAAAAATTGATGACAGAGTGGTTTCGGTTATTTGGAGAAGCTACAAATCCTCAATATAGAAGCTCAGGAAGCGGAGAAGATAGCTTAGTAGAGTCTAAAAATGATTATCCGACCAATGCTGGAGATGATTTCTTTTGGTTTCTAAATCTTTTTCTGTACAAAAGCCTGCAGAAGAATTCATCAGAAGCTCAACTTGCTATCGATAGAGCCCTAAGTATGGCAGGTAAGAAATACTATAAACACTGTTTAAGAGAGCATGCTGCATTATATTTTCTAAAAGAAAAGGAATCCCCAAACCCTGATTCAGTTTGCGCCGTATTGAAACTTCTTAGTGGATACCTCAGAGATCCACAAACTTTGCCCGTAAAAGAACCACTGTCAAGAAGATTCTACCAAAATATCAAGAAGCTTAGGGTAAAGCAGTTGATGGATGCCACTCTGGGTCCAGTTTCGCCAGATTGTTCGTTGATAAACACTGTTCTAGAAGCGTGTCATGGCCCATCACTCCTCCCGCAGAAGTTTAATGAGCCAAAGGACCTGGTCGATTTTGTAGAGTCAATCATGGAAGTTACTCCATCAAACTATAAATTAGCTTTGTCAGTGTACAGATTCACTGCTAGAAATTTCACTGGTGAGGGCCTTATGTTTTGGGCGAGCTCTGTTTTGGTTAATTCGATATTTCAGGTTGTGCCAGTAGCTCCAGAATCAGTGTGGTTACAAGCGGCCAATTTGTTAGGAAATCTAGGGGTTTCAGAGATTTCCAGAAGGTTTTATCAGCAGGCGACGTCGGTCTATCCTTTCTCTCGCTTGTTGTGGCAGTCATATTTGAATCTCTCTAAGACTACCAGAAATGGAGATAGTATTATGGAAGCAGCAAGAGAAAGAGGGCTTGAACTCTTAACCTAATGCCATCCTACGTTACGCAATATCGGTAAAAAAAGTTTTAGCTCAAACTGATTTGTGTAGTAGAAGTTTAGAGATATCCAGACAGTAGTTTTCATCATGATAATGAGTAATTAGAGTCTTGATAGACTGTGAAACAGGGAATTTGTACAGCAAGCAAACATCAGGTAGTAAGTAGAGTCATGATAGATCACACTGGCATTTTATACACATATTGCAGCAAGTTTTTGGAGTGAATTGATTGCTCCATTTGTATTTACCTTTTTTGTTGTATGTCTCATTTTCAGAGAAGAGACTGCTTCACAATTATCACAGAAAGTAAAAACACCAGCAGATTGTGTTGTTATAAGCCTGTTCATGAATCTATTCTGATGTAATAGATTAAAAAGGATTTCTTATCTGGTTTGATTTTGATACCCGAATTGACCTTTAGTTCATGAGTGTATTTTCACACGCTCATGTCATGTGGAACTTATTTTTGAAAAATAAAAAAGGTATTGGATTGAATATGTTATTTTGTATATAATTTTTGTCCCTTGCTTTTAAATACTTTTTTTCTGCAGGGAAATCCGCGCGTGCCAGTTTCAAGCTCTATCGCAATGCCACACGTCGAACTCAGGTACCGGCCTTTATCCATCTTCTTGTAACTTTTGGGTCGGACCGTGAAGTACGGAAGTCCGACATCCATCTGGGGTGTGAGATCCACGTGAAAGTCCAAAATTAGACTCATCCATTTAAGAAGGGCCTAATAAACCTTGGGAATCTGTTTGGGCCCGACAAAACATAGGACTAGGATCGGCCCACGCACGACTCCTTCATAAGCCTTTTTTTGGAGTATTTCGTTTTTAATCCTAAAATAGAATTTATTTCGGTTTCGATATGGCAAATCCTCGAGGAGAATTAATGGGCCTAACACTGGCCACAAATCCTTTTTATCTCTTTTTTTTTTTTTTTTCACAAAAGAGCAATGCTACCCCATTTTCCCCTACATTACAAAGAGGAGGATGTATCGATAGCATTTTCTTTAACAAGATGAAATACTTAAAAGTCTAGAAAAGGTCACTGAGTAATCAAATTGAAATCTCAAATTGCAATTAGAGACGGTAAACTCTTTATCTACATTGTCCGGAGCTTGACTCACCATCAGGCGCCATCTCAACCTTGCATCTCACTTTCTTTTTCTTTTTTTTTTTTTTTCTTTTTTTTTTTTTTAACGTATTACACCTTATCTTACCTGAATTTTCAATTCAATTAGTTACAAATTATTTTATTTGACATAAATGGCTTCCGTACAAAGCATTAATAACTTGCTATATACCAGGGGGAAATGCCCAAATGAAGGTAGCTTCTACATCATGGCTACAATCAGGCACTCCCTCCTCTCTTTCTTATACAAAATAATAAGTTAATCCCAGAAACAGCATTTTTGTATTACAGATATCTATAGCAACAGAAACAAATAAACAATGCGAAACTTTTAGATCTACTTTTCCAGGTGGAGAAGAGATAGGGAACAAATCATCCTAAACACACAAAAACATCAAGTATCAACATGAGAAAGGAAGGAGCACTTCATATGCTTTGATCAGTAAAGCAAACAGGGAGTAAGAAAAGAACTAACCAACCTTTATCAAAGAAAACCACTGTCCGACCAAGCCGAGTCGGATTTTCGACCGCGGTCGGCATGCAGGTTCGATGAGTTTTGGTAACTCTCGTACCCATCATCTTTCGCGCTATCCCATCCCCCCCAGCCGTCTCTGCCTAGAATCCCTTCCTCTTCTTTCTTGTCATTCGAATCCCAATCATCCCACGAATCTCGAGACGAGGTACTCTTATTCTCTGGGCCGAGCTCTTTGCTATGGCATCCATTTCTCTCGCTCTCATTTCCCGGCCAATCTTCCTCCTTCCAGCTTACGCCTTCTTTGGCGTACTCCTCGACCTTTTGTGAAGCCATTGCCACGACTCCTTTCATCATGTCCCACGTCTTCTGACCTATTTCGGTAGTTTTTGTGGTGACCACGCTCACTGTTTCATTCACCCTATGTTCGTAGCCTCCCTCTAGCACCTGCAGAAGCGGTCTACTCAGATGATGAAGCTAATATGCCATGACTAATTTATTCCTCTCAGTTAATTCATTAGGTTTCTAAACAGGTAGCAAGTAAACAGGACGGCGACAATAGCAAAGAACGTTACAAACATATCTTCTAACTGCTGAAGCTGCTGAGTATTAAATAGAGGACATAAAATCAGTAATAACTGCGACAAAGATGTTCCAAATAAGAGCAAAGAGATGAGGATATCATTAGCTGAGATTTAGTTGTATTTTTTAATCTGGTTTATGACTGGCTGAATACTGATTAAGAAGACATAGGCACCTTCGAAGTCAGCTCCTTGGTTCCTGCTTGGACCACATTAGCAGCAGATTGTGCCGCAGAAGTTGCAACCATGGAGAGTAGGCCAAAACCCTAACACAAAAGTAAGAGAATATTATGTCTCACCAAGATAGTCTATGAAAAGCTTAAAATAATAAAGTGTACTAAAGTATGCAACTATATATATGAAATGCTAATAATCTCAACCTTTTAAAAGCTGCTTCAGTAATCAATATAAATCAAACAAAGAGAGCACTACATTTTCTATTTTTACCACATAATACTGATTAATGTACTATGCAAAGGCATTTAAAAAATTTACAAGGAAAAAACATTTTGAATGGGATTCAAAATCTCATTTAATAAACTAGAAGCAACTCATTTCAAAGGCCTAGCATGAGATGGAAAGGTCTATGATGCACAGTAACTCAAGAGTCCTAAACCAATTCTCTTTCGAGAAGTAGTCCTGGGCCAATTATCATAAAATAATCACGCAGTAAAAAAGAATGGAGCATGGATTAGGTGATTTAGTTGTTTACAGCAGAGATCTTTCCACTTGTAGTTAACTTCCGAATTGATCATCAAAGATCTTTCCAATAGCAATCAGTATATACCTCAGCATCACCCAATATTTTCTTCTTAATTGAAGGATTAAAGGTTATCATCTAATCATCCAACTATGGTCCCAACAAAATCCTGTCTTAGGAGAAAGAATTTTAAGATGCTTACATACTAGTTACTTTTAACATCGAGTTGAATAATGTTATTACCCACAAACAATTTACGAACAATAAACAGATTCAAAAGATTAATTATAGGGGGGTTGTTCCTTTCTCCATTCAAATGATTTTAGTGCAAGTTCCTCTAACATTTGGCACAGCAATATGTCTATTTATCTGCAGCAACTTCAAAGATGACATAGAATGTACCAATTATTAATCAAATAGACCATAATGAAGCATCAAAACAACAATAAGAATCAGGAATGAATGATGCTATTTACCTGAGAAACGGCCGAAACCGTATCTCTGAGCACGTCCCCCTGGGAACTGCATCGGGGCATCGCGGGGCTCGAACCAAACCCTACGTACCTCCCCCCCTGAGAGGGCGGGATCCCTTCCGGCCTCGCCGCGTTCTCGGTCACCTTCCTCGCGAAGAAACCCTCCTTGTTCGCCGCCGATGCCTCGATCCCAGCCCTAGCGTGGAGATTATCCGTCGATCTCGACCTCGACCCAAGCCCCATCCCTCCTCCACCTCCCACTGCTTTAAGATTCCCCACCGATTGATGCCGCCTCAGATCCGCCGCCGATCGGGAGTTCGCGTCATCGTCCCAGGCCCCCCAACCCTCGGCGCCCAGGGTTTCCTCCTTGATCGGAGGCGGATCTCGCCATTGGCGACCATCGGCTAGGGTTTGGACGCGGTCGCGGTAGAGGGCGGCGGCGGCGGAGTTGTACTTGGCCAGGATGGGGGTTCCCTTGGGGACGCCGCGGAGGGCGAGGAAGGCGTTGAAGGGATCGTTCCCCCCACCCGCCTCCATCTTCCGGATCTGGAGCTCGGACCACGAGTCCATGGTGACGGAGCGTACGAAGCTCACGTGGACTCCGAGGCCGCGGTGCTTGCCGGAGCACTCGAGGCACATGAATACGCCGTGGGATACGGAGGCCCACTGGGGGTTCTTCTGGGCGCAGTCGACGCACGTCCTGCTGCCGGGGAGGGATTGGAGCTGGCGGAGCCGCTGAGAGGCAGCGGCGGAGGAGGACGCCATTAATGCGGCGGAGAGGGAGCCCCAGATGAGGGAGATGAGGGAGATGAGCGAGGAGAGAGAGGAGATGGGAAAGGGTTTGGAGAGGAGAATGGGGGGGGGGGGGGGGGGATGTCTCTGCTTCGTTCTCGCGCGGTCGCTCGTCGCAGCGATCTCTCCGGGGGTGAAAGGAGGGAACGAGCGAGGCGAAATGATGTTGTATTTATAGCACTGCATGGTTTCGGGTGAAAGATATGTTGTCGGATCCTATAATTTGGTTTGTTTTTGGATTATTGGATTATCCGATAAAATTGAATCATGCTAAAATTTTGAAAAATATTGACATATTGTATAGGATTCTCATTGAGTGATTGCAATTTGGGTGGAGAAAACAAAAGGAAAGTGCATAATGCACACATTCCATGAATGAATATATCATGAAATTTTAAAATAGGCATATAAAAAAAAAATTTATGTGAATTATTAATATTTTAGTAAATTAACATAATAATTTTGTGCATGAATCAACAAAATTTTTTCACATTAGTGAGCATTGATATATTAACAATTTATAAACAAAATAAAATTATTCTCATCAATAATATTTGGAGGTACATCTTATGTTAGGTACATTTGAGCATAGAAAAAATTATTATCTAATTTTGAAAATTTGTTAGTTTCAAATATGTGGCAAGAGTACTGGGCCTTATTGGGCCTAATACGCGCAGAACTTTATCGGTACCATCTACTCAAACCACAAGAATTAGGCCCAAAAAAGGGCCCATGAAAAAATATTCTATCGTGTCTTTGTAACATCCCAAATTCCAACTCAAACACTCGGCAATTTCGTTCCCATAAATAAGATCACTATTTATTTGTTTCCGAACGTAGCTAATTTGTAAAATAACATTATATTTGAGTTTCTCATAACAAGATCGAAAGATCATTTTACATTAAGAAACAGATTATTCTTAAGATTCCAAGAACGAACATGTGATATCAGGATAGTCTAGAGACTTTTCATACATTTGACCCTTTCATTTTCTTTTCTTTTTCTTATTTAATTATATTGTAAGTTTGTACTTTGTAACACTGCGATTCCATTTATCTCCTACTTCTTTTGTGTGTGTGTTTGTGTGTGTGTTCTTCACAAAATACACTACCATGTTTTAAAGGAAATATGCAACTCCTTTCGAACCTCGATGGGCCTTGATATATAGAAAAAATATGGAGTTTTTCACTCGAACACGCTCTCCTCGTACTCCCACAAGCCCATGGCGCGGACGAAGAACGCGGAGGCGCCGACCACGAGCGAGGCGAAGAGCGGCGGCATGAGCACGTCGACCCTCGACCTGCCGAAGAGCCGGGCCGGGACGCACACCACCTCACCGGCGGGCCCCTCCGTCGGAACCCTAACCCTAGCCCCGCCGCCTCTTCCGCCGCACGCGCGCGAGAACGCCGAGGCCGGGGACACGGCCCACACGAACGCCGCCTCGGGCGCGAAGGACGCCAGGGCCACCGACGTCGTGAGGAGCGCCGTCCACGCGGCGGCGTGGAGGAGGAGCGGCCGCGGGTGGAGCAGCGCCGCGCGGATCGCCGCGGGGACGAAGAAGAGGTTCATGGGCAGGTCGGTGACGATGGCGACGAAATTAGGGTTAGGGTTAGGATTAGGGTTCGAGAATGGGTGAGAAGGAGGTGGGAGATTGAGATGTATATAGGGAGGGAGAGAGCGATGAGTAGGTGAGCGACGGCGAGAAGAAGCGAAGAGCGTCCATTATAAAGAAAATAGGACGATGTTCGAGTTGCCGTACGAAATGACGAAAATGGCCCTTGGGGAGTACACGTGGCGGCTGCGTAGTGGGTTCGAGCTTAATTAATTAATTAATAATAATAATAAGCATGAACGTTTGCGGGGGTCGACGAGGTGGGCGAAGGTTGGAATATGGGGATTAGTGCACGATTGTAGGTGAAAGTGAAATGTCTGATATGCCCCTCGTGTATATTAACTAATTCATTTAAACATTTTCGTTTAAACTATCTTCAGTTAGATATAAGATTTTGCATTTTCATTTGGGCTTATTGAAAATATTTTCTAACCCTTATTTAAGAATTGAAATACATATTAGCTGAATTATTATATTACATTTACATATTATCATGACACAATCTCTTGCTTACAAGCAATGCACCTTAGACTCTCATATTATGTAAAATAATATAATATAAAATAATTTTTTTTCTCGAAAAAACTGAATGAATTTGCTCAGCAAGGATTCAAATCCAATAGAGCTCAACAAATCTGAGACCATTTTTCTTACAAGCAAATTATATCAGATCCCAAACTCAAATCCAAATTGGAACTGGATTTAAGATCAAACAGTTATAAATTCTAGTTGTAGAACTGCGCAGCTATCAGAATCTGCAGAGACCAAGACGCGCCTAAGAGTAAATTTGTATATTATGATGTTCATATATAGGTAGGTGAATAGGTGGACAAACTATAAGATTCATGAGGAGAGATCATAGGTAGGTGTTTAATTAATAATAACTACGTCCATTATTAAAAAACAAATACTGAGCTAGATGTTCAACAAGAAAACTACCTACAAGCAAAGCCATTATTGCCATCCTTAGTGGAGTGTAAAAATAAGGGGAAAGAGAATAAATTTGGCGAAGTTTTGGAAGCTTAAACATGTTGATGCTCTATGATCTCACACATATACATTGACATTCGAAAAGGTTGAATCGAACAACGAGTTCTTTTCTTGGAGAAGAGGGATCAGTGACCAAATTGAATAGTTTTGTGTTGAATGACTTCACCAGGCACCAGTCAAGATTTAGGACCGAAGGACCGCTCGACCACCACGAGAGTGAGAAAGAGAAACCCAGCAACCGAAACGCAGAGCACGGCGACCATCAGAATCAGCATAGCTTGTAATGTGATGTGCGGGCCGAGGAAGAAAACGACTGCGATGGAAACCGATTGCCACACCTTAAGTTGCGCAAAAGCCGCTTCCTGTTCAATGTTTTCATTGGCAAGCTTTCAATGGACATGGTTCCAAATGATTTCTTTCTACTAGCACTATTCTTATGTGTATAGCCAGAAAGTGCCAAAACAGCAATACAAACTAGGAAGGGAAATCAAATTAAATGTCGGTATTTGTCATCGAAGGACCGACCTTGTCATTCTTGAATAGCAGTCCTAATAAAGCACTCAGCTGTGTGTTCAACACTCCATCGCCGATACCCAATATGGCACCCATAAGCAGCGGATATATGGTGCCAAGCACTCCGGTACTTGTACTGAATGTTGGAGGAACAAAATACAAGCATATTAGAAAAGTAAATTCTAACAAATAAACGATAAGGATAAATTAGTAAAACACAAAATGATTAATAATTGGAAAAATGACAAGAAATTTAAACCTATAGCCCCAAAGAAGCCAAAATAGGACAAGAGCCTGAAGAAAAAGTCCTCCAGAGACGATGAAAGTGATGGACTGGACTCCAGATGTGAACCGTCCGGCAACCAGCGAACACTACAAAGTGTGATAACACGAAAATAGAAGAATGACGTAAAAAAAATAGCTATTCTCAGAAGGCAGTAAGAGAGGAGAATGGATGTTTCATGCTAATGTAGACAAAAAATGAAAATCAACATCTACTTTTCAAGTCAAATTCACCCAATAGATCATGAGGAGCAATGGTACTCAACATTAAAGAAATGAGTGATTTCATAAAAAAGAAAAGATGAATAAATAACAAGAGTTTGTATTTATCAAGTAACATACAATTGCATCAGCAGCCCCGTATACAGCCATTGCACCACCAACGCCCGAGATACCTAGTGCAGGTGTTACAATCTCCTTCGTATATTCAGCCCTGAGTTGAGCAATCATCGAATCATATTTAATATCTCAATATCTGCTAATGGAATGTATATTAGCTAAACAGCAAAAAAACCCTGAAGGAAGTATTATTTGCATGTTGGACCCCTGGAATACAAAAAACCTACATTTAACTGACTAAATATTCAGCACGTCAACACTTAACCACCTTCATGATACATTTTTCTTTAAGGAATTGCTAGGCAGTCAAACTATGATTTGACAAACCCATTAACCCCGTTTTACAATTGATTAGATCATTTTTTAGGACTACCTAACAGTTTCTAAGTGGAAAATGTGACAACAGGGCGGTTAAATTGTTAATAGTTTAAATGCTAAGGGGGACAAATTTAGGTCTTTTATATTCAAGAGGGTGCTATTTTTCCGGAGAGCTTCTGCCTTTCGGCCATGTTAATTTGTTTACAGAATACTGTTCTTACCACACAAATGCTTGTTGTAGACCTGAATATGCAATTAGAGGGATAATAAGGAGCAACCGAATGTCCAACAAAGGAGAGATAATATACTTCAACAAAGATCCCAGTGATGAGTGTTTTGGATTATCATCTGCCTTCTCATTTCTTTCAGATAAGAAAAACATAAGAATTATACCAATAACCATGCACCCAAGGAACACAGTGAATAACAGAGTTTTTCCTGTCACACTATCCCCTTCCTGCAATTATGTAATAGTATGTTGTTATGCAAGCAGATTAAACTACATAAATTTATAAATTACTGAAGGGCTCTCTTTCATTGCATATATCTAGCTGAAATTGCAGGAAAAGTTTGAAATTCAACTGGTAGAGTCAAAAGTGTCCTATATCATCACCACTCAACATATTAAAGACTACATGTATCCAGTTATAAACTTGTGGCGCTCTAACTAAGTGGTAAGCAACTAGGATAAGGGCCTTTTCAACAAAATGAGAACAGGAAAGAAGAAATAAAATAGTAAAGTAAAAAAAAAGTCAACAAATATTACCACTAGCAATGATCAGTCAAGTTACTACTACAAGTTCATAGAAGTAAACAAATGCCCAACAGAGTTATGAGATTATGATGCAAAAAACCTCACTTTTCCATCTCTCAACAAGGCAAGTGATATCAAATTTCCAATGACCTGTGTAGAAGAAATTTGGATTAGTCAATATCATCTACACAGTTACTAACGCATGAGCGAGTAAGTGGATACTACATGCAAGGAAAAATACTCATATAATAGAAAAGAGGGAATAATTAAGTAAATAATCTTATGCTAACAGAAGCTACTTCTGGTGACGTAAGAAAAAAGGGAAAGAAATTTTATACCTGGTGACTAGCAAACATTCCCCAAAATTCTCCATTGAAGTTCCCTATAACCGTCCCTTCATGCAAACTATTATCTTTTGCATGGCTGAGTGCAGCAGAAGTGAGGTAAGTACCCTAGAAAGGTAGTGTATATAGATAAGGTTCTCATAAAGTTGGAAGAAGATGATTCATCATGTATGAATTCTCACCTGCCCAACCCAGATGATGGATGCAGTAAAGCCTAGATAGAGTGAAGCAGGTACCATTGTATACCTACAATGATTGCTCCATTATATAACCGCATACAGATTAAAAGCATAAATGAATTCTAAAGGAAAGAACAAGTCAATACCACTATAGACTAAGCACATCTCACACAGCAGCATATTATGAAATTGCCAAATCAAATACAAAGAAAATTACATAGTAAAATCAAAATTGCCAAATCACATATGCGCTAAACTTTAGGTACAGATGTACACGAACTAAACTTTCTTCTTACTAAATTTCATGAAGTTCATCGATTTTGAGGCGGTGAACCAATCAACTGATGACATTGAATAAGCAAATGATGAGCAATCATATAGCAAGGCATTAAACCAAAGTCACAAGGTATATGCGAAAAGAAAGTAGGATATTAATCAACATACTCACCAAGATGGTTTCAAATTGGACGCGATGAACAAGAAGTAGCCACTGGTGCCGAGCACGAGCGCTCTCTTCGACCCCAAAACCCTAACCACAGCAGAGGCCACAACCGAGAACAGAGTAAACGAGAGGTACAGAATCCCAAGAGAAATCGTTCCCAAATCCTCCTCCTACACAAGACACCCAACTACACACATCAACAACAACACGAATCCATTTCGAAACCCTAAGAGAAGCGAGAGCGCTCACAGTGTTCACGGTGGTCTCCAGATTCTGGGCAGCGCCATAGGCGGAGAAGACGAAGAGGAAAGCGGAGCTGAGTATGTGCACATCCCGGGCGTGATTCCCCCGATGCGTCACCGTAGACGAGGATCCCGCCTCGTTCTCCACGTCGACGACCAAGGGCACGGCCTCCTCCGCCATGGCTCCACCTCGGAGAGCTCCCTCTCTCTCTCTCCCTGATGCTTCCTCCTCCTTGGGATCTCAGAGAAACGGAAATGGAATCGGGAGGGATCTCATGGGAGTTGTTAATTTAGCGGGGAAATGGTCAGAAGCGATTGGCGTATTATAGAGATCGTGAAAGGAAAAATTAAAAACTGAAAATGAGTTTTAATGGAGTAAGCAAATAAAAACGACAAGGAGATGATCGCTTAAAATTAATAATTAAAATAAATTAAAAAATCAAAATAAAATGCAATGAAGAAGATTCTATTTACTGTGCTTACTGCCAACTCAGCATTCCAAAAAAAAAGGCACAATTTTATAAATATTTCTTTTATTAATTTCTTAACTACCATAATTATTATTTAATTTATATATATTTATGTAAATTTATCTATAAGGTGTCAGATATACACATTTTTTATAAATTAAATTATTGTTCACTACTCCGTGATATTATATTTATAAAATATTATAAAAAGCATAAATAATTTAATATTTATAAAATATTAAATTATTGTATAATAATGATATGGTAATTTTACAAATATAAAAGATAAATTTTAAATAAATATAGCATTACTTTATTGGATTCAATATCGTTAATTTTCCCTTCTTATTTTATTATTCATAAATGATAAATGGCTCTTAATTTTGTATATCTAAAAGATTTATTTTGCAAGAGAATAGTTCTAAAAGTGGTGAAAAATAAAATGTCCAAAAATCTTCTAAATCACAAAAGAAGCTCTACTTCCTATTGAAGTACTCACTTCTCAATATAGCCAAAAACACCAAATATTTTATTTGTCAAACATTTAACTACTATTTTTGTAAAAAAAACATAAACATTTAAAAGGTAGAACACGATAAAAACTAAACGAAAATCCCATCCTTGTGAAATAATTGTACTCAATATGTTATTAGATGCGAGCGCATGAAATTCAATTAGTTCTACTAGTTAATAAAACAATACTAGTTCACACTTTTGATTGAAGGATTCACCAAAGGATAAAACTGAAAAACACTGCTGCAACTGCTGCTCTCATAAAATTAAAGCAATAAAATATCCAGGAAATATGACAAATAAAATGCACAAAACCAAGTATTAAAAAAAAAACCAATTGTTTAGCTTTAGATTTGCTATAAATCATACTTGTAGCCAAAAAGAAGCCACAACAATGCAATTATCTGAAGAAAAGATTCGCCATAAACAATAAGAGTGATAGAAGAGGCTCCAGATGTAAAGTGCTCAGCAACTAAAGCGATAGAAAACGTAGGATAAAACCTCAAAAACTAGCACCAACCCAGCAACAATTGCACCATGTAAAAATCACGATGGTTACGTTTCGCAAGTTATAAAATAGTAGAGGACAATAGAATGAACAAGAACAGAGTAAATTCAACAAGAAAAGGTTGTGTATATTAAGGACAACTATGCAGGAGACCTACAATTGCACCTGCGGCACCGTACACAGCCATTGCACCACCAACACCCGAGACACCAAGCGCAGGTGATATCAGCTATAAATATGAGAACTAAATCTCGACTTCAAAAAGAAATAAGCTTAGGGTGATATGTCTATTTACCATATAAATGCTTGCTGTAAGCTTGAACACGCCAAGAGAGGAATCGAGAGCACCATTCGTATGTCAAAGATCCAAGGGATGAACGTATTACAATATCAGGCGCTTTTTCATCTTCATTAGAAAGGAAGCACATCAGTACGACACCAACGACTCTGATCCCAACAAAAATAATAAAAAGTAGATTTTTTTTCCAGCAACACCATCTGCTCCCTGTAGTTATGTGGCAGTTCATGCAAGCGAGTTAACAGAGGAATACAATCACCATTGGGAAAAAAATTATGAAAACTAGAATAGAAGTACAACAGGATGAAATTGTAATCCTGATGAAAACTTAAAAAACACTAGTAGGAATAGCTACATAACCGGAAAAAGAGGGCAAGATGGACAAGTGCGATCAAATTGCCAATAACCTGCAAATTTATGAGACCACGGTGAACATTATGGGGCCATTAATTAGATGCAACTGTAAATGTTGTGTGATTCAAGATATACGCAGTTGGAATTGCTTCAATGATGGGTGCTGTTATCTTGTTTGGCTATAAACCATCGACAATAATGCAACTATATTTTTCCTGCTTGGTTGCATGCATCTGAAAGCTGTATTTGTTAGATCCTGTTACTTCATATGAGGGTTGGTGAGATGAAGGTGAATGAATGAAATTTATATCCAATGTCAAATTACTCTTATTTACTATAGCATTCCCACCCACATCCAATATATACTTTGAGATACAACTATAACTAAACCAACAAGATATGTAGGCTCTCGGAGTCAAACATGCAATGCAGTCGAAGTTGCAGCCTACCATACAGCCAGTATATAAAGCAAACATGCATTGTAGAATGACGAACTAAATGTTTACAAAAACTAATTGGTTTTCCCCAAATCTCTGACGAATGTTTTTACATGGACATTTTGCACAGATTGCTTTTGCAAGAGCATATTAAATTCTTTTAATAACTTTCGAAGCACAGCAAAGAAGTACTAAAGCTTCGATTCCTAAAAAGGTAGTGTTCCACAATCATGCAGATTCAGTTACCATACTCACCAGGAAGGTTTCAAGTGGGAAGGTATGAACAAGTAGAAGCCACTTGTGCTGACAAGAAGGGCCCCTCTTGAACCCAAAACCCTTGCGATTGAAAATGCCACCAAAGAGAACAAAGTGAAAGAGACATACAAAATTCCAATTGATATTGTTCCCAGATCTTCATCCTCATAATCCAAAATACAAAATTAACTCATTTAAGCTCAAAATGAAGAACAAATTAGGATCATATAATACAGAAATAGAACTCACAGCATTCAAAGTGCTCTCCAAATTCTGGGCAGCGCCATAAGCTGAGAAGATGAAGAAGAAAGCAAAGCTCAGTACATGAATATCTCTCACATAATCCCTCTGCTGCACCTCATCATTCAATACCACAATCAAAGGAGTCAACTCATCTCCTCTCTGATGAGAATGCATGGCTCGAACATAAAGACTATCCAAAATTGGCAAAACAGATGCTAGATTAACAGGTAGAGAGTAGAGACAAAACTTTTATTACCAAATTAGGAGAAAACTAACATGAGTAAACCAATGTGATAGGAATAGAGCATTAAACAAATAGATATGCTGAATAGTTTATTGTATAGCAAAGCCATAAAGGTTAACATTGCTATAATATGCTGAAACCGTAGCACCACACAACAATTACTGGGATGAATAGGATCAGCACATCATTGGTGAAAAATAATATGTACAGACAACTAAATTTTTCAATCTAAGTTAAAGATGTATTATATTAAATAAAACATGATTCACCATATGATTTTACCCAAATATGAGACAAGTGACACCCTAATTCAAAAACCGAATCTTTCACCAACCATCTAAAGATCTTGAAATTATATAGCAGAAGAACATCTTAAGAGAAACACACACCCAAATTACTAACTCAGAGATTGAAATTGCTCATAGTCAAACAAGAGATTACTTCTTTACAACAAAACTCAAGCAAGAGCTTAGCTGCAGAAAAATGAGATATTAAAATAACTCAAAAATTACTATTCTAAGAAGTTTAAAAAGAGAATAATCACATAATTGAGAGCTCATTAACCACATAATAGAATCAATGCCCACCATGTCCCTTTCAAAACTATCATTTAAAAACATGAAATATTGCAAGGCTATAGTACTTTGAAACAGTCACTTCTTATACTTATTAATCATAATTAGCGCTACAAAAAAGGTAAAATTTAAGACTAATACTTGTTAATTCAGGATAGGTTTAGAGATATATTACATCAAAAACCAAAATATAGCCCTTCTAAACTATGATACGACCGAGAGATTAGACGAGGAATATCCACAAATCCAAAACCCTAACACTAATCTCCGATCGCTTCAAGAGCTAGTAAACTTGGTCACTGCCTTGGTGCCCTCGGAGACGGCGTGCTTGGCGAGCTCGCCGGGGAGTACGAGGCGCACCGAGGTCTGGATCTCGCGGGAGGTGATAGTGGGCTTCTTGTTGTATCGGGCGAGTCGAGAAGCTTCTTGCGCGAGCTTCTCGAAGATGTCGTTGATGAAGGAGTTCATGATGCTCATCGCCTTGCTCGAGATCCCGATGTCGGGGTGAACCTGCTTCAGAACCTTGTAGATGTAGATCTTATACGTCTCGGAGCTCCTCTTCGCCTTCTTCTTCTTCCTGTTGCTCGCCTTGTCCCCCTCCTTGGACGCGGGGATACGCTTCCCGGCTCTCGGCTTCTTCTCCGCCGCCGCTACGGAGGGCTTCTTCTCCTTCTCCTCCGGCGCCTTCTCCGCCGCCTCCGACGAGGGCTTCTTCTCCGCTGGGGGCTTCTTCTCCGACTTGGGCGCCATTGGAGATCGAGGATGGAGCTCGGGACGAGGGTTTTGAAGCGAAGCGAAAGGAGAAAAGGTGGCGAGAGAAAAGGATATATATATATATATATATAGGGAGGAAAGGGAGAAGATGATTAGTTGACGTTTTGATCATGCGGATCGATGAGTTGGATGCCGATTTGGCCGTGGGATATGGGAACCGGTTAAATATATTGAACGGTCCAGATTCAGCCGGTTTAAATTAAAATTATGACAAGCAGATTGGTGACGTGGCAATACAGTGTGGAAAGAGATAGTTGGGCCTGAACGAAGGGCCAAGTTCGGTCCACTTGGGCCGAATTTTTATTTAATTAAAGGTTTTTTATTATTAATTTATAAAAAATCCACTACACAATTGCCGAATTTGCATTTTGTTTAAATTTTTCTTTTGTGGAGCTTTGTCTCTTTTTTTTTCTTTTTTCTTTTTTTTTTGCCTCAAATCAATGCAGAAATTTACAATACTGCTACTGTTGTTAATTCGTTTTATAATTTTATCTACACAACTAAATTTCAACAGTATAATAAATTTCATCCACCATCCAACACATGAATTGTATAATAAATTTTAATTTTAAAGTCATAAGAAAGAGGCACTCACAACTAAAACTTTCTCTCGATCCATATCAACTTTATTCAAAAGAGATCAGATTAAACAACCTTCATTCTTATCGACAATTATTCCGAATGAATAAAACTCTTGAGAAAAGTATACTACAAAATATTTTATACCTGAAATGAGTAGTTGATCGCAAAATACAAATAATAAAAAAAAAAATATACATTGATGGAGTGGTTCAAAAGGAGAGGGGGGACCCAAGTACACGACTCCAAGACCCCCGTATTCACCGTCTCCACGTCATCCACGCCCGAACTCGGCATCGACTTGCAAACCCCGCCGACTCCTTCGCGACTCCACACACTCGTTGGAGCATTTCGTCGAGCACGTCGAGCGCACCCGCGCGCCCAAACCCAAACCAGCTACCTCGGCTCCATCGTGGTCGCCACCGTATTCGGCCTCCGCCGCCGCGGCGCCCGCATCCACCTCGCGATCCAACCCCACCCCAGATCCCCGCCCCTCGCCGTGATCGAGCTCGCCGCCACCACGGACGCGTTCATGACCGACATCGCGTCCGGGCCCCTCAACTTCGTGCTCCAGTGCTCCGCGCGCCGCGGCGGGGACGCTCCGCCGCTGTGGGAGGAGGCGAGGTGGGCGCAGTTCTGCAACGGGAGCGTATGCGGCACTGCGCGGCGGCGCGGCGGCGGGGACGCGGACGCGGTGGATCTGAGGGTGATCTCGATGCTGGAGCACGTCTCGTTCGGGGCCGGGATACTCCCCGATTACTACGTGGGGACGGAGACGGGGACGGGGACGGTGGATCTCGTGTACACGCGCGCGCGGTACGAGCGCGTGGTTCGATCCAAGGACGCGGAGGTGCTCTCCATTTTGGGTTCCAACGTAAAGGGTTATCCCGAGATTAGCTTTAACATAATCAGGCTTTAATAGTATGGTAAAGATTACTATCTTTTTTTTCTTTTTTTTTTTTTTACCTATAATGCACAAGTAATTTCTTGTGCAATTTATTTATTAATAAGAAAGATTTTTTTTTTTTTTTTCATTTTTGTTGTTGAAGTTTGATACACAGCAGAGTATGTATGAGACCGCGGAGTCTAAAAGAAAATCAATTTTAAGTTGGTTTATTTAATATTTTGAGTTGTATTCAGAGTATGGATAAAGTTTAATGCGTGCAAAAGTAAGATAAGTTTGTTATGATTATCTTTAAGAAACCATTTTAAGTGCCAAAGATTGTTGTGTAATTGTATCCCAAATGGAAAAGGTAATTGGAACTTAATTCCCTCTGCTTTTATTATACAACTTGCAACATCTTTCTTTTCTGAGTTTGTAAGAACAACCTGCAGAAATATTATAAAATAAAAAAAAAAAAAAAAAAAAAAAACATTTTTTATTTTCTGATGTATCGTAATAATCATACCTTAGCAGCTCATTTTCATTTTCCAATTGAATCACAATAATCCTATTTGGATAACAATAATCATAGCTTTGAATTTAAAATCGCTAATATAAAAAAAAAAATACTACATATACACTTCAAAACATGTAGCATTGCTCGAATATAAATTACCAATCAATTAGTTAAATATAGTATTACTCACAAATATATATATATATATATATATATATATATATATATATATATATATATATATATATATATATATATATATATATATCTTAACAATCTCTATCTCATTGTTATAGCAATAAAAATATACCTTGCATTTGATTTACGCAGATCCAAACCGAAAATTGAAGTAAAATTTAAAATAAAAATTATTCCTTTCTAGCTATTGTTATGAAAATAAAATGAACAATATTTATCCATACACCTCCATTTAGAATGTCCAAAAATAATTGATATATAAAAAAATAATTTGATAATTAATAAATTATAATATAATAAATCAATAAATATAATTATATCTCTAAATAATTAAAAATATATAATCTAAAGCAACAAAATTTATTTTTTTATACATAAACTATACTAACAGAACAATAAATTATAAAATAAAAATATATTAATACTCAACGAATTAACTGTTATTATATTTAAAATGTGTAAACTAAATGAAAAAAATACTACCACTAAACTAATCAATTTCTATGGTATTTTAAACAATATATCAACGAAAAGCAACAACAACAACAATCAAATATATATATAAATATATATAGCTAGTATTATTCATTATATTAGTTTTTTTCCTTCATCTCTCTTCATCCTAATAGATTACAACCTAATTACGTTATTTTAAATAATTCGAATTTCAACATTATCTTTATTAAACAGATAAAATATACTATTATATCATGTCATAAACAACACTCAAATTCTTAACTTTTAATCATACTTAGAAAAAAAAAAAAAAAAAAATTGCCATCCAACAGGTCATAATATTTCTAAACTAATCTCATATGTTTTGAGATATACAATAGAGATAGAGATAAGAACATTAATATCCAACACCACAGGATCATAATAAATTTTGCAATTATAGTTGATACCTTAAAAACCACCTTAACCACATACCAGTTATGTGGAAAACCATGCCTTTTCTATTTTATTTTTTTTTATTTTTTTTTTCCTTACCTCGTAGTGAACTAGGATTCATGATAATAATAACAACAAACAATTTAGCTTCGAGAAATATATATAGATATATATAAAGTTAAGTTAAATTTATTCATCAGAGAAAAGAAAAAACAAAAAAACAAAAAGAAAAAAAAGCATCTTGATCATCACATCTACAAGGAAATAAGCACTCCACCTCCACCTCCACCTTCACCTCCACCCAGGAGAGCGAAGCAGAGAATTAGAAACCCTAGTTAAGCGAGAAATTACATACAAAATACATAATAACAACAACACAGTAGAAGAAGAAGAAGAAGAAGAAGAAGTAGTACCAGTGAACAACAACAACAACAACAACAACAACAACATTGGGAGGTGCGATCGAGCTACTACGCCTTTTTGGGCGATTTGGTGGTCTTGGGAGTCGGCGACTTGGGCTCCTTGCTCGCCGACTTCTTGGGGAGGAGCACGGGGTTGATGTTGGGGAGCACCCCGCCGTGCGCGATCGTCACCCCGGCGAGGAGCTTCCCCAGCTCCTCGTCGTTCCTCACCGCGAGCAACACGTGCCGCGGTATGATCCGGTTCTTCTTGTTGTCCCTCGCCGCGTTCCCCGCGAGCTCCAGCACCTGCATCGCCCGGATCCCCTAGGGTTAGGGTTTGTCCTCTAGGACAAAAGGGGTTAGGGTTAGGGTTAGGGTTTACCTCGGCGGCGAGGTACTCGAGTACGGCGGCGAGGTAGACGGGGGCGCCGGTGCCGACGCGCTGTGAGTAGCGGCCCTTCTTGAGGTAGCGCCCGATCCGGCCCACGGGAAATTGGAGCCCCGCTTTCACGGATCTCGACACCGGTTTCTTCTTCGGGCCGCCCCCCTTTCTCCCCGCCGCCCCCTTCTTCACCTTCCCTCCCCCGTCCATGGCGATCTCACTCTCTTCCTCTCTCTCTCTCTCTCTCTACCTTTCTCTCTCTCTCTCTCTCTCTGATCGGGGACGACGACGAATGTGGGGGAAAAGGGGTGGGAGAGGAGATTGGTTGTGTTTTTGGGATAGTCCCGTCTGGGCCGTTGGATCGAGGTTGATCTACGGTGGAGTGGTAAAGAGATGGTGATCCGTGGGAGTCGGAATTGACCAGTGAGGACAAGGCGCGGGGACTGAAGTTCTGTTCATTGCGAGGAGACGGTGAAAGCTGACTCGAAATGTGACTCGAGTTGAAATTAGCTGTTGGACACTTGCATCATTTTATTGCATGGACCGAGCGTATACGTGTATCTTATATAAATATAATATGAGCAATGCTACATGTACGCCCCGAAGGGGTGTACATCATACACCTCCACTATTTTAATGGTGGCGATATTTTTTACGGGTCACATCGAGTGACCCATCATCACACCTCCACCCTTAGATGGATGGGGTGTATGATGTACACCCCGAAAGGGGTGTACACATAGCATTTTCCATATAATATATATCTGTTTTAAAAATAATGTGATTAAGTTGTCGATTTTTTTTCTATCTTTATATTTATATTTATATTATAAATATAAATATAATATAGCTTATTATATTATTTAATAACAACAGATAAATCTCTCACTAATCAAATAATAATTTTTTTTCTATACATAATTATTGAGGGTCTAATTTAAATTTAGAGAACATTCTCCATTATATAAAATAAATTCATTTTTTATATTTGAACAAATAGAAAGAGAGAAATTTAAAAAAATAATAATAATAACTAGTGAAGAGAATGGCACTTCTTAGTGGATAGAAATTATAGAAGTAATTAATAAAAAAAAAATATTAAATATTTTTTTATGTATTTTATTTGTCACATTTATAAAAAGTTTTTTATTATTGCCCGCAGAAATGAGCTCAATGACATCTTTTTATCGACGGTTATAGTGACTATGATGATAATTCCTTCGGGCGTGACGGAGGGAGAGGTGAGCGCACATTACTAAGAGAGAAAAAAAAATATCATAATAAATTAATTTAAAATAGAGATGCAAAATTTATAAATAATAATAAAATTATTTAAATATATTAATTAAAAATTTAGGGTAACAAATAAAAAGAGTCACATACTAATAAGAATAAAGGAGAAGGTGAAAAAAAAAATGTCGTGATTGATTAATTAGAATTAAAAATTTATTGAAAAAAAAATGAAAAATCGTACTGGTGAGGATCTAAGGATGAAAAAAAAATTACTAGGTGATAACAAATATTAAAAATTAATATAACTTAATAGATTTTTTTTTTTAATAGTATGAATTTAGATAAAAAAAAAAAATTTCTTCTTTTTTTTCTATTTTTTTCATTTCTCCTTATTTTCTCTATCTTCCTAGTTTTCTACAATTATTTTCTATCCACTTTTCAAATTTTTATTCCAATGAGAACAAATAATTTTCTTAATTTTTTTTCTTTGCTTTTTTTTCTATTAAAACAGATTTAATATAAATTAGTCAATATAATTTTGAAACAAAAATAATATTCACTTAGCATTAAATAAGAAAAATACAAATTATTTCTATTATAATATTTATAAGATATTTTTTTTACTATTATAATTATTTTTGTCGGGCCCAACACATTACTTGCAAATGCAATATGTCTTGTTAATAAAATTTTAAAATATATTTGTCGAATTAGATTTTAACTTTAAGATATTAATAAAAAAAAACTTAGGTGTGGTGCATGAGGCGCACAGGTACACCAGGTGCAAGCACTAGTTTCACCTGAGGTGGAGGGTTGGTAACAATTTACGTGTAAGTTGAGGGTGCTCTTTGTTAATTAGCATAGACACAGTTGTTTATTTGATTTTTTTTTTTTCGCTGCGTTTATTTTTGCGCAAAAACTAACGGTGGTATCAGAACCATCCTCATATTATTTAAGATTAAAATTATAGTTTTAAATATTTTAAATCATTCTTTGTTGATTGAATGATTGTTAAATTATTTTACTATATTCAAGAAATATTAAATTTTAATCAATTCGAAATTATTTTGATCCGCAAAATTAAAATAAAATAAAATAAGTAAAAATAAAATTTTATTTTTATAAAATTTGATGAGATCAAATTTTATTTTTAATTTTTTATATAATTTTGATAAGATCGATAAGAAAGTGGATTGAGCTATGCATTTTATTTAGATATACATTCTACATCTAATTTATTCTACATGTATATTTATTTATTAATTATTATAAAATAATAAGTAAAATTTATTCTACATCTAATTTATTCTATATGTATATTTATTTATTAATTATTATAAAATAATAAGTAAAATTTATTTTATTTTATAATAAATAAGATGTAAAATAGATGTACGCATTTTCCTTTTCCAAATGGATTGGGGTGCGTGCGTTTTGCATGTTTCCCCTTCCAATCTTTCAGTATTGCGTGAATAATCCGTAACACTATTTGAAAAGCTAATAATCAAATTTTTTAATTTTCTAATTTTTCACATATTTATTTAATTATTAGATTATTTTAAAATAAATAATTTTAATAGTCTCTTGACTAATAGTGTTTGACAATTCGGAACAATGTTAATGTAAAGTATAAATATTGTCTAATTTAAAATTTATTTTCAAATATCCATTCCAAAATAAGCGATAATAAAATTATTAAATTTGACTTATAAAATATTTAAATTCTTTAGATCAAATTTAATAACACCGTTTCTCTCTGAAATTAAATGTTTTATTATTAAAAACATAATAAAAAATCAAAAAAAATAAATAATTTTTAGAAAAAAATAATAATATATAAATAATTACTAGATTCGACTAGTACCTTCATTCACAAACAAAATAAAATATCAACTGAAGTACAATCAAAATACCTTGCGGAAAGAAATTTTAATTACGAAGACATTAAAAATTGTATCCATTTTTATTATTCAATAATTTTGTTGAGTTTGATGAATTAACAAAAATTATTTGTTATTTATTTATGGATTAAAATATATTAGATTTTTGTCTCGTGACAATAGTCCCGTAAGACTAATAAGTTGAGCTACGTGAGCTTAATAAATTAAATGAGGTTGCGGTCCATAATAAACCTACTAATGTCCAGATGGATTGAGTTCAATCGAGATCTGTAGGCATTGTGTCTGTACGCTTTAAGTAAATTAGTTACGTATTTCTAACGATTTAAATTTTTGGGATTAATGATTAGCACCAACAATTCGACAATAACATAAATAATCAAGAGTTAGTAATACCTGATGTACATGTGACATAAATTAGAGGTACGCTAACTATATCTTAAAAAGCAATCACACTTCACTAGTTATTACTGTATCTTACTTGTCAATTACTTAATATTAAAGGATGATAAATATATGTTATCATGTTATTGGTCAACATTGCAAAACATTATATATTATGTACTCATTAATGATAAAGCACATTTTGCAATGCACAAGTGGAAACCATACAACATGAATGGTTTAATAATTCTGGGATTATATGCCTTAGCCACATGATTAGATCCAACATTATGGTAACCTAGATTTGTTATATTATTGGTCATGAAACTTACAATGAAATAAATATTAGTTGGGTCTGAAATGCACGCATTATATCATCAAAAATTTTACAAAAATCATGCTATAGTCATATAGTTAAAATTTCAATTTTATTTATTATCAAGAGCAAACAGAGTATTTTTCTATCATTAATAAAGTTAATTTTTTGAAAAAAAAATTCCTACATATTTGTCGAGTATTTATGATCTTATTAATTTTTGACTGTGAGTTTGCATTATCTTTTAAAAGAAATTACGTTATTTTTATCTTTCCAAATTGTGACGCCCACTTATGAGGTGGTCATCCATTTAGAACTACTCTAGCTTTAGCACGCTTAACTCTCATAATCTTTTGGATCTTGCTACCATCTAAAATACTATAGCCGGATTAAGAGATTTAATCATATTATATCATTTATATATAGGACTAATCTAAATTCTGGGGGTGTCACATTCTTCTCCCCTTTAAGTCCTGACGTCCACGTCAGGCTCAAGCACACTCACAAGCACTCAAGCACACTCACAAGCTCCAGGCGATGTGAAACTCGTCTCGCTAGTCTTAACCGACCTTGTGGGGAGCTGCACTCCACCCACAACGATCATTAGCCGGGGAGCTTAATCCCTGGCTCAGCCGAGACTCATCTCACATTTCCGGCTAGTGAATGTTTCTGATACCAACTGTGACGCCCCACTTCCCAAGGAATCACCCATCCTAAAATTACTTTAACTCGACCACGCTTAACTCTCATAACCTTTCGGATTTTGCTACCATCCAAAATGCTATACCCGGATTAAGAGATTTAGTCATATTATATTATTTATATATAGGACTAATCCAAATTCTGGGGTGTCACACAAATGATCTTATATTCTATTCTGTTACATTATCTTTTAAATTCATAAACTAAATTTTCTCGGAAATCACGAACAGAAAAATATTAAAAACTTATTGTATGAATAAATAATTTACAGCTTTTTTTTTTTTTTTTTTTCCTATTTCCCACAACACTCATTAGAGATATTGTTCTTAATTAACCATATGATGATGGAAAAAATATATAATACATATATATATATATATATATATATATATATATATATATATATATAGGAAAATGCTAGATGTACACCCCAAACGGGGTGTACATCTTACACCCACCCCATTCTAGGGGTGGGTGAATTCCACTCGTCACATGATGTGACGAGTGGATGAATACCCACCCCAAGATGGGGTGGGTGTAGGATGTACACCCCATTTGGGGTGTACACCTAGCACTTCTCATATATATATATATATATATATATATATATATATATATAGGAAAATGCTATGTGTACACCCCTTTCGGGGTGTACATCATACATCCCCACCCATTTAATGGGTGGGGGTGTGGTAAGGATCACTTCAAGTGACCCTTGAAATCACCCCACCCATTAGATGGGTGGGATGTATAATGTACACCCATTTCGGGGTGTACATGTAGCATTGCTCATATATATATATATATATATATATATATATATATATATATATATATATATATATATATATATATAGCTTAAAATATTATCCTATGCAAATAATATTGCATGGTAATTGACCATTATAAATTTATAATGATAAGGATCCCATTAATTGACACGAGGAAACAGTGAGGAACAAGCAAAGGCTCCAATTCAACTCTCATCAGTGCATGTGAAATAAATACTGTAACTGGAGAATCTCCCCAAAAAAAATATTCTTAGATTTAGACTTGGTCGGCGAATAAAATTAAGACTCCAAAATAATTAGCAAAGAACGTTTTATTTATATATTATTGATATATTGATATTTGGATTTGGTCGGCGAATAAAATACTCTAAAATAATTAGCAAAAAATGCTTTATTTATATATTATTGATGTATTGATATTTGATGGAGGGTTATGTTAGAATTTAGTTAGATTTGTAGTTAAATTTTAATTAGATTAATATTAATATTTAAATAAATTTATTAAGATTTAAATATTAATTAAAATATTTTTTTATTTAAATTATAATTTAGATAGTTTTTGATGTAATCAATAAATATAACATAACTAGGTACTGTTATTTTAATAATAGTAGTAGAATTTAGTCATATTCATATCACAGAGTGGAGGGTATGATTTAGTCACATTTATATGACGTGGCCAAAGTGTTTATAATTTTTAATGTACATGATTTTAGATGTAGTGAGATATTCAGCTATTCCGAATAGAAGAGGAATCATGTATGATTATTCTATTCGTTAATGAATTTTATTTTATCCATATTTTTCTGATTTAAAATTTTGATTTTAAAATTTGATTTTTTTTTATTTAGATTTTTCTTCTCTTTTATTGTTGTATTGATTTTAATTTTTTTAAACGAACGAATTTATGATAAAAATTTGATTTGATATTTTCATTACAAAATTTCAATAATCAGTACCAGAATGAATTAATCTAATACCATGATAAGAGGAATACCAAATTCCTAATAAAGGGTCCATTTGGTAACGGAATAAGACAGCTATTCTAGGGATAAGTATAAAGTACGGAATTAGTGTAAAAAAATGTTTGGGATAATTCTAGGGATAAGAGATTTTGTATTTGGTATGATAATAATGAATAAGAAGAATAAAGAGTATTAGTTGTTTTAAATGACTTTTTTGCTCTCAAGCTTTATTATGTAATAATAAGGTGAGAGATAGTGACTCGGAAGACGTGGGAGGGTATTTAAGTAAAAAACGCGAATCAGGAGATGTGGGAGGGTATTTAAAAAAAAAAGAAAAAAGAGGTGGTTGGAAAGAGTGAAAACAGTAATTCTCAGTTATTCTAGTTGTACTAAAACAAAATATTTCCGTAGTTTCTGATGTGTTTGGGAGTATAAAGGATATTTTCTTATTGGATATCCTTCTTATTCCCCAAATAATTTCAATACCAAACGAACCTAACATATTCGAATATATTTCCACTCAAATAAATAATAAATTCAATGAATTTGAATTTATATTTCTGAATCTATATTTGTGGGATCTAAACCTATTTTCCAAAAAAAAAAAGAAAAAAAAAAAAAAGAGGAAATTAAACAACATTGAACGCAACACACAAAAGAATAAGGATAAGGCCCCTTCACGAGTCACAACATTGAATTTATATTTCTAATCTATTTTTGTGGAATCTAAACCCATTTTCCAAAAAAAAAAAAAGAAAAAAAAAAAGGAAATTAAACAACATTGAACACAACACACAAAAGAATAAGGATAAGGCCCCTTCACGAGTCACAACCCATCACCCCACCCCACCCCACCCCCACAACTCTTTTAATGCACTCACGTGGAACGAGCTCCCTCACAAGCGTTACTTCATTTTCCGTGTACTCTAACTCGGAGACAAAGCCAACACTTATACCTTTATTTTATTTTATTTTTAGATTAAAAATAATTTTTTTTTTTTAATTACATAATTGTAGGTGGTGAGACCAACTTTGTCATTTACTTGTGTGATGATACACATGTGCAATTAAATTAATGATTAGTGATATGCAACTCATCAAAATTTCCATATGACTATCTCATTGGGCATTTTGATGAATTATGATGTAGCAAATGAGAAATGCTTGTTTAACATCATCACTTCAATTATTATGTATCTGATTCGTTCTCGATAATTTAATTTAGATTGTAACCTTTCGTGGATTGTTAAAGGCAATCAAGAGTCGATTTTTTAATTGATCATCTGTACTTTAAGATCCAAAATAATAATAATAATTATAGCTAATATTTTCGTTTAAAATTTTATGACCAGCCACTATATCAAATTTGTTAAAATAAGCAAGTAATTTTATTTAAATAAATTAATAATTTTTTTTTAAGAGAGAGAATGTAGTATGCTACAGTTTCATTCAAGTAGGAATTGAATTAGACAACAGAGTGAAGCAGCTGGGGCTTCAGAAGGAAAAAAAAAAAAAAAAAAAAAAAAAACTCTGACTGAGACCCTAGTTACAGAAAGAGGACCGGAGAAATCTGCATGATTGGATAGTCGCCAAAATTTATCTGGGAGAAAATTTCTTATTCTCGGAGATTCTACTGTTTCTCTCCAAATAAATTAATAATGTCATCAAAAATAATTTAATAGTTTTAATCATATTTTGTAATAAATTAAAAACAAAAAAATAATCGATAATATCCACTGGATTCATTAATTTTAATAAATTTTGATTTAACTAACTAAAATCTCAAATATTCTTTTTATTTTATATAAAAAAAATAATTTTAGTGGAAAGATTTCATTTTTATTATTATTAGGTTTAGATAACTTATATATGATAATTTTTTTAAAAAAATTAAACCTAAAGATACTTTCAATTTATATTTTTTAGATTATCAGACAAAATATGTTAAATATAAAGATTTCAGATAATTCATCATTCAATTTTTTAAAATAAAAAATATATATAGCGATACCAAACGTGACATAAAATTACGTTAATCATACAATTAACGATTTATGCATCTCCACTCATAATTTATAAAATTTTTAATTTGTTTATATTTATAAAAAAATTAATATAATAAATAATATAAAATTTATTGCACTACTATTCATACACTCTACGAATACCATTACTCATTTATAAAAAAAAAAAATATTTTTTATATATTTTAAATAAAATATATATTTTATATCCAATTTAATAAATATATAGAATATGGAAAATGCTATGTGTACACCCGTAAGGGGTGTACATCTCACACCCCCATCCATCTAAGGGTGGGGTGTGATGATGGATCACTTGATGTGACCCGTAAAAAATATCGCCACCATTAAAATGGTGAAGATGTATGATGTACACCCCTTCGGGGTGTACATGTAGCATTGCTCATAGAATATATATCTAATTTTGATGGTAGGATAACATTGCTACTATTTATAGTTGAGGGGTTCTCTATACATTTTGCTTATTATTCTTACTCCCTCCTAATACCTCTTCTTCTCATTTCCCCCTCTCTTTCTCTCTCATCTTCTTCTTCAGCTTAATATTTTTTTTTTTTGGTAGAGAGAGAGGAAAAAAAGGAAAAAAATGTCGAAGAGGCCCAACATGCACCAACGAAGAGCGTCGCAAAGCGTCTTCGTTCTCCCCGACAACTTCGCCGCCTCAGAATCCCCTCCGCTAGAAGAAGTCGGCGTCCTGGAGAAAACGGCGCCGAGTTCAACCCAACCCCCGCAGGAGATCTCCCGCCCTTTGCATCCGTTGACGACTTCGCCCGAGCAGGAGATCAAGGTCGAAGGTTCCGGAAAGAAGATCCAAGTTTAATTCTTTTTTTCTTTTTCTTTTTTTTTTTTTCTCTTCCCTTTTTTTACTCTCTCTCTCTCTCTCTCTCTCTCTCTCTCTCTCTCTCTCTCTCTCTCTCTCTCTCTCTCTCTCCTTTTGTTGCAATTTAGAAGTTAATTAATTAGTGTTGGCATTTTGATGGGAAATAAATGAGAGACATTGGAGGGTAGTTAAAAATGTTTCATTTTATTTTTTTTTGGCATTAATTAATGCTTGCTATAATTTGATGTTTAAATCTAACATCTGGTGGTATGGTATATGTTTTTAAGATTCCAACTTAAAACTTTTAAATCAAAACATAAAACATATTAAATTCAGATGCAGGATAAGCCACATCGCTGGTCATTAAATTGTATTAATATTTTATATTCAACACTCTATCATAAATAAAGAACTAGAGCTTATTTGCGCATATATAGATTACAACTCAGCCAAATTAACAACACTCACACAAGGTCGATCAAAACCTAGTCCTCCTCGACCGTTGATAGATCATCATCATCTCTTATCGCTCATCATAGAATTTACTAGACCTTCCCATGCACTATAAGTAACTAAGATCCCATTCTCTATCACGAGGTTCAAGTACTTGTTCGATTCCTCAACGGCTCCATCCTCATATAACCTCCTCACAACGGCACTATACAAACGAGCATCAGCCCTGATTTTCTTCTTCGACGTTTCTTCGAGAAGAGCAATCGCGGACTTAGTGTCACCCTTATTCAGAACACCAAAGATCATCAACTCGTAAGTCGAAGAATCCGGCCTAGCAAAATCGCCACATTTCCCGCACCTCAATTCATCGAACAAACTTTGCGCATCGCGCACTCTTCCTTCTTCCAAAAACGTCTCGAGGATCCGATTCCAAACACTTGCGGTCGGAAAAAACCCGCCACCGACTATCTCGTAAAGAAGTTGTAAGCCCTCGTCCACTCTACCAACATTACAAAGACCCATTGTCAGTGCAACTGCAATTCGCTTACCATCTATTCCACCCTTATTTTTGTGAGCTTCGAAAAACTTCATAGCATCTTGTACTCTACCCGCGTCGAACAAAGCTTCGATAAATGACGCGTAAACACAAACATCGGGCACGCTATTCTTCATAAACCTTTCTTTTAAGAGCCTTTCGGCTTCCTCCACTCTGCCGGTGCCGCAGAGTGCTCGAAAGTAGGCCTCGAACGCCATTTTCTCGGAAATGGCATGCGGCGAACCCAATTGGAAGATGACCCGCCTTCCGGGTTTCAACAAGGGCACAGCATTGGTGTTCACCGTAAAGCTCCGATCTTTCTTCGACATTTTGTCGAACAGTTTACGTGCTTCTCTCAGCTTCCCAGATTTACATAGTCCGTACAGGAAATATCTGTAGATCAAAACATCTACTTTGTGCTTCTTCCTCTCTACCAGTATCCTCAGAATCGAATCTGCCTCCAATGGATTCCCAATTCGACAGAAGGATCGAAACAGAGCAATGTAGGTGAACTCATCGGCTTCGAAACCCTTCTCCTCCATCTCCCTCAAAACATCTCGCCCCAAAACAAGATTAGGGTTTTCTCCCCTACACAACGCACCGATCAAAGCCGAATAAGCTCGTGGGGTTAAACCCGATCGGGTCGATGAAACCCGGCGGAAGACCCCCTCGATCTCCGCGGCGTTCGCACCGCGGCGAGCGAGATGCACAGCGAAATCGGAAGCATCGAAGGGTTTGTGGGGAGGATCTTTCCCTACCTCGCTCCATACGAATTCGACGTCGCGGATTGGGCCGAGGGGGACGAGGCATTGGATGACGAAGCTATAGAGGAAGGGGACGGGAACGGCGGATCGCGCTGAGAGGGCGGAGAGGAGGGTTTTGGCGCGCACGAGCTTGCGCCATTGGGCGAGGCGGCGGAGGACGAGGAGGGAGGTGGCGGGGTCGAGGAGGTGGGACGCGGCGAGCATGGTGTCGAGGGCGCGGAGGAGCTCGGGGTTTCGCGGGGACCGGGAGAGGCGGCGCGAAAGCGCGGAGAAAGCACCGGCGAAGCCGAGGTTAGAGAAGGGCGCCGCCGCCGCAGCCGCCGCCGCCGCCTCCGCCGCGGCGGCGGCGGCGGTGACGGAGAAGGGGAAGGGCTTCATTGTGTTATGTGGGTGGATCGCAGTGAGTGTTTGGTGTTTGTTGCGGTGTAGGTAGATTTGAATTTGGTGGTTTATATAGGTGAAGGGATGGTCTTAGTTGTGCCGAATCGGGTTTGGTTATTATACCAGGCCGGATCCGGCCCGGCCTGGAGGAGTGTGTTTGGGCTCTATGAGAAACTACCTACCTTCTTTTTTTTTTTCGAATTTATCTTTATTTTCATATTTAACTTTTCTTTATTCCCCTTCACGATCCAGGTAATGACTAGATTGTGCCATACAAAATTATTCTGCATTTCCACATTTCAAATAAGTTTATACGAATATATAAATTTGTTCTTTTTATTCTGACAATAATAAAATTTGCTCTGAATACATTCATTTCTAAATTTGTCCCGCATGGTACTTCTCAATTATTATACACACCACCCCACCCTTTATGAAGCCACATCCAAATTGTTTAACCATGTTTTGCACTAAGCGACACAACAAGTTTGGTTTGCCACTTAACTTTAATAACAATAATGTATCCCACTCGACCAATTAATGGATGCTAGGTGTCCCTTTTATAATTTTATAGATTATTATTGATATATTTAAACAAAGGATTTTAGTTTATTCCTTATTTACAATTTAAATTATCATACGAATTAATCAACATATACATTCATAATATACATAGAGAACCATTTGAGTACCCTATGCTCAAACTTAATTTCCATACTGAACTAAGCATCTCAGAAAATATAGATCGAATCACACGTAAAAAAAAAATTACTCATTCATCTCAAATCTTAGTTCATATATAATGCATCTTTCTATAACAATTTTTGCGAGATATCGCCATAATTAACCATCTTTTAAGAAGAGAGACCAAATTAACTATATACTAAGAATTAATATAATTGCCAAAGATTTTTTAGTTGCCCTTCACAGGCACCATGCATGCATCAATCACTGCATGCCTCGGCGACCTCCGCCGCCGCCGCCGTCGATGGCCATCACCGGAGAAGTCGAGCGAAGGTCTCGGAATTCCGATGAGGCGAAAGAGAAAGAGGATTCATCACAAGAAGAGATGAGAATTTTGGTGCTAAGCTTTTACTGGTGTGGAGTGGCTTTTGTAGCCTGAGTTTGAAGGGATCTTCTCCGTATATGCTTCAACCACATCTTTTTTGCTTTTTTCCATTTTAGCTTTTGCTGCATTATGGGCATGTGGCAATTGTGGGATATGCATCAGCTTTTCTTTTCTTTTCTTTTTCTAAAAGCTTTTTATTAATCTATTTATAAGTGTTTTGTACCTTTTTGATTGGTTGAGTGGATTAATTACCTTTTTATTAATCTATTTATTGTTAAACTATTTTGTAGAATATATTAACAATAAATATTTGAGACTTGATTTGTGTGTCTCTTCTGATTCTGTTTGTAGAATAATTCATACATATAATTTGTAGACAAACTAATATACTTTTCGATCATGCGTGTATTAGATTGATTATGAGATTAATTTGTGCATAAACATAAATAACAATCTGGTGGAGTTTGTTATTAAAAAATCATTTTGAAAATTTCAAAGGCATTTTAAAATATGATGCATTATTGAATAGAACCCCAGGGAGGACCAAGGATTTTCACTCAACCTTTTCCCTTAATAAGGTTTACATAGGATTATTATAATTAAGTTAATTATCATAAGTTAGAATAAACATGCTATGAATATAATAACAACTGTGTTAATTAAGATTAAATACTGGAGCCCCACAATATTTATTTCCAGGAAGAAAAAACCAACAAAAAGAGTCAGAGGCAATGTGCAAACTAAATTTTGGGATCTTAACCAGTAGATAAATTTTATGATTAAAAAATAAAATAAAATAATTTAGCTTTTAGTAAATTAATTAACTCGATATACTTTTGATTACAAAGACCACCATCATGCTTATTATTTTTCTATGTTTCCCTTTTAATTTTTAAGTCACATTCTTATCTCAAATATAGCTGAAAAAAATAAAATTATTAAATATATATTTAAATTGCAATCTGAATATTAATTTTTTAAAAATAGAAAATAGAAAATAGAAAAAATCGAATACCTGTGTAAATTTACACTACTGCTATTAATTCTTTTCCATTGGGTTTTTTGCATTTAATTTGATGAGGTATTTCGTGTGAATTATGGAAAGGTTGAGTTTAATTATTACAAGCAAAGGAGCCAATCACAAATACATCACCAAGTTTAAATTTTGCTTAAATAAGTATTTGTACAGGTTGTATTCGGTGTAAGCTTTTCCATAGATAATAAATAAACTAAGAATTTTTCTAAAAAAAAAAGAAGCTAATAATTAATTAATATCTAATTAATTTGTCATTTCAATAATTAATGATTAATGAAAACAAAGTCAAATGTTAAGTATCATTGCTGGATATTTATTGTGTTGATGGAAGAAAAAAAGAGATTAAATTATAAAAAAAAAACTCTTGTACTTTTTAATTACTCTTTGTATTAAAAAGCATAATTTAATAATGCAGTAATTTACTATAATCTTAAATAAAACCTTGAATTTGAAAATATTATAAAGCTTGGTGTAGAACTTTGATGATATTGTACTAATTTCAATAACCTCAGTGGAGAAAAGATGATAATTTTATCTTATTTGGACTTTGTTATTTTGAAAAAGAAAAAGTGTTTAATACTAGATAAAGAACTACTCAACTATGTGATTTTTATTATTTTTATTTAAATTAAAAATATTTTATTTTATTGTTTTATTATATTCAAAAGTATTTATCTCATTTTTCGCGATTGTTTAAAAATTTTAAGTTTGTAATTTTTTTAATATCATCAATTAAGTATTTAGTATTCTATTAGTTTTTAAATTAATAATAATTTTTAATAATTAATACAAGATGAATTTAAGAGTGTTTTTGGTTCAAAATAGATAATAGCATCGGAATGAAAATCGAAATGAACACCGGTCGAAATAAAAATGATAAAATCATCGAATATGTTCGGTTCACAATAACAATTAAAATCTGTATGATTAATTTTTATTTTTAATATTTTTTAAAAAATTATTATAAAAAAATATATAAAGTTACTTTAAAAAACTTTTTTGCACCTCAAAATATAAAATTAAATTTATAATTTAATTCAAACTAAAATTTAAATATTAAAGATTTATATTGAAATATTAAAATGATAAGTAAAAATTTTAAATGTAAATTTTGTAAAAATTTATAATTTAAAATTAAGCGGGTAATTCAAAATATAAAATTAATTTTAGATTTAATTTAAATTCAAATTTATAATTAAATTTAAATGTAAATGCATTGAGAGATTTTTATTCACCTGAGAATCAGAATCAAAAGCAAACACCCACAAATGAATTCACCTGTTCGGATTTTAAATTTTGGATGAAAAAAAAAAAAAAAAAAAAAAAAAAAAAGACAAACCAAACGGGCCATATGAGTACTTTGTTAAGGTGCGGTTCACGGATGAGGTGGTGAACCGGGTGCATGAAAGAAATTGCTCTTGTGTTTAAGGTGAAAAAAGCGAAAAAAATCGTAAGACCCCTTCCCTTTCTCTTTCTCTCTCTTCGAACACCTCAACGGCCGACCCCACGGCCTTAGAGAGAGAGAGAGAGAGAGAGAGAGAGAGAGAGAGTCTCTTCTCCCTCCTCCCCCATACGCGATCCATCGCAGTAGATCCGCCTCTCCGCGTCGATCTCACGAAAATCAGGTATCGATTTCGCCCTCTCCATGTTTCGATCCCCATTTCCCCTCTCGATCTCTCGCTTACTCGATCGTTTTATGGTCCGATTTATCTCTATTTTATGGTACGAGATTAGGGATTTGGGATCGCCGATTTGTTTCTGTCGTTGTTGGTGTTGTGGTTGTTGATTGGAGGTTTTTGCTATGGCCGCTCCACCTGCTAGGGCTCGGGCGGATTACGATTTCCTCATAAAGCTCCTCCTGATCGGCGACAGCGGTGAGGGTTTCGATCCGTTTCTCTCTTCAAGTTGTGGATTTGATCTGGTTTTTTTTTGATGATTTGGGATTGGAACGAGTGTCGATTTGCTGCTACTTTGAATGTTTGATGTATTTGTGTGTTAAAATAAGCCTTTTGGCTAATTAGGATCAGATTGGGCTCCTTTTATTATCTTGGGATAAAAAAGGGATCACTTTTAGATCTTGTGAAATGCGAACGATGCCCCTAATAGTAATCACTTTTAGATCTTCTCTGATCGTTTTGTTCTTATGTAAAAAAGGCCAACTTTGACTATTATGTTACTGTCGGTGTCCTGTGTGTTGGGAGAAAGGAGTGATGTGGTTTTGGATTTGATTGATTGTCGCATCTCTCATTCAGGGCAATTGTAATGTTCAATTGTGTCGATTTTAATCAGGTTTCCTATCCATCATGCTTGGATATTATCACACTTTCTTTTTGACCTGTTAATGTTCTGATATTAGTACACTTCCTGTTAACATGCTGGTGCCATTAAATTTCATGAAATTGGCAAGCAATATATTGCATATGGAGTCTCAGAGGAGTATTTAGTCAGGGTATATTAGAATCTCATGCTTCCCTCTCTTTCTGATGTAGATTTTCAAGTCGCCCATCTCATTTTAGTTTCATCCATTTTTCTGTTCATTTTTGTTCTTTTGAGTGCTCTTTGCATTGTGATTCCTAGACATCCTTTTTTTTTTTGGTAGTCAATTTCTTCCACTGGCCCTCTTACTTAATCTTTTTGTTAGCTTAAATGTCCATTATTGACATCGTGTTATTGCTTGTGTAATAATTATACCTATCAACATAGAAGCAAGAAGAAATGAATCACATGAAAAGCGGAATATGACTGACATTTTTGTTAAAGCTTTCTATGGTGACTGTGTTAATGTAGCAAAGGAAGTAACTTGTTATCCTCCACAATGACTAGAAATTAGAATATTTAGATTTTTTTGGGTGCACCCAGGAGTTTGAATCATATCTCTGGTTAATATTCTTTGAAACCTATGAGATCGTGTTTGACATTTGGTTGCTCAATCGTGATTGTTTTTGTATGATGCTGGGGATACTTGCAAAGTCATCTGACAATTGGTTTAGTTCCGGGTTTATGAAGTAGATAGATTGAACCATGTTTCAAAATTCAGGCTTGACCTACCACTTGCATCTCTTCTTGAACTTTTTCAATTTCAACATCTAATCTCGTAGAGCAACTTGACCATTTCCTTCTGGTTGAGCTCGTAAGGGTCAATTTTTTTGTTTTGCTTGAGAGTTGAGACATGATTGCTAGCGTATCTTTGTGTGGGAGGGATGGAGAAGAGGCTTATGTTTATGACGCATCTCTGTAGCCCTTGCCTATTAATTCAGCTTCCTCATCAGGAATACCATTTGCCTGAAAAACAGTCAGGAATCTCACTCCTTTTTTCGGTTGTTGGATCAGTGTTCATTTACTTGTTGGTAGGATGAGCACTGGCTGGTACCCTGGCTGTTTGGTCAGGGTTCATTTTTTGTTATTCTTTTCCCTTTTTGGATTCTTAAATTTTACTTCTAGATGAAATTTGAAATAGGAAGCACTTGTAAACTTGTTCATGTAGGCATCACTTTCTCGTCTGTTGCCAATATTTAATTTCTCACCTGTAAGTTATAGATTCTGGATCAACCCTCAAAGTACCGAAGTAATATAAATAACTCAAGTTTCTCTCTGTACTAGCATTTGGCCTTCATTGTCACATCTGTCATTGGGACGATCTCTCACAGATTTGGTGTTATATCATTGTTAAATTTTCAGTTAATCAAGTTATAAAGTCTTCGAGAAACCATGTATTACTTCACCTAGTTGCCTGTGCCCTCAACTGATAGGTCTAGACACAAGCCTGACAAGGTTTTGGGTCCTGCTCAACCTATGAAAGTGCATGCCTATCGCTAGCATTATATCAAAAGTGAGCGTTCAGCCTCGTACATCCGATTGCAGATAAGAGCTATGCTGATTCTGTTTGTAATGGGAGAACTACATACTTATTGAACTTATAAATGTTTTTTTTCTTGATTTTGATGGTTATACCTAAATTATATTTTTCTTGATTGTGATAATTAAATTTTTGATGTAGCGACTGTGAATTAAGGGACAGTGTCTAATCTGTTCAGAATCTTCAGATTGTTTCTTGAGGGAATTTGATGATTGAGATGCTACGTATAAGTTTTAACATAGCGAATTTGCTACACTTCAAGCAACATAACCTGAAATTCTGCTTTCATAGGTGTTGGGAAGAGTTGCCTCCTCCTGAGGTTCTCTGATGGCTCCTTTACTACCAGTTTCATTACCACAATTGGGTGAGTAATGTTTTGCACTTCAGTTTTATTCCTAAGTTTTATTTTTCCCCAATTTTATATGTCCTATTACTGTTTTTCTCACTGGTTTTTTCCCTTAGTATTGACTTCAAGATCAGAACGATTGAGCTGGATGGTAAGAGGATCAAATTGCAAATTTGGGACACAGCTGGTCAGGAACGCTTTCGAACTATCACAACTGGTAGGGTTGGTTCTTCTTTATGTGTTTTAACCAATCGGCTGTTTTGTTTATTCATTTATTTATTTTTGGTATTATAATTTACTGAAATCGATTTCCATCTCTCTCACTGCAGCGTACTATCGAGGAGCCATGGGCATTTTGCTTGTTTATGATGTCACCGATGAGTCGTCCTTTAATAGTATTTTGCTTCTTGCCTTGCTTTACTTCCTTAATATAACTTTATGTCTATTTTCCTATTTAATTATTGTTACTCTTCGTTCCTGCAACCTGTAGACATAAGGAACTGGATTAGGAACATCGAACAGCATGCTTCCGATAATGTGAACAAGATTTTGGTCGGCAACAAAGCTGACATGGATGAGAGCAAAAGGGTACATTGCTCTTACTATTGTTGAATTTCTTGGCTCTATTTACTTCTGCCTTGTTGCTAATTTTTCACCTTTTTTTTCCCTGTTTAAATTGCATTCATCCAGGCTGTGCCTACAGCAAAAGGGCAAGCGCTTGCTGATGAATATGGCATTAAGTTTTTTGAAACTGTGAGTATGAATTCCCTCTCTTTTGCCCCCTTTTTTTTTGAGGATTTATATGAAATTTTTTTTTTTTAACCTCTACTTTTTAACCAAATATCAACTACCCAGAGTGCAAAGACGAACCTAAATGTTGAACAAGTGTTCTTCTCTATAGCTCGAGATATCAAGCAAAGGCTCGCTGAAACCGATTCCAAACCGGAGGTAGAATCAGTCATTTTGCAGATAAACTGCCTGTTTTCTTTTGCGAATAAAGCTTAACAGTTTGTTTTGCTTCTAGGACCGTACGATTAAGATCAACAAGCCGGACCAGGCGGCTTCTGTGAGTGCAGAAGCCCCAAGATCAGCCTGCTGCGGTACCTCCTGAGTAAATAAACGGCTTTCTGGCGGTGGTGGTGGTAGCAATTCGATGGATGTTGACTGTTGTGGGAACTAATTCTCTTGTTATAGATGAATGCTTTTCATGAAGATGATGAAGATGATGATATGGTGGTGCATGTATTATTACCTTTCCATTCTTTCGCAAACCCTTCTTTTTAGTGCACAATATAGTTATTGGAATTGTCGGAACTTTTTGTTCTTGTGCTTGGTTCGAATCAGTGGCGCAGTTCACATGCTATTACATGTGTAGCTACATTGGTAATGATTGTTTCCGATCCTTCTCGCAGCTCCTAGTTCTCTTATAAAATGTGCATAAATGTCGAACTAATGAATTACTTGATTCTACTCTTATGAGGTCTATGTTTGTTTTTTTTACTTTTCCGCTGATTATATCGAACAAGGTATCTGAACAAAATCGTTTTTTTTTTTTTTTTTTTTTTTTTTATTGGAAGGTTGTTTTAAGTACTCCCAAAATGCACTTGTACTTCCCAGGTATAGGTAGCAGCTTTTTAAACTAACAAAGCAACACATAAGAAGATGGGCTGTTTAGACCCCCACTTATTCTGGGCCTTCTCTTGGGCCAGGTGGATCTCTCGAAAGCCCGGCTTGGTCCCAGGCCTCAAGCTGAAAGCATAGCGGAGCAGGTCTTACGTGACGACCCGATCCACTAGCAGCCCGTTATAAGGCCTTCTCCTCCGCCCTACGGTGCCCGTCGCCGAGCTTTCCCGGATGTCTCCAATCGATCCCCTAAGTTCTCTACTCCACTCTTAGAAATTATTCAACTGCAGTTCATTCTCTAATTCTAATCTACTCCTAACACTCCAACGCAACACCGGGTCTCCTAGTCTGAAGTAAAATGTATCTATCAACTGTTTTAATTGTATAAATTATATAGCAATGGTTGTTAGCGGACATTGCCACATACAAACTCTCCTATGTAGCAAAAGATGTTATATATTAACATCAATATGACTATTTTAGAAATTGGGGCCAAACATGCACCAAAAAGTATCTATTTAACCTAGTTATATTGATAGTGCATTTTTATATAGTGTTATTAAGAGAAGCACCAAGCACCAGTAGATTCTTTGCTTGTTTATATCTTTCTTGAGTCCGAGTCCACTGTAGAAGGGTCGGGCCGAACTCAGAAACTGGGCCTGATCCTAACTTTCTCGGGCCTTTTTCCGTAAGGCCCATATCGGCGTTGCAAATTAGGTGGGCACTAACCATACAAACTCCAAATCTAAATTCTAAGGCTGGGTTTGGTTCGGGTATAAGAAAAATTTAGTTATACCGGGTATAGGTATAAGTTATGATATTAGCAGGAACTAATATTAATTTATGTTTAGGTGGGTATAAGAATTATACCGGGTATAAAGAAAATTGTGTTTGGTACATTAAAAAGGAATAAAAAGAATAGAAGAAATTAAATTTTTATAAAATAATGAAATAAATTTTAAATTTCATAAATTTAAATAACTTATAATTTAAAATAAAATTAATTAATTTTTTTTTTAAAAAAAAAAACTGCAGGTGGAACAACTAAATTGTTCCACTTGCTGCTTGGAACAGTTATCCCCCCTTAATACCGAGATTAGGTAGAAAAGCTATTCCAAGCAGCTTTTTATTATTTGGATACAAAGGAGGAATATCCTCCTTATCCCTCCCTAGTTCTTGTACCCAAACGGAGCCTAAATAAACAATTTTGGGACAAGAAGCAGCGGAGTAATTTACTTGAGTTTTATTTATCACGCAATGAAAAATTTTGCGTACGACCGGGACTACAACGAATGTGCTCCCACTTTAAATTGAAAGCCGACCAGTAATTTAAAATTATGCTGCTAATGAAAAATTTTGAAGTAGTTTAAAATATAGAGCATTAATTTAGAAACTAAAAATTTAGGTGCACTGCACTGACACGAAACATAGAATACGAAAGAATTTGGACTCGACGAATCGTCAGTTTTCAAATGTTTAGGATATACACCATTAATAAATTATAATATTATTAATATAATATATACTTATTTTATATAAAATATTAAGTTTAATAAAATATTATTTTATTTGTTCTACGAATGAAATTTTGTAAACTTTTTTATTAATAGTTCATATATTTCAAAAAAAAAAAATCTCCACCGTATATAATTTATTTATATTATTTATAAAAATATTTATTATCTTATATTATATATATATATATATATATATATATATATAATTGTATATATAATTGTATGAGCTATGTATTCGCATTGGACTTGGTCCAAGGTGTCTCCACATTGGACATAAGTATGAGTCAGACGTATGCGTATACGATACTTTATTGAAATATTCGTAATACATTATTAAGATTAACATACGTATGTATAGGATCAGTTTTGTAATATCTGACCCAAAAAGGTCATGGTTGGGAAAGCACGACTTGTACAATCTACTAATTTGATTTTTTTTTTTTTTTTTTTCCTTTTCTTCAAGCAAATCTATAACCAAAGTTTAATTTCCACCCAGGAGAACTGCATATATGGTAAAACAATCTCTTCTTTCTTTTTAGCATGGAACTAATGGTAATATACATACAACACTGTTGAAAAAGAGAAATAATTTTTTATTATATTATGTACACCAAAAACAAGCCAAAAAAGAAAAAAAAGAAAAAAAAAAAAAAAACCAAAAAGAGAGAGAATTATTGTCAGGAGACGTGCATAATCTCCATATTCCACCAAGTACATACATAATGGATCATAATAATTAGTGCCAAAACATCATTAGCCACTCCCACAAAAAAGAGAAGGCCAAAGCACTTTAAAAAAAAAAAAAAAACAAAAAAACAAAAAAAGAATTATATATAATTATACTTCTCCTCCCTAATTATGGTTATTATAAAAAAAAAAGAAGAAAACTAATATTAATCAATGCAAACAACCCACCATAGGAATATTATCTACAATAGTAAGTCCCAAATTGATTTTCCTACACACCATATCATTCTCCAAGGGAGTTAGGTTTAAGTCAACCCACAGCATCCTCCTCTCCTCAGGCTTCTTCTCCGCCGCCACCGCCACCGCCGCCGCCGCCGCCGCGCGGTGCCGCCGCATGTGGCCGCCGAGGGCCTGCCCGATGGCGAACTCGAGCCCGCAGATCGAGCACTCGTGCACCCGCGCCTTCGCCGGCCCGTTAGGCCCATTGCCGGGCCCGTTAGGCCCGATAACGTCGGTCGCGGGCCGCGGCTTTTTGTGGCTGGCCCGGTGCCCGCCGAGGGCCTGGAAGGACGGAAATTTGCGGCTGCACGTCTTGCACTCAAACACCCGCGACACCGCCGTAGTCGCAGGCGAAAAATTATCAATTTCTTCGCCGCCGCCGCCCCGCGAAATGAGCATCAGCACGTTCGCCGTGCTGATGCTATCCACGGCCACCTCCACTTGCTCTTCTCCAAACCTAATTCTCTTCATAATATTGCCAAATTATGTATATAAATTTATTTTGTTCCAAATTAGAAGGGATATATATATATATATTATATTATATATCATGAAGAGGAAAAAAGAAGGGTGTAATATATATATAGGCGTGAAGAGAGTTAGGAGGTGCGTTGTGGCGTTTCTATGTGGCTGCAGTAGGCCGAATTACGTGACTCGGCTTAGACAGTTGGATGGATGTACGTCACTGCGTCAGCATGAGGGTACGATGACGTCAGCACTATGGATAGCCATAAAGAGGGAACGGACCCCCTTATTTGATGCACCCGGTGTACCCAAACGTCTCATGCACCACACGTAAAAAAAAAAAAGAGTTATCTTTTAAAAAAGTCGCACGTAATATTTTCTAGAATTGGAAAGGAGTTGAAGAGGGAGGGGAGAGAGAGAGGGAGAGTCAAAATAAGGATGTTGTGGTAGTTATGATAGTGAGAGATAAGTAGCAGTAGCAGTAGTAGTTAATAGTCAATAAATGGTAGGAGAGGACGTAGTGCAAGGGAAACGTGTAAGTGGTGGTGTCCAAGTTTTACTAGCAAGTACTGGTACTATTTAATTTGTTGTCACGCTCTAACTCTCTTAACTTATTTTTTTATTAGTTCACACTTAAAAGCCAAAAAAACTTATTGCTTGCACCGTCTTTTCGTACATCTGTGCACCGCCAATGTAAACTCCACCATTTAATTTTTAAATATAAAAAAAATAATAATTAAATTTAAAATTTAAAATCTAATATTAATCATCGAATCGTTTATCACTTGCGTTCCACAAATATATATAAAAATATAACTACTGTACTGTGTAGTTGCCATCTCTGTGTCTCACTCTCTGTCTCTCTCTTGTGATTGCGCTCGGTACTGCTCTTCGCTAGCACAGTTGATAATTTAATCGTCCTCTCGTGTGAGGTCGCCCTTTTGAAATTTGCTCTCCACAATTATAGTGTTGTACTCTTCTACATGGATCTCTAAAGTATATTATTATGTCCTTACAAGATGTAATAGAAGGCCTACGAATAGTGTATATATATATATATATATATATATATATATATATATATATATATATATATATATATATATATATATATATATATATATATATAATCGAGTTTTTATATTTTTAAAAATATTAAGTTATTCGTGTTTGTAAATTTTTAGCACTTTAGATGAAAAGAATGTGTGGTTAGAATGATAGTAGATCTCTTAGATTGAATGAGTGGTTGGTCGAATAGAATAAATTAATAGATGAAATTAGTCAAAGGGATAAATCTAAAAATAGAAACTTACAAGCACTAATTACTTGATACTTGTACAAGCATAATAGTAGAACTATATATATATATATATATATATATATATATATATATATATATATATATATATATATATATATATATATATATATATATATATATATATTGAGTTCGGCTATTATACTTTTAAAAGTATTAAGCAATTAGTGTTTATAAGTTTTTCACCGTTGTATCTAACCTTTTGACCAATTTTATCCTTTAGATCATACTATTTTACCAACCACTTACTAAAACCAATGAGCCTACTATTATTCTAATCGCATATCTTTTTATTCAAGGGTTAAAACCTACTGACATCGATGACTTTGTACTTTTAAAAGACTCTCTCTCTCTCTCTCTCTCTCTCTCTCTCTCTCTCTCTATATATATATATATATATATATATATATATATATATATATATATATATATATATATATATATATATATATATATATAGTATGGCTACTATAGTTGTAAAAGTACCAAGCAATTGGTAGTTGTAAATTTTCCACCGTTAGATCTATCCTTTTGACTAATTTTATCCTTTAAATCATACTATTTTACTAGCCACTCACTAAACTCAAGAGACTCACTATCATCCTAACTACACATCATTTTATTTAAGGGCTAAAATTTATAAATACTAATGGCTTGATACTTTTAAAAATATAGAAGCTCAATTATATATATATATATATATATATATATATATATATATATATATATATATATATATATATATATATATATATATATATTAGAGTTTATATACTTTTAAAAGTATAAGCCAATTTATGCTTGTGATTTTTTTATTATTGAATTTGTATTGGGATTTGTACTATTGTAAAGTCAACTAAATACAGAGAAAGAAAAAGTAAAAAATATAAATCTCAATACAAATTCAATGATAAAAAATTCACAAATATGGATAGACTTGTGCTTTTAAAAGCATATAAGCTCTACTCTCTCTCTCTCTCTCTCTATATATATATATATATTACTATATATAACCTTTATAAAATTTAAAATGATCAATCCAACACTAGTTAATTATAATAAAGCAATAATTTATGCAATAATAATGTACGATTTTAACATATTTTTGTGGGCCAAACGTACGTGTTCAAGTTTGGCTCAATTAGTCGTGAATTAATCTGAGCTATTAATTGTACATGTTTAACTCGTGTATGAGCTCGACATGTATGAGAATCGTGTAATGAAAAATTCCTTCTTTTTTTTTTTTTGTGGTGCACTAATTCCCAGTCAATTAATGTAGCTATAATGAGTTAATTACACTAAACGCTCTTGATCGATCGATCAATTGGTGGATTTTCTAGCTTTAACTACCTAATCAAGGACACATTGATCAAAAATAACGTTTGGTCAGTGTTGATCCACGACTACCTTTCTATCTGATTCATTGTGTTAGGTGAGGAAAATGTGCATCGGTCTCATGCTCTAATAAAGCTTAACCTAACTTAAATTAACTACTCATGAAGCAATCTTAAATTGCACTTGACCTACTGAGGCATTGGCTTGTATTGTACTCTATTTAGCTTTTAGTGAGGTTTTCACCTTCAAGTTTCATACTTTGATATCCAAAATATTGATTTGAGAAAAAACAACTAAATATCAGCAATATACTTAACACTTTGAAAGTGTTATTATTATTATTATTGCTTTTTTGGTATTTTATAGTAGAGATGATGCCATATATATATATATATATATATGAATCCCCTAATATGAGTGGCAATTAATCCAATGTGCGTAAGTCACATAATACAGTAGCCAATGTTGCTTTTGACTTGATCAAGAAGCTAAAATAGGTTTTCGCATGGATTAAAGGAGTTCTAATTTGTTAAGTATACATACATAAGCACATAGCTTTTATAGAAAGTTATTGACTGATTTTAAAGTGATAAAATTTTATATGAATAGTCCCTGTAATCTAGATATTGCAGCTTGATTTCTGTGCATATTTTTACTTAAACAATTTAATCCTTAAACTTTTGCATATAATTGTACTTAATAATTAGTTCTTGCTTTTTTAAAAAAACTTGACCTTAATGTACTTAATTTCCGTGAAAATAAACTGAAAAATGATTCATTTTATACGCAAAGAGAATGAATTAATAATCATTTGATAATAAAAGATTGATCGATAGAACAATGATTCTTTCTCTTCTTATTCTTTGATGAGATATCATAATTGAAGGTTCTGAGCTCGAGTCATGCTAATTAAGTCCATGCCAAAATGAATTTTCTCTCATTATATCCATAAATACATCATCAAGGGTTGTTTGTTTCTTAGTACTTCAAAAGCCGCCACGTGTCTCCTTAATTATTTGATGGCCAGCAACCTTGCTTCTGAAATTAATCAAGATAATTGCATGGCTAGCATTCCTCATGTGGCAAATCCCTGTGATTCACCAGTGTGATATATTAATATAATGAAAGGTGATATTCATAATGAGAACAAAATTTTGTATTATTCTTATTTTTTCCTTCTTCATATGCTGTACCTTATACCAATCCTGTTATATTTCTCTATCCTTTTGGGTAGTTAGTGAAGAATTTTTTTTCACATACTTTGACTTTTCATATATATATACACGCTAAAATTACGCCAAATTATTCGGTTGGTGGCAAGTATTAGCCTGTCACAAAACCGGCCCATTCAAAGTTTACCAATCTCTTATAGACTATATATATATATATATATATATATTATGTTTTTTGATTAGAATAACTAGGGAAAATTTTGTATATGACAAGTCCACATAATGCAACAGTTATTTATGCTATGTAATTAATGATCACACTACTAATACATGGTCACTCCACAAAAATATCTATTGGATTTGTCCCCTATCATTGGTGGCGCTCACACTTACAGGGCACGTACCCTGTGATGTATATACAACACGTCGCCACGTTTTAGGTTAAGTAGATAGGAATAACTCAGCTCTATCCATTCTGAAAGTGCTTTGCAAATCTCTCTCTCTCTCTCTCTCTCTCTCTCTCTCTCTCTCTCTCCTCTCTCTCTCTCTCTCTCTCTCTCTCTCTCTCTCTCTCTCTCTCTCTCTCCCTATGCATCTCTTTGTTTACACATATGTGAGTTTGTAACTAGTTTTAGTCCAAAGTGGATATGTCAACTCATTATTCTAAGTTAGTTTCGTGTGGAGTTGTGGCTCAGCTGTTCTGGAAAAAGAAAGCCACTATTGTTTAGTTTCTGACTCATGCTTCTGTAACATTTACTCTTTGCGAGAAATTATTCTTTAGACCTGGTCTATAGACCAGGCAATGATTAATTAATTAGTAGCCCACCACTATTAATAACTTATTATATTCAAACCATCGGCCCCACACGCTTATGCTCGCTAGTTTTGAACCAGTAGCATGCTCTCACACCATATATAACTATTCAAACCACACTCTCATGTGCCATAGCAGCAATTTGCTAGACCGGGTCTAAAGCATTAATTAACTAAAAATATATAACTCCAAGTTACTTGTCCTATAAGGGTTATCATTACATACATCATTGATATATAGATAACTTAAAATATAAAGGCATCTAATTAAGTAGTATGTATTGTATTTTAACTAGTTCTTTAACTAGTTCGGTGCACACGAGTGTATAATATATATATATATATATATATATATATATATATATATATATATATATATATATATATATATATATATATATTGTGGTAGGCCACTTTGGTAAGAGATCACAACACGTTTGAGGTATACTAATTGGGTCGGCTCCCATCCGTTTCAAAATATCTGTACACATCTCTCAGCGTCAATGGGCTTTTCATAAACTTAACACACACCCCTTTTAATTTTCTTTGCAAAAAGGTACATTCACACCTTTTGAACTGGAAACGAGTAAGTCGAATGCATACACAAGCTATATATTGACAAAGATATATATAGGAACTGCATAAAAAATATGCACCAAAGTGGATGCATATATATATACATCATGTTCTCAATCTTCGTCTAATTCTATGTTTATTACCTTATTATGGGAAAAAAGCTGTTTTTTCTAAAATTTTATTTTACTACAAAGTAGCTTGACATTATCACAGCATTTCTATATATTCACTGGATTACCATTTATGACATATTCTATGTCACGTCCCGGAGTCGAAACTGCGATCCGGACTCGCCCACAGATTCGCCGTCCATACGGGAAGCACCGTATGGACGAAGCGCCAAACCTGCAAAAGATAATACTAATAACTAAACAGACATCAGAGCTGGAAAAGTAAACCGCTGAGATAAATAAAAACAACTCCCAAAAGTATATGTCAGATTCTCATAATACATAAATCTTTTCAAAATAAACTCTCAACTAAAATAAAAGTACAAAAATACAGGATCCTCTGACAGTACAATAAAGATCACCAAAATGGGGTACATCTACTCTCTCTCCAGGACAGGCAGGGATCTAGCTCGCGACTCCCTTACCTTGGTCAGATGATGCAGCAGCAGGGGTAGCAGGAACAGGAGAAAAAGTCCCTGGAGATGGTCACCAACGGAGGGTGTGAGAACTACACCGTCACGTAGTTCTCAGTGGGTACCGTCACCAAGACCAACGGTCTGCCCACTAAGTTTACTAGAGGTATAAGATAACAAATGCAGTATATTAAAAGTGAAAAGCAGGAAATAAATCTACAACTATCATGCCTCTATCTAACCATACTCAACGGGTGGTACAGATGAAAAAGATGCATCTACAGAGACCCGGCCACAAAATCAACCCAATCACACTGACTGCCACATAGGGTCCAGTCAGACCCGCGCCTACCCTACAACCACATACCCGCACTAGGTCAGGAATTACGTAGGTGGTCCCACTCGGACTGCGTTGACAAGCTACGAAAGATAAGTAACAGGCCTAGCTCCGGAGCGGCACTCGAGGATAGCGACCCCAACGAGGAAAGTATCCGCGCATCTCTGTCGAGCTCAATATGGCTCATGCAGGCTATAATCCAAATCCACGATCAATCAGATTGGCAAAGACCAACTTATATCTCTAACATACTGGCTGGAAATACTCGACAGCCCGGACCCACCGTTAACACAGACGCCTCCCAAAACTAGCACTAGTCTAACCAAGACTACCAAACTCCACTCGGCCCCAGGCGAGAGTGCAACATGCCTTCTACAAAACCCGACAACTCGGCCCACTATCGGGGCGAGAAAAATTCTATGTCCAGAAATAAATATAGAAAGTGTGGGGAGTGTCTAAAGCATAAAAGAACCTAGCCTAGATAAGAGTTTTCTACTAGTCTAGTTTACACATGCATCATATGACGGGGTGCTAGGTCAATGTTCCAATATTAATATTTATAAATGGAATAAACAATAAATGGGTTCTATCATGCAAGATACAAGTAAAGCATTAATAAGGGGGTAATGCAACATTATAACCTTTAAACATAACCCATAAGAACATATTCCAACAACACATGAACCCAACTAGTTAAAGATGAACATAAATATTACAACGATTTCATCTACCATAATTGAACATGACCCCGTATAAGATCCTAGATCCATGATCGTGTACCAAAACTCAAGTAAGCATCCATCATTATAACATAGATTAAATCTCATGCTTACATAATCACATACAAGTTATTCACTTAAAATGCATGCTTGCTAACAATTAGAATTAGGGGGTCGTCCGCTGGTTTTGGAGACAAAAATAATCTACCTGAAAACGGTCGATCCAAAGCCTGATCAAGCTGAAATTCGGCGTGAAGAAATCTCGACTCCTCAGAAAAATAATGGCGCAGAAATCACCCCAATTCGACTCCCGGATTGGGCGCAATTGACGAAATAATACTCGCTGCGCGGTAATATCCAAAAATTCAGTAATAGTCCAAGATGATAAGGGAAGGAATTTTTAGCAATAATTATATCCAAGCAAGGTTCCAAACAGTGGTACAAAGTGTTCTTAATCCCATAAACCCTTTCCAAATATCAAAAATTCATTAAGTATCCTTGATAATTAACACTCAACAAAACTATATCATGTTGTCCAAAACAGGACATTGAAATGAAGCTTAGTGTTCAAGAATTTTTAGAGCTTAAATTAAAAGTAATTCCTCTTAAGTTCCAACATGAAAAATGCTCTTTTATATCTTGTTAATACATCCATACAAATAAATCCCCAAAAATTATTGAAAATAATCATTTTTGACTGTTTTCGCGCGCTGAGTCCGTTTTGGCATCTGTTTGATGCACAACGCACTCTAAACATCAATAATAGGTGTTTTCACGTCGCTGGACGCGCGGTCAAACCGCCCGGGCAACCGGAACAACCGGAGAACCAATACTAGGTGTTTTCTCACCGCCAAGCTACACGGGTAACCGAGGCAACCGGGACACCACATCCTAAACGAGTCATTAATTTGATCCAGGTAGTGTTCTACAACGGTTTTCTCGATTGTATATAATTGAAATTTAGTTTTACAATTTCTGTTAGGATTTGGTTAGATTTGTAATTATATCTTAATTGGATTAGAATTAATATTTAAATCTGTTAAAGATAAATTTATTAAGATTTAAATATTAATTAGAATAGAATTTCTAAATATACTAAGATTTAGGTACATCTTGATTAAATCTTTATATATAGCTCTAAAATAGAGAGTTTAAAGGTGGATATGAGCAAGTGAAGTCTTGATATGAACCGTATTTGAGAGAAAATCATATAGGTTATATGCACCTTGTGGACGGGTGCACGTGAGAGAGAAAAGAGAAATCTTCTCATTCTATAAAAGACGAAAGAAGAATAAGAAATATTCAGGAAGAAGGCTCGGATTAAAACTACTGTGTGTAGGAGATGAGTTAAATGTAATTTTTTTCTTGGTTAATAAATTTTATTTTATCTATATTTTTTCCTTTGATTTATTTTATATTTTCGAAGTTCTGTTGGTACCAGTTTTTGTTGAGGAGATGAATTTATGATAAAAATTTAATTTTTACGTTTTCATTGCGAAATTTCAACAATTGGTACTAAAATAAGTACCATATTAATAGCAGTCACTACTGGAGCAGATTGCGAATTTACAAAATCTGATATCAGAGCGAGTACTAGATTTCCAACATTCAAATAATTTTCAACAGTTTATACCTGTTGACTTTTAAATGTAACCATTTTTTAAGTTCCACTTGAAGACTACAAAGTTGATGGCGGAGACATGCTTTAAATTGCTACTCAAAGCTCACTAGCTAGCTACTTCAAGTATTATAGTCTTTGTTTTTTTTTTTTAAATAAGAAAAAAAATCCAAATAGTACTTGCTACCACAAAGCAAATAACGTCACGGGTGACATAATTCAAATTATTTTTCTATTAATAGCTACCAATTTGCACAGATATTGTATTTGTTATATATATATATATATATATATATATATATATATATATATATATATATATATATATATATATATATATATATATAAAATTAAGCTCCTATACTTGTAAAAATATAAAGTTATTTGTGTTTGTGAGTTTTTTACCTTTGGATGTAGGAATGCGCGGTTAGGATGATGGTGGACCCCTTGGGTTTAGTGGGTGGTTGGTAGAATAATATGATCTAAGGGGTAGAATTAATCAAAAGATTAGATCTAACGGTAGAAAACTTACAAATACCAATTACTTGGTGCGTGTACAAGCACAGTAGCCGAACACTCTTTCTATATATACATATATATATCCTTTTGGGCATGATCGCGCGATGCTGTGATTCATGCATTGCATTTCCTTCGAGTTCTTTCTATAAATTAATATTGTTCATCCTTTCTAACGATCACGTCGCAATATTACATCAATAAATATGCATTAAAATCATTAAAAGTTATGCGAACGGATTTATATATGAAATTGAAACTAAACCATGCCCTCAAAGCCATGGATTTTGCTTGTTTACTCGTTGAGATGCAAAATTAATGCTTATCGATTAACAATTTCATTTAGCAAGTGTCTTTAATTAGGTCAATCGATGCTTGTTAAGTAACAATTAACAGGAAACAATTCCTATTTACAATTTGGTATAAATTAAATTTAACGACTAATGGAACGAAAAGTTTATTTACTTTAATTTTGCCTCATAAACTGTTACTTTAATTCATATTAATGCTACCTGCTTCGTTTATTTTGAAAATAAACTTTAGCTGAAAATATAAAACAACTAGGCTTCGAATTCGAAATCTCGAATCTCAACTATCAAGTCATTTGCCACTTACAGTAGGGACGGTTGATTGTTTGAAAAAATTGTAAGTTATAATAAACTATATATCAGTACATCAACCAAATTAGGAATTGTGATTTCAAAATCGATGGTATTGATTTACTTTGTTAGATGTGTAACCATCATAGATCGTCCGATCGATCGATATCATCTTGATCCTTACGTCATTTAGCATGCGTTTATAATAAATTTGTTCACACCTTATATAACACTACTAGACCAACTACTCAACTAGTACAAGTAAGCATTAAGAAAATGTCTTAATTAACTTAATTAATTGAGTTAGGTGTTCACTGTGCCAGAGTGCTTACTCAAGGACTAAGATAACAGGTACTAGTTTTGGCACGTTGTTGCCTAATTCAGAAAATGCTGTTCCACTAAAATTAGGAGACTAGATAATTAAATGGACCAAAGATTTTTTTTCTTTCTTTCTTTTTTTTTTAAGAGGAGAAAAATACCAAAATATAAAAATTAGAATTTGCATGGGGTGTTAATTACATGGCTTGCAATAGTGAGTGGTCCATTCTAAGAGGAAATTAAAACTCAAGCAAATTAAAGTAATGAAATGTTCAAAAATACTTTTGAAAAAAAGAAGAAGTTAATTATTAGTGCTAAAAAGGAAACCTCAACAGGATCATTATTAAGTTTCATGTCTTTTTCCTTTTTCTTTTCTAGATTTCTCTATTTTAGATACAAAAGTCCAACTATATATATATTCTGGGTGTGTGATAGAAAGTTGATTTTTTTTTAAAATAAAATCTTTTATAAGATTTTTCTGAGTAACACGCGATATTCGTTTCTATTATCAGATAACATCAATGATGCTTTGGATTTGAAAAAGCACTATCTTACCGTAGAAGGAGATGCATCGATATCTAACACTCAAACTTGTACTATAAATCTTTTTATCTTTTACTCTTTAGAAAAAAAGTTATTCTTTTCCCTTTTTATTCAGTAGGAACAAGTATAAAATGCCTCATCTCAACAAGGAAGATATATATATATATATATATATATATATATATATATATATATATATATATATAGAGAGAGAGAGAGAGAGAGAGAGAGAGAGAGAGAGAGAGAGAGAGAGAGAGAGAGAGAGAGTGGATAAGCATCAAAGTCAAAAGATAGAGCAGTTACATGGCAAGTCACAAACTATTACGTGCTAAAACTACACCAAATGGGAGTTTGGAAGTTAGGTGTGAGAAGCTACTTGAGGTAGTCAAAAATACTTTAAAGGAGGTGGTGGGGGAGTTATACTTGGCTTGCACACATCTTGTTGTACTTATCATCACCATCATCAATTCATCATCACCAATTAACTCATGTTCATCATGATCATCATTATCAACTCAATTGCTTACTTGTTTTTGTTGCTTGAGGGGTTAAGAAACTAAGAATTGCTTACTCACTCTCCTTCTCCCAAAAGTGCTCTTCCACATCACAGTGAAAGAGACCGCAATTTTGATTAACTGGAGGAATCTGTTCCAAGTAGTACTTTAATTTAGTGAACTAGTTTATGCTTTGCCGCCTCGCGGAGCTCGTGCCGACCACTTTTCCCTACCTTTTCTTAAATTTTATACGCGTACAAGTTTTATTGCTGATAGTTATTTTATGTAAGAATAAAATTATGTCAATTTTATTATAAAAAATTAAAATAAAACTGTCACATCGATGCGCACTATAATTATTTTAACTAAGTAGAAATAGTGATAAAAAAATATATAAACACGTTTGGTAGATTTTGATTGAAAAGGTAATACTTGATTGAATTGTTATTGATTTTTTGATAGAATAATTAGTTATTACGCTAAAAATTGTCTCCGCGCACAAGTTTCTAGTAATTGATTTTTGAACTTCTTTTGGAGAATTTTTATTTGAATATCATGTTAATAGTGAGTAAAAATTTTTCAGCGCATAGAATTATAAAAAATTTGGTCATATGCCCACATCAGCCAACTTCTCTGATACCGAAGCATAAGACATTTTGTAATACTAAAATTTAGTGTAAATTACACCAATAGTTTCATTTTTTTTTTTTGTTAATTAAGTTTTCAGCCTGAAATCTTTTTTTTCTATTGAATAGCTATGGTCTATCTTTCGTTATAATTGACCAAAGTTGACACATTGGCACTGATGCAATGCTGAGTTGTCATAGTGTTTTGGATTATCACTACATTTGGTCCCAACTTTTTTTTTTCAAATTTTCAATTAGAGTTTTTTTTTAGTAACACTACAACAAAATTAGATTATAGGAACACATTTTTATGATATTTTTGTATAAGTGTCATATTTATATAACATCTATAGCCAAAATTAGATTATAGATATATATTTTTGTGACACATTATAAAAATGTGTCACTATATACTCTAACGACAGCACATATAGCAATACTAATAATAAGTGTCGGCATTTTTGCTAGCGACACTTTTTTTAAATTTATAAACACTTAAGTGTCGCTATAGCATAATTTTATTGTAGTGTAATGCCGGTGGTACACCCCAAATAGGATGTAAGATTTACATTCCACCCATCTAAAGATGGAGTTTTCTCTATTGATCGTTTCGAAATGACTAGCAAAATCCACTCTATTCTAGAATAAATATAGTGTAAGATGTACATTCCAAATATAATATACAAAATATATATATATATTTTTTTTTCATCACTCTAAGTCCTCAACATTTCTCCTATTTTGCTAATTACAATAGGCCTTGTTCCATTCGGAAATAAAGTGAGTATAACAATAATTATTCCTGCTATTCTGTCAGACGGGATATTCATCACTACAACAAAATTAGGTTATAGGGACACATGTTTGTGACACTTTTTTTTATAAGTGTCCTATTTATAGTTCATCTATATCCAAAATTAGATTATAGGGACACATTTTTGAAACGCATTATGATAATATGCCGTTATACACCCTAGCGACGGTACATATAGCGACACTAATGACAAGTGTCGGTATTTTTTTCAGCAATATTTTTTTTAGTTTTTAGCAACATTTAAAAATGTCGCTATAACATAATTTTATTGTAGTGATTTTTTGGCCAAAATATTTTATTTCGATCAAATTTTGTATTCTCGATTATTTTGGAATAACTTGGGATAAACTATTTCATCCTTTTAGTAGAATAGTACTATTCCAAACTTTAATTTCAAACTTTATTATGATTATAAATTAAATTAAACCTAAATTATATAGACATAATATCTTATATATTATAATAAATTATTTTTATTATAAAATTATTAATTATGCTGTATTAATACATATTATATATATCTAAATATTATAATAAATTATTTTTATTAAATTAAGTTTTAAGTAGTATTTGAACATTAATATTTTTATAGTAAATTAATTTTATTAAATTATATTTTATATTAAATTCAACCATTAATTATTATTTTTTTTTTACTATTCTCTACTATTTAATAAAATTAATCAAACATAATTTTATTTTTATTTTCAATTATTTGAAAATAATAAATTATTTTATAAATACAAAAATTTATTCGAACCAGTCAAACGAGTAAGTGTCAAACTCAAACAATGTAAGCATATAATTGTTCCACGTGTTGCTGTTGCCAAATTTCCCAACTGAGGAATATTATGACTAAAGACTTTAGTAATCAAAAAAAAAAAAAAAAAAACTTTTTTTTTTTTTCGAAAAAAAATAGTTTGCTACTGATTTATTCAAAAATTTTCAACTTAGCTAAAAAGTGAGACAACCTGGTCTTTTTTTTAAAAAAAAAAAAAAAAAAAAAGCTAAGGAATCACGCCACCACGGTCAATGAAAAGTAAATCAGCAATTGTCTTTCCAAAGCTCAAAGCCTGTGAAGCGACCGAACCGCTTCCCTCAACTGGCTCAAGTTGGCTCTTTCGTCGTCGAAAATTCTCCTGTCGTGTTCGAACCAAATCTTCCTCCAAGAAGCAATACATGCATCACTTCATGAAATTAACAAGAGAATTAGAGAGCGACTTAACTGTGATGCAATACATGATGCAATACATGCATCACTTTATAACTATATATCTCCATTGTTTATCTCATTAATTTGCATTCGTGAATAGCCTTTCTTTCTGCTATGAAAAAGCATGCAGTTTACAGAAATTTGAGGAACAAACATTGAAGTTCTTAGAAAATTGAAATGAATACATTACTTTTTCGTATTCGACTTTTGTTTATGGTAAAACTTTTGCTTTGTCCTCATCCACGAATATACGTTATGATCGTTATACTCGAATTGTTAAAAATATACTATTAATTTATTTAAAACGTACCGATAAAGTACTCATGGATTTCGGTTATGACTCAGTCCAATCAATCTTCCGTTATTTTAAATATGATTCAGACTAATCTAACTTTTCGTCACAGAATAAAATGTAGGATCATTTAAGCCAACGCGTTAATGGCTGAATACTTAAGTTAGATTCTCCGCTGCCCCAACGTACTCGACAAATTAGGAACTTTTGTTCTTTTGTCACAGCACATGCAGTGAAAAGTTCGTGGAGAGTTTTGTTACTAGTTATGGTTATTTCTAATAACTCCACTGGAAAATTAAGTAGATTTTTAAGAGCTCTATATATTTAGACCAAACAGGCCCAAAAAAGTAGTAAACCTTTCTTGTATATCTATCCCATGTGTTAGTTAATTCAAAGCAGTTCACAAATTGAATATGAATTCAAAAAGCTATATAGAGAGAGTACTACCCAACTCTATAAAAGTTGTATATGATCACCTCTTCACGCAAAACCAGGTCTAATAATTATCTGTATGAACGGAGATGATTTAGTTTGAATTTTGATTTGACTTGGTTGGTTGCTTGGTTCATCAGTACATTGAATCCAAATTTTAAATAAAAAAAGGTTTGGTAAACTGAAAAAAAAAAGGGGACTTTTGCTACAACAAAATTTTTGTTTTAGTTATCTACAAAGATTTTTAATGCTAGCTAGAAAAAGCAACTTAAAATTTTAAAAACCAGAACAATTTCGATCATGGTGTAATAAAATTGAAGTAGTTGGCATGATAGCTAAATAATAATAATAAAAAAAAAAAAAAAAAAAAAAAACTCGAATCCAGTGACTTTGGTAGATTTTATAAGTAAATGGATTTAAACAACTCAACCACCAATTTATTTGTTGCGAAGCTTCTTCATCACACATTCACACACCAAGTCAAAGAAAAAAAATGCAAAAAAATATTTTAAGTTACCACGAAGTTAAAAAAAAAAAAACAAAAAAAAAAAACCATGTGCTTGGCCGTTGAAATTGAATATTATGCAGGAACTTCCTATTCAAATGAATTCTCTCGTACTTCCAAAAGCATCTCTAATGCATTAATTTGTTATTTTACTTTTATTATTTTTCATTTAAAGGTCATTGATGACATAAAAATATATGATGATATAATGGAGTGTGAAATGGGTCTTAAACTCTTCATAGTCCTATATTATGAGTCTTGGTCTTTCTTTAATTTACTCTTCTAGAAACAGAGTAGCTAACTTTTAAATTGATAAAAAAATAAAAATAAAAAAGCCTATTCCACAAATTTGTTGGTAGATAGAATTTTGGTTGACATTGAGTTCATATTTAATTTGATTCAAGCTTCTAAGTTTGGAATTTTGCACGGATTTGGACCCGAAACAAACCCAATTTTCAAAAAGTTTAAGTGGGCCAACACAATGATTGGCCCAAACCAGGCCTTTATTGGCCCAAGTTTAGGGTTGAAATTTGAATTCTTAGGTGTTCGAACAAATAAAATATTTTTTCATCATACTTTTTCATTGGCAATCGCTCTACGATCCCAAACGGAGTTTAAGGATGTAAGCATCTATGACTCACTCAAAAACTCCATTGATGGTCCAAAAAAACAAAACACTGCATTATCTTATTAGGTAAAATAGAGTGGCCATTTAGAAGATAATTACCCCTTAAAAGTTATCTTATTGGTGAAAGTTCCCAGGAATAATTATAGGAAGAGAAAAACATAAAAGCAATACAACCATAGTGCTAGTTGAGGAAAACAGTTCAAAAGAATCCAAAATCTTTCGATTAGCTTAACAATTTTTGGCTGAAATTAGAAATATAAACTCTAAATTGAAGCAATTGTGAACAATTGGGCTTAGCTCAGCTACAGTTAGCCATTATACAAACTCACATACAGCCCTTGTTTGGGAAACCGAATATGATTTAAGAGTAATAAGATATGATGACACAGTGCATTTCCCTCTCCATGAAGCAAAAACCTTGTTTATACTTCCACTACAATTTTACTTCACCAAATCTAAAATCTATTTTCGTTCTTCAAGTACCGGGACAATGCATCTCTCAATGTGACTCCATTCTTATCCACCGAATCGCAAAACTGTTGGTTATAACTCGCATCATGGTGTTGCGATAATGGCACTTCGTCTGTCGCTTTATCCTCGATGTCTATTATTATATTATGCAGCAAACAGCATACAAGAATTATTCTCGGCAATCGGTGCTTATCGGGCCGCCACATCTCCCCGTGAAGGAACTTCCACATTTGTTTGAATCTTGCCAATGCCCTTTGAGCCACCATTCTTGTCGCATTAAGCTGCTCATTGAAACTGGGTTTGGCTTCCGAAGAAAGCTCTTTCGCTCTGTACGGAGTCAGAAGCCAAGGAAGAAGTGGGTACCCTTCATCTCCGACAATGTACTCTCTTACATCAGCTCCTGAGATTTCCATACTTTTTCCGTTAAGCCGCATACCTTTTTCGCATAGTTTGTTAAAGCCCGAGCTTTTTATAACCAGCGGCTTATTCATGCTGCCAGGCCAGCCAGTCACTACATCTCTGAACCTCATTGAGGGGTCGACAATGGCTTGCAAAATCATACTGTGGTTCTTTTCGTAATCGAGCCACACGTTACTATTGGGTTCTGCCGAAGGCAAGCACATTACTATGTGTGTGGTGTCTACGGCTCCGCAACAGTTTGGGAGGCCGCGGATTTTTTCGAATTCAGATTTTATGTTTTCCATTTCTTGAAGATTGGGCCACTTGAGGTGGTGGAGACCGCGCTGCTCCATGGATTCGATGAACCGCCAGGTTAATTGTGAGACGGTCGAGTGGTTCAAACCGAATGATGAGCCGACGTTGACCAGCGATGAACCTGAGCTTAGCCTTGTTAGGGCAACGGCTACTTGGTCGCTTATTGAGAGGAACTTGCCATCGCTGAATGTAAAGTGTGATGTTTTTGCAATTAAGTCCTCCTTTACGAGTGAGCATATGTAGTCAAAGGTCTTTCTCGAGAATCTGAAGATACACTCAAAGCGTTGCTTGTCCTTCGATGAAAATAAGGGTCCTAGGCATACAAGAGAGATAAGAGATTTAGTATTCATATATAGATGGCAATCATGTGTAGAAGAAATACACTGAAGTTAGGAAAGTGACATTAACTAAAAGAGAAAAAGGCATGATTCTTTGTCATTCTAGAAGCCGATGGCTAGTTCCTGCACTGAACTGCTATGAAGACAAAATGGATGGTTTGGACCCATAATTTGCATTTATAGTGATTTCACGGTTAGATAATTCATGGTTTGACATATTCAGAAGTGAAGTGTTCGTTTCAAGATATTATTCACAGAAACCTTGTGAAATCATTTGTTATCATTGACTGCTGCACAGAAACAATATACAACACCAGAGGTCATTTTTTCCTGCTAAAGATAGAGAAATACAGGACCAACTTTGAAATAATTGTACATTCACTCACCTCTCACCTTGCATTTTGTTGCATAGAAACAGTGTCCTAACAATGTATGCAAGTATTTCAGAGTAGAAAAAAGGAAACAGAAAATAGTCACATTAGTGAGAGAGACTTCATTTTCTCCTTCTGAATACAAAAATAAGTAGCAGCCGGTTAAAGGCTTGATGTTTGGTATCCGAGGTCTCAGCTTCGAAGTCTATTTGTTTCACATTTCTGCCTGAGTTCATTTCTAAAAAAGGAATGAAGCGGATAGCATGCTATCTTTATCTCAAGATAATAAAATAAAAATAAAATAAAAATAAGCAGCATAATACGTTGTATAGATAGCTTCGGAAAGGAGAACTAAAGATGTCAAATGAAGGCCCAAAATAAGTTGGTCACAACCTAAGGACGGTATGGTTCTTTTCTATCATAGAATGGGACCGAGAAAGATCAAGGAAAAAGTTAAAAGCAATCAAACTTGGGGATTCTTTCACAGGAGGTGTTTCCAAGTGCATTACAGATTCAACTGCATGAGAGCCCAAACAAGCTTCTTTGTGCACATTGTAATTTTATCCAGAGAGACAAGTTGGCACTATAGATAAGGCCTAGCTGTTGCGTCTCTACCTATGCCCAAGTTGAATGTAGGTGAAAATACAATAGTTAAGGAGAGTCATCCTACACGGAGAATAATCACCACCAGCCCACCTCTCAAAAAACAAGGAAAAAATTATCTACAATGGAAATAATCTCATCAAGCTATGTATAACATGGCAACATCTATACATCTAAGGGCCCGTTTGGATTCGGTATAGAACCGGGAATAGGAGGGTATCCCTCTTATTCTTCCAAACGCACCAGGAATCAATCGGTATAGCTTGTTCCGGTACAACTAGAATAAGTGAGAATTACTGTTCTCACTCTTCCCAACCACCCTCTTACTTTTTCCTTAAATACCCTTCCACGTCTACCGAGGCACCATCTCTCACCTCATTATTACATAATAAAGTTTGAGGGCAAAAAGGTAATTTACCTCAATTAAAACTCTTTATTTCTCTTATTCCTCATTCTCATACCAAACACAAAATCTCTTATTCCTGTAACCATCCCAAACGCTTTTTTACACTAGTTCCGTACTTTATATTTATCCCTGGAATAGCTAGTTCTGTCTTATCCCGTTACCAAACTGGCAAAGATAATCTCATCGCCCAACGTATAACATGACAAGATTTATAGAAGCAACTTCCAGCTGCATCCAACCAAATAGAAAAATTATAGCTGCAACACTCTCAACTACAAAAAACCAAGCTAAAGGGTGTAATTGTAACTGATGCATGTCCAATATTATGCATCTCTAATTACACAACATTTACAATTATATCTAACCGAACAACCCCTTGGTGATGGTAAGAACATCCAGGCAGTAGAGATACTCCATGATCCAATATCTGTGCTGGAAAACACTATAATATAATAACAAGCATAATCTTGATTAACTCCTAGAATGCGATCATATTTTCTACATGTTGGCTTATAACTATGCAAATGCTGTTACAATATGCGATTGTTTACTCTTATAGGTTCTGATGTTAACACAATCAGAACCTATAATAAGTGATACTGGTTTCCATTCATCAGTCAAGTTTTCTGTCATCTTAGGGGTTTATTTTTGATTTAAATCATTGCAATTTTCTACAGTACTCAGATCAGCAAAAGGGATTATTCAATTGCACTTCGGCAGTTTTATGGTAAGTTAATTGTCTACCAAATTAACTTCTACTCTAAATGTTTGTTTGGCTTGGCTGAAGTTATGCTGTTTGAGTAGAGCTGTTTGAAGAAACACAAAAAAAAAAATTCGTTGGAAATTTCTCCAATTGCTTATTTAGCTTTCCACCTCGGAAAAATTTTCTACTGTGTTTTCCAAAGGCTTGGCTACTGCTTCTTTACATAGAGAAGCCATTCTAGAAGTTAGGCCAAACAGGCATTAAGTACTTACTGATCCCTAGGAGTCCACCTATAAGGTCATAGGTATCCCCAAGTGCACACGCGAAAGCAAAAACTTCATCTACGTGAACAATCAACACTAAACCTTTTGACTCGATAATCCTTACAACTAGTGCTGAAACAAAATTTTCTATTTGACTAAAGATTGGAAGACATTCACTTCATCCTTAAGAAGGCAATTTGGTTCACCAAAACAGAGAACAAAAACAACTAGCAGTACTACTAAGAAGGTTCAATACGGGCTTACTTAGCTTGAAACAGCAGCAGTTTAATGATGCCAAAAATGGAATAATCAATTACAAAGGGCATAAGACGCACTTACAAAACCACCACAGAACAAGGGCTTTGAGCTCTAGTTTGACTAAAACAAAGCTATGGAGTAACTAATCGTAGATGAAGTGATAGTCTCTTATTTTAGTGTTCCCTAGTTGGCTAATCTTTATATATATATATATATATTCTCTTATTGCAGAGGCAGTAGTGTGCTAGCTAGTGTTTCCTGACTAGCCAAAAGCATAATAGTTTCAGATGTTCTGTAGCGAGATATGACATTACAAATCATATACAGAGAACCAATCAACAGAATCACCATATCAACCAACTTTAGTATAAGAAGAAATTTACAATTTTGAGGTGGATGGAAAGAGATCATAGTGAATCATAACTCACTAATACTAGAGAGCATTCAAAGAGCCTTATCCATTTGGACATTGTTAAACTATTCTTATGGCAAAAAAAAAATTTAAAAAAAAGAATGCTCTACCAAAATGTAGTATAAAAAATGGGGCTTCTTGTCAGTTTTTACAATTTCAGATTGAGCCATATAAGAGAATAGGCAGAATAAGCCAATAACGAACTCAGTCTGTTGATCAAGTTGGTCTGCTTTTATTATGATAAATTAAAAAGGGGCCAAGACCATCAAAGTTTAAGCCAAAAATTCAATAAACCAAATATAAACAAAGGTTCAAAATATTGGTTTTGGTTGTGGTTTCTGGTTCGAGCAATGAGTGCTTTAGTTGTAGTCTTGGGTTTCGATTCCAGATTTCGTTAGAAGATTCAAACTTCCCTAAGGACCAAAATAAATATAGCGTATTGGAATAAGCGTAGCAAACATCTTTTCGGAGCATTTTGATATGCTAAAGGGATTAGTAATGCCTCTATTATGAGTTATGGAGAACAAAGCTAACTTGCATTCCGTTGTTTATTAAAATATCATGTATGAAAAAAATATAAGATATCTACAAATAAATAAAGACCGGCCTGGTAAGCTACTTTTGGCCAATTATGGCCTGCATACAAAAAATTAAGCCTTCTTTAGAGTCATTTTCCTTTTACTGATAGGCACCTCTTGGAACCAAAAGGTTTAGGTTTTGGACTTTCGTTGCATAAACTTTGAATTGCAATTCAAACCGGTGCTAAACTTATTGTTTCTAGAAGCAATGGCAAATGAATTGAACCAATCATAATGGTATCATCAGCAAAGGCAGTAACAAATTGTAATGCTGGAAAAGAACCACTATAAGTGTTTTATTATGAAAAGAAAACAGATTTCTCCATCAAATTGGAAGTAAATAAGGGCTACCGGTGGCTTCTCTAGGAATACATTGCTTCTCGGGAGAGTCAATAAAAACACCTACATGTTATCTATTTATATTAAAGAATTCCCTGGAGCATAAGAGCTACTCGAAAGAAACCGAATCAGTACTATATAGTGAAGTTTACAATAATCATTCAGTATGAACAAATAGATACAGATAGTGAGATTCGAATTCTTTTTATACTGGAAATTTTTGGCAAGATTAGCATATTCAATACATTAGGTAAACTCACAGAAGTCTCTAGTGTTTATATAGACAATAAGCAAACTTTTTAAAATACATCGTTATGTCATGATCGACTAGCAATTAACCGACCATTTGTTCATACTGAATGATTATTGTAAACTTCACTACGAACTACGAAACCCAAATCAGAAAGGAAAATAATATTCTTCTGCTTTATATCTTTCTCTTCTCATCAGTAAGCGCCAGCAATAGGACATTATCATGCAATCAAATGCACAGACAGAGCATAACAGGCAAGGCAAATTGTGGCACGAAATTTCCACAAGTTCACAGCTTTAATGCGAAAAAATGATAGGCATCTAAATTGATCGTAATGCAACAAAATTAGCAGAAACTACCAGTTTGAAACAACTCACCGTTCACCGTAAAGACCTTAGAAACCCTATAAGTATATGTGATTGACCTTCTCAAACACACAAGTAGACCCAAAAACTTGCACTTTCCTAATCTGCATAGGAACTATGCCCTAGATACCTCCCTTAATCACTAATATACATGATCAGCTCCAATTAAACATTCTCAACAACAGCGAAGCGCAAATGGCGCATGTAAACACTGACCCCATCCATTCTATACAAGCGATTTCGGCAAAACGAAGCTACATTAAGTAAAGATCCGATTTTACTATATAGATTGATATCATAAAAAGGCGAAATCGTAGACGGAAATTTGTGCTCTAGTTCACAGATGTAAAACCAGTATCATTATGTTTCCTAACCAATAAATTCTAATTAGTTTAATTTCCGACTCTAAAGCTTTGTGATAATCATCACGCACAATCCAACATATTTCCAACATACACAAATTACATTCTCACATGTAAACAAAATGTAAGAAACTACTTATACCAACTAATTCCATTAACCCAAAGTAAGCAGTAATGAAACAGAATCATACAACTCTGGAGAGAGAACATGAATCACAAGAGATAGGGATAGAGATAGAGAGAGACCTGTGATCCTTTTTGAGAAGGAGTCCCACCAATCACCACTCTCGGGCCCCGACGACATCGGCGGGGCATCGGCTGCGGCGGCGGCGAAGGCGAAGGCGCTTCTCCTCTCGGGCTTCTTCTCCGCCCTCTTCCGCTTCTTGGAGCCTCTCACAGGCCCCATGGCCGCAGCTCCGACCACCACCGCCACCAACAGCAACAAGAAGCGAACGACCCGATTCAGAGCTCAGAGAGAGGAGAGATCGAAGAACACGACCCAGGAACCACGAGGCGAGGACGAGAACCACGAGACCCACAAGTCCCCTGCTCGGATTTGCATGTGCGAGGCGAGGAGAGTGGTGAGAAGAGGCATGCAAGAGTACTATGCTTCATGGTTAGAGAGAGAAAGAAGAGATAGATACATAGATAGATAGAGAGAGAGAGAGGATGGGTTGGTAGAGAGAGAATGTTGCAGTGAAGAGGAGAAGAGAGAGAGAGAGAGAGAATGCTTGTAGTAGTATTATGAGCATGCAAGGAGGTGTTTTTTCATGGATGGATTTTGGATTTGAGATGTCTACAAAGGGAGGAGAGATGCAGCGAGAGATGAGAGAGAGAGAGAGAAAGAGTGTCTGTGTATTATGTCTTTTAGGGGCAATTTAGCAAATAAAACGGAGTTTTGTGTATAATGGGAGATTTAACTGTTTGGCCCCGCTGCACGGTACAGTATTATTATTACTTCTTAAAATTTCAACCAAATTTAATCTAATTATTATTTTTAGTACTATAACTGATAATTAAGTACTTGCAATTTTACATTGGCAAGAGCAAGGATTCGAATCTCAGTGTGTACTCAAATTTAAAGTTCCAGCATCGAATTTGAATTTTTAATAAATTATAAATTTTTATAAAAATTTATAAACAAAATTAATAATGTCCATAAGTTTTTAAAACAAAGATAGATCACTCTATGTGAGATATGCAACATTAATAAAATATTTTTATATTGCATAAAAGTGCCAAAAAAAAAATAAAAAAAAAAATGAAGAAGAAGAAAGAAACATTATTTCAATGTGCAATTAGCATAATGGCCCTATTTAGACCCTTTTTTTTTATGTCACTTTGCACAATACATAATGATATGATTACTGAGCATTAGAAGATTTAGCTAGACCACCTACATAATGATATGATAATAAGTAGATCAATATCTCCATTTAGATTTGTATATAATATATAGATATGATCTATCTAAGATAACAAATATATATATATATATATATATATATAGAGAGAGAGAGAGAATAGAACTTATATATTTTTAAAAGCACAAGTATATTCATGCTTGTAAATTTTTTACTATTATATTTGTATTGGGATTTGTATTTTTGTAAAGTTAATTAAAGAGAAATAAAGATAAAGTAAAAAGTATAAATCTCAATACAAATTTAATGATAAAAAATTTACAAATATGAATTGATTTATACTTTTAAAAACATATAAACTCGATCTTTTCTCTCTCTCTCTCTCTCTCTCTCTCTCTCTATATATATATATATATATATATATATATATATATATATATATATATATATATATATATATATATATATATATATATATGAGCAATGCTACATGTACACCCCGAAGGGGTGTACATCTTGCATCTCCACCTCTTTAATGGTGGCGATGTTTTTTACGGGTCACATCAAGTGACCCCTCATCACACCCCCACTCTTAGATGGGTGGGGGTGTGAGATGTACACCCCTTACGGATGTACAAGTAGCATTTTCCTATATATATATATATATATGTGGGGTAATTAATGCCCTAATAAGTTGGTAATTTTCAGAGAATTGACCCTCAATAATTCTGATTATATGTAGACTAGAGGAATGTTGAAAGTGAGATAGAGTTGAACTAGTCCTTGGGTTGATCAATGGATCAGAGTGTATCAGTTTTGGATTATTAGTAGATTAATTTGCACTCACAGTTTCATCTGAATCAATTTAGTTCATCAAATTTGACTGGAATTTAACTTCTTCTTAAAAGCTCCAATTTCCACAATTTAGCCTTAATTTAGCCTCACATGTTTGGTCCTAATATTAATTTGGAAAAAGTGAGTGGGGCTTTTCTGAACTTTGGTACGATTACCCTTACACTTTATCATGTGAATATTAAAAATGCTAAGAAAATTCACATAAGCATAGGAACTACACTGACAAAATCAAAATATGAGAATTTCAGCATTAAATATCCAATTAATCCTTCTAATGTTTACATGGTTATCACATGGGTGACATTGAGTGTTTGCAAATTAGGTGCTGTAGCTTACAAATCAACTTTTGATGCCACCATTTAATGTTGGAGATGTAAATATACTCAATGGATCAACTAGCAATCCGAATCTAACCCAAAAGGATTGGGTCCAGCACCCTAATAAGAATTTCTAAGCTTATCAATTTGAATTTGAATTTTAAATTAGATATTTTTTTTTTTTATGAAATTATATGAAACAAACATTGCACTCCAAAAATTTAAGCTATTAGAGAATGACACTCCTCTTGACCTCCTTCTCAGGTATCATGTGAAATTATATAAAATAATCGTTGTACTAAAAAAACTTTAGTTATTAAAGAACGATATTTATATATTTTATATTTTATATTTTTTGTATTTATATATTTGTCCAGAAGCTAAACCATGTTAAATTTGTATCCAGGGCCGGCCCACTGGGCCTCATATCGACCGGAGTTTTGGACGTACATGGGCTCATTCGACTCGAGTTGGGCCTTAATTTTTTCCTCTTTTTTTTGAGAAAAAAAGCTTGAAAATTTTCATTGCTATCTCAGTAGTATTTGATATAATTTTTTTATTTTTTTTAGTATTATTAAAAAAGATGTTCATGAAAATGCCTTTAGATAATAAAGGAGTCTAGCATGTTATAGAGATTCAAATCCCACATATGTGTTTCAAAAAGTAATTAGGTTCAAATAAATTTTATAAATTCATAAGCTTTATAATTTTCTCATCTTAGAAGGGTTTTTTCGTAAAGTTACAAAACCAAAGCAACCACAGCATGCATGCCACGTGCCGGCAACTGGGAATCATCTTGGGCGGCAGTTTCGAAGTAGTTCAGAAACGAGGATTTAATGCATGAGGGGGAATTAAAATCATGGTCCGTCCAATGTACAAACAGATAGATGAACGAAGAGTTACTTGCCACGTGTCCCGATATTTCCTTATCAGCCTATCAGCTGCTCTCCAAGTTCGTATATCGCGTGTTTTGGAGAAACTATTGCCTGGACCTGGTCCGCCACTTAATCTGTAGACCGTGTGATCATTCGTGATGGGTGGTTCTCCTCGATATAATTTGAATATAAATAGAGTTAAATTAAAATATTATTAATAATATAAAAATAATTTTTATTATTAATATTTTAATTATTAAATATTTAAAATTTAATAAAAAAAATTAAAAAAATTGATAGCATCACATAGTATTATCAATAGTATAGCACCTGAACTATCTCTCTCTCTCTCTCTCTCTCTCTCTCTCTCTATATATATATATATATATATATATATATATATATATATATATATATATATATATATATATATATATATATATATATATATATATATATATATATAATTGAGCTTTTATATTTTTAAAAATATTAAATTATTAATATTTATAAATTTTTAGTCATTGAATAAAAAGATGTGTAATTAGAATAATAATAGGACTCTTGGTTAAATAAGTGATTAGTATAATAGAATGATCTAAGAGATGAAATTAGTCAACGGATAAATTTAACGGTAAAAAACTTACAAGTATCAATTACTTGATATTTATACAAACATATATAGCAGCCAAACTCTCTCTCTCTCTCTCTCTCTCTCTCTCTCTCTATATATATGGAAAATGCTATGTGTACACCCCTTTCGGGGTGTACATCATACATCCCACCCATCCAAGGGTGGGGGTGTGATGATGGGTCACTTGATGTGGCCCGTAAAAAATATCGCCACCATTAAAATGGTGGAAGTGTATGATGTACACCCCTTCGGGGTGTACATGTAGCATTGCTCATTAATATATATATATATATATATATATATATATATATATATATATATATATATATATATATATATATAGGAAAAACCTACCTGTACACCCCCAAGTGGGTGTACAGGCTACACCCCACCCCATCCTGGGGTGGGGATGCATTTCACACATCACATCAGTGATGGATGAAATGCACCCCCACCCCAGGATGGGGTGGGGTGTAGCCTGTACACCCCGTTGGGGGTGTACAGGTAGCACAGCTCATATATATATATATATATATATATATATATATATATATATATATATAAAAGGCCAACTCAAATGTAAAGTAATATATATTGTATAAATTTTATAGATTAATATTATAATTTTTAAGCATATTTTAAAATTTAATCTGCTAATAAAGTTAACAATCTCGTTCGCGATTCAACTCGTCTTCCAACACGAGTTAAATTCTTTAACTCGATATTTTAATAAGAGCTGAGCCAATTCACTTGTGTTTGGACTTACTGACACCCTTAATTTTAACTTCTATCCAATTAAAATACTACATTTTTCATATTATATTAGCAAAATAGTGTTAAAATTGTAAACCAGGCAAGATTACAATTGGGCCCCACTTATGGCTCTGCTCTCTGCGGCTGCTGTGGAAAAATAAAAATACTGATAATAAGGCATTAAGAATCAAAATTAATATTCATTACTTTCAATTCAACAGTTAAATTAACTTTAATAAGTTTCTAAATAAATAAAAAAATATTATGACTTCTAAATGAACTCAGATGTTTTTTTTTATAATTTTAGTGTAATTAATTTTATTACTTTTGAGCTCAATTCAAATCCAAAATAAATTATAGTGAATTTTTTATGCGCTGAAATGTGTCTATGTCGAAAATTGGATTAGTTAGGTGGGGTCAAGCGGGGCATAATATGCCCAAATATAAATATATTCATTTGGAATTAACATATTAACCAGATAACTTGGCGGTCCAACGTGGCAGTCCTGGCTCACGCAATAGTTTTTCCCAAACTACATACACTTTACATATATAGCGGTGTCAACGAGCCGAACACGAATTAGGATTGACTTGCGTTTGGCTTTAATAAACGAGCTGAACATGAGTTGGCTCGTTTAAATATTGAGTTGAAAAATTCGACTCGTGTTTGGTTCGTTTATTAAAGAACCGAATACAATCTAGCTCGCGAATACTATTAGGTGTAAAGTTAAAATAAAATTTAAAATTTAAAATTTATAAAAAAATAATAGTCTAAAATTTAAATTATATATATATATATATATATATATATATATATATATATATATATATATATATATATATATATATATATATATATATATATATATATATATAGCAATGCTACATGTACACCCCGAAGGGGTGTACATCATACATCTCCACCATTTTAATGGTGGCGATATTTTTTACGGATCACATCAAGTGACCCATCATCACACCCCCACCCTTAGATGGGTGGGGGTGTGAGATGTACACCCCTTACGGGTGTACACATAACATTTTCCATATATATATATATATATATAATTAGGCTAGAATACTATCGATAGCACCAAGTCATTGGTGCTATCAAGTTTTTAGCCTTTGGATTAAAAAATGTGTGGTTAAGATGATAGTGGTCCCCTAGGGTTTACTAGGTGGTTGGTTGAATAGTAAAAATCTTAGGGGACCTCTATAATCCCAACCGCATATCTTTTCATTCAACGGCAGAAAACTTGATAGCACCAATTGTTTGGTGCTATCGATAGTATTCTAGCCGAACTCTATATATATATGTAGAAACTCGAAATATTTTATTTTAATAAATAGATTAAAAGTAGAATTATAGTTGTTTTCGAATTCAAAAGACCCTAGTTGATTTATTTAGCCAATTGCCAGTCGGCGAGTTGCACGATTTACGAGATAAAAAAAGACTATTTTTCAATTCGGACATGATTTTGGAAATCCGAGTTGACCGTTGCGATCGTCTCGCCGAACTGAGCGAGATTCATATTCAGCACTTTTCGATCTGACAGTCGAATCTTCCAAAATTCAGTGAAGAAGTGGACGAAGCTCGCGACCAATGTAACAGTGCCCTCTGCGCACAGTATCACTTAAGTTGGCACTGTAGATGAACAGTAGCCTTAAGTTTTTTTTGACTCCGTCGATTGCAACAAGCACTATTTCACTGTTCGGAGTCCGAACATAGTGATCCAGGTAGTCATTTTGAACGGTTTCGTCGTTATGGACGCAATAGCGCTGACGGAATTTCCGTTTGACGACCCTAAAGCATCGTAAAGCGTGCCGAACTGTATAATTTACAGTAAAGATGGAATTTAAAAATTATGGAGCTAAATTTTAGCGAACCAAAATCACTACCTGATAGGTTTCGTCGAGCCAGACGTCGTAGCGAAGTTCTTTTTTCGAATTGACGACTAAAACACCTCGAAAAGCGTGAAATACACTGAAAAATGTGGTATTTGCACATAAACTCCTATATTTCATGCTCCGAAAAGCATGCAAGTTCTTGGCAAGGGAGTTTATTGCAAAACAAGTTTACTGTGAAAGGCTGGGCTCAAAATACCATAAGTTGAGGGATTATAATGCAATTGTGCATATACTACATATAGGTGCATTAGGGTTAGGGTTCCTCTAAAACCTACGCCTCACGGCCCTTGCCCCAGCCGCCAGTCCCAATAGCTCCCTCCTCTCAGCCGCACTCCACGGAGGTAGCGCAACCGCCGGCCGCCGCTGATCCGTCGCCGGAAAAGCCAAAGAAGGGCAATATCAACCCTAGTCCTCGGGTTTTGGTGTTGGAAGCATCAAGAGGATTTCTGCTTTGATCAAGCCTCTTGTGGGCGTTCCTCTGTGAAGCCGCAACCGAGCCGAGACCCAGCACTGCCGTGCGCCGCCGCGGAAGCAACTCCTTCTTCTCCGTTTTCCGGCGAGGTAAGATTTTAGATTTGGTTGTTTTTAAAAGACCCTAGGAGTATATCATCGCGTTCTTATCCATGAATGGACCTTACATGTGAAGCCTGGTTCAACGCCGTCGTCCCGGCCGCCGGCGGGAGCGGGTTTTGCCGGAAATTCTTGTTCCGGCCGAGAATCACCACGAGCTTCATCCGATCGACTAAATCCAGATCAAGACCGTTGATCTTGCTCCTCTGGGTGACTTCAAGCTTCTCCCGAAGACTGGGGTGGATCGGATGAAGATCGGCGGAGATCCACCATGCCCTAGAACCGGCCAACCTTGAACCGCGGCCGTTCCTCGCCGTCCGGCGCCGCCGTGCACCCGAGCCGCCGGCCAACCACCCAGCAAGCACCAGAGGACCGAGAGGAAGGAATTGGTCCATCTTGCGCCGGCCCGGGGGTCGCCGGCCGGAATCCGCCATTAGAGGCCTCAGGATCGCCCGAGCTCCATCTCCGGCGATCGCCGTTGCTCTTGGCCGCCGCCCAGTGACTCAGGTGAGTCCACTAGACACTAAGGAAGCTTTTTGAACTCTTGCATGAACCTTTTCACGTGGGGTTTCATGCCTCTGCAGTTGCACCCGAGATCCACCCACCCTCGACCTCCGGCCATCTCCGGCGCTCCGGGCTCCGGCCACTTGCACAGGTAGGAGCTAATTACCCCTCTCATGACTCGCAGCATTTTATTTTGGGCTCGGGGTGACTCCATTCTTTGGTCCAGTTGTCCCACCCAAGCCCCTCCACTTCGGGCCTTTCCTTCGGCCGCCACCGTTCCCGGCCGCCGGCGCTCGACCCGGCCTGACCCGAGCATCATCTGGCACCCGGAATTAACCAGTGCTCACCTCTGATCCAAGTTTGAACCAAGTTTGGTGCAAGGTTGCCCAAGCCGAGCCTTGGTCCTTATTGAAGTTGCACCACCTTGCTCCGGCAAGCTCTCCGGCCATTCTCCGGCTAACTTCTGGTGAGCATCTCAGTTCTCAGTTGATAATATACATGATGCTTCATTATATCACAGCTATGTCTAGTGTTTAAACCTAATTTAGTGAAGTAATGCTTTGAGCTCTAAGTGGTTATGGGCCAACTTTGCCCTCGAGCTGCGTGTCCACCCAAACTTGTGAGCACGGGGTCTGTTTCGTCAAACCAGACGCGCTGAAACTTACGGCGCTGATTTTGGATTCCCGGATTGGGAGATCGAGTCGAAACGACGTTTAAAATAGCATATTTATGCAATTTCAGAATATGTTAGGTACTAAAATGCAATTGTAACGCGCTGGCTGCCTTTAGACAGTAATTACACACCGACGGAGCATTTTGCTTAAGTTCCGTAGACTCCGGTTGAGCGAGTCAGTTACTGATACAGTTACATGTTCAGGGCCTAGCGGTTCGACACCAGCGTCTCAGTAGACGAGCGGGAGATCGGGATCGGCCTACATTAAGGTGGGTTATCTTCGGTCCGGGCTTTATCTTTTCGGCCCTCTGTTTGCTTTAGTCCAGTCGGACACCTGTTTTTGGATTAGCCCTGATGATTTTGCATGTTCTTGATTATTCCTGATGGTTTATGATTTTGCCTGATAGACCCTGATCTCCTTAGACATATCACATATACCTGCTTGATTGGTCATTAGTTAGATGATAGTTCATTAGCTCCTATTGGACACATATATCATGTTGGCTCGATCATTGCATAGATTTGCTTTTATTCAGAGATACATATTTCTTGTATTCCAGATTGCATGATATATGATTGATATACAGACTGCCTGATATATGATTGATATTTAGACATCTGCATCCCTGTGGGGATTTCCGGCATATTGCCGATTGCCCGGTCGGTGGACCGTGAGATTCAGTGTTTTGCATTGTGACGATTGTGCACCTGCTGTTCGTTCGCGTACGCCGTGGGATTGATCACCCACAGTGCGTTCTTTACCGGTAAAGGGTCTGCTTGACCCGTGAGCTCGCCCCTCTTTTGCTGTATCACTGGGTACGGGGAGCCCCTCGGCGGTACCGATATGAGGAAACTCTCGGCTGTACCTTTTGGTACGAGGATCCTCTCGGCTATATCAATGGTACGGGGTTGCGGTTCAGTTCTGCTAGGTGGAATCCAGTATGATTGTGATTGGTTTGGCATGGACATCTTCGCCTGAGGTCCCCGTGACCAACAGTGGCATCGGTTAGTATTTGCTGATTCTTTCGTTGATGCATAGCTTATGTTTCTACATTCTGGCATGTTTTACTATTTATTCCTGTACCCATATCTGTTCAGTTATAGTTGGTTATCATTCTGATTGATTCTGATATTTTTGTACCCATATCTGCTCAGTTATATCGTGACTTATTGATTATTCAGCTTTACCTATTGATCTATTACTATCCGCAGATTATTGTACCCAGTAGGTACGATTAGCTATTTCTCGGCTCGTTGTGCCCACTGGGATACACTCCGGTGTATCTCACACCCTCGGGTGACTGTTTTTCAGGTCGCTTGGGTGATGGGATGTCGGGACACGTTGGTGAGGCGATGGCAATAGTATCGACCCATATGTAGTCAGTATATTTCTTTTTCCGCATTTCAGTTTACTTAGTATAGATGGACTAGTTTTGTATGCGTAGTTTAGACTACTCTGGTATTGACTGATTGTGATTAGCCGTGCATGTATAGGAAAGGCTCTGTCCAGTTGGGCAGGAAATTTACTATACATGTGGCGGTCTGTTACGCCCGGTTTGCGAACTCTGATTAAAAAAAAAAAAAAAAAAAAAAAAAAAAAAAAAAAAAAAAAATTAACCTGCTTTTTAAAACTCGGGACGTGACAATATATATATATATATATATATATATATATATATATATTCGAGCTGTTATCGAGTCAATACGAACGAGCTGACCAGCTAATGTTCGATTCGTTTAGTTGACGAGTTAAAAAATATAGCTCGTGTACGACTCGTTACTAAACGAACGATTTGATTTCGAGCGAACATAAATTGACTCGGGAAAAAACGAGCTGGATTGCACCCTGCTTACACGTCATTCTCCCCAGGTCAACACACTGTAGCTTTAGGGTCAACTACCTAACGAACCGAATAGAGCCTAATATATATATATATTTCTATATTTACGTGCGGCGCCGCGTGGGAAACATCGCGTGCGCGCCACCGCAGGAACTTCATCCGTTACCAATTGCGAACCTTCCCTCACGAATCTCCACGTAAAGCCAACGGTCATCTACGTCGCACGCGCGCGACCCGCGACCGTTTCCCCTGTACCCGCGTTTCCTTTAGTGCTAAGCAATGACTCGTCCTGCGAAGGTCACTCGAAGCTTCATTATGAACCCGGAAAAAAATTGGTAGTTTCGTGTAGGCCCACATAATATTTTCTTACGTGTCCCTCTCTGATTGGAGACCTCACCCTTTACTTCCTCTCCAAGTCGGTGCTAGTTCGGTACACACATGACCTATATATATATACACACACACATAGGAGACGTTTGCATAGAGTGTGACACATATAAATAACACTACAAGATATTGAGCTCTTATGAAGCGTTATAACTACTTGAGAAAAGAAGCAGCAGCAGAAGAGAAGGACCAAAGAATGGATACAATAAAAACTGCAAATCTCCTACTCTCGCTTTCCCTCGGGTCGCATACGATCGGAAAGCCGCGCGATAAAACAAAGAGTTTGAGGGCTGCAGCTGCAGCTGCCGCCGCTGCAGACGGTGTCTTTGAGTGCAAGACCTGCAGCCGCCGCTTCGCGACGTTCCAGGCCCTTGGCGGCCACCGCACGAGCCACAACCGCGCTCGGTCCCGACACGACGGTTTGAGCTTAAGCCCACAAGGAGCGACCAAGGTGAAGGTCCACACGTGCACAGTTTGCGGTGCCCGGTTCGCTATGGGGCAGGCGCTCGGCGGACACATGCGCCGCCACCGGGAGGCTGAAGTCGTAAATTTTATCGAAAAAATCAATACTATAGAGAACGTTGTGGACTCGATCGAGAGTCCTTTAGAAGATGGTTATAGCGGGGGCTCCAAATATCACTTGTTGGAATTATTCGTGTAGTAAAATAATTATTAGCATGTTAGTTTCTGCATATATTAGTTTGAAATACAAAAATTTATTGATTTTTTATTATCATATATATATCTTGAGACTTTATATTCTTTTTCTTATGTACTATCTATGTTTTTGGTATGATTCATGATGTAAATATTAATAATTATGTTTATGAGTATTTTTAGTTTGATATATATGTGAACATATTTGAGTATTGTAACTAAACTCAGCCTATTGTTATGGAAAAGAACATCAGCGTTACAAAACTCAGATTCAATAAATCTATTTAATTAAATCGGCTATTTTAATTAGTGATATCAAGATTCATAACAAGCAAATAAATTAATGTTGAACTCGATCAATCTTGATAATTTATTAAACTTAATTGTAGGAATTACATGTGCATTTGAGATTCTAATATTAAAAGAGTCACGCATGCAGTTGTTGAATCTGGTCAATTCTATTATGTGAACGAAGAAGATTCAGTAACTCATATTCGTGCACTTACATCACTTAAACATGCATCTAGCTAGGCTCCAACTGCTTTATCTCAGTCGACAACTCTTAGGCTGAAATTTAAGAGCATATGAAAAGTGCGTCGCTAATAATTTGTTGAGACAAAAAAAACACCATGGAGCAAATGGCACGATTAAGATGATCATGCTCATCGAATGAAATTAAAAATGACACGTGGTATGAAAAATAATCAAACAGATCAACCGATATGAACGAATTATGAGCTAACCGATGAAAAACACTTATATTTTGTCAGAGAATAATTTGAAAATCGGAGGTTGGCCATCGGCTCCTTTAGTCGATTGTTAATAAAAATCAAAAATGAAAAAGACGCCACTATTTCTTCGGATGGAGAAGTTTCTAGAGAAAATATCGCCGGATAGCAGGATAGCACGTCATTATCTAAAATCGCAGTTGATCTTAAGAGGGATTCACACAAGCGTAAATAAATAAACAAATTTCTGAAAAAAAATTGTATAATCGTGTAAGCCAACAACCACAAGCATTTCAAATACTTTAATTTATGCATTTATAATTTTTCTAGATAGATTTACAGTTTTTATTTCCGCTTTCCTAACATAATTCTGTAGTTTTTCTAGAAGTAATTCTAGAAGTAATACGATCCCCCACACCACACATCCTAATCTACTTCGAAGCTTAACAGTTTGATTCGGCTTGTCAGTCCGAGTCATTCTTTGAAAAAACAATCCGATAGTTCAGCTCTTCTAGGCCGAACTTTTTTGACGTTCGATTGAGAAGGATCTAGTTGAGCAGATCCTCTCAACCAAATCGCTTGATCTCACAGCGCATTTTAGAGTGTCATTTTCGAAACCGATAGAAGACCGGAGCAGATCAACGATTAGCGCTAGCGTTTGGCATCAACACAAGTATTTTTTAAAAAAAGCTATTGCAAGATATTACTGCATAAGTTATTTATCTTTAAAAATTTGTATCTCTCTAAATCTCTCTCTTTTTGAAGAGAATAAATTTTGAACTTCAAACCAATACTACCGACTATCAAATTTTTTATCACTTACATTAAAAAGAAAAAATCAATTAATTATATATAGTAAATACTAGATATACACTTCAAAATAAATATATATTGTATCCTTTACTCATTCTAGAATAAAATGAATTTTATTCATCATTTTGAAGTGACGAGTGGAAGACTCCTTGTTTTAGAATGGACAAGTTGTGTATCATATACAACTAATAGGGTGTATAGATAGCAATATTCCTCATTATATATATATATATATATATATATATATATATATATATATATATATATATATATATTCTGGATGAAGGTGTGGACCCGGTTCACCGAATAAGCCCTCGTCAGCCATCGCGGCGCGAACTGCGCAACGCAATATTTCCGCGGTGTGAAAACGGTGAACCCGTGGAAAATGCCAACGAAGCTTACACAAGCATCCACACGTTTAATTGGAACGTTCTAGTAGGCTCACACTACACGTATGTCATGACTCATGACATGTCACGTCTTAATCGGACAAATTCTCCAACTTCCTCCCTACCACAAATGACGTGTCGCATCTTAAATTGGTCGTGTTCTTGCTCTTTTTTTTTTTTTTCTTTCTATTTTTTTTTCATGCGCAAATAATAAAAAATTTATTAATTGATATTCGAATTTTTGAATTTCAAATTTAATTATTTTATATTTTCAACTAAGTTTATTTTTAAAATAAACGAAACGGATAGCCGGGCTATATAAGCACTCATTGCTTGGTGCTTGTACAAACATAATAGTCGGACATATATATATATATATATATATAGAGAGAGAGAGAGAGAGAGAGAGAGAATTGAACTCCTATATTTTTAAAAGTTTCAAGTTATTGGTGATGGTGGGTTTTTAGTTATTAAATGAAAAGATGTGTGATTATGATCATGATAATGAATTATTTGGGTTAATTGAGTGGTTGGTGGAATAGAATGATCTAAGAAATAAAATTAGTCAAAAAGATATATATCTAATCGTAGAAAACTTATAAACACTAATTACTTAGTGCTTGTACAAGCATAATAGCCGGACTCTTTCTCTCTCTCTCTCTCTCTCTCTATATATATATATATATATATATATTGTTAGGATTTAATTAGATTTGTAGTTAAATTCTAGTTGGATTAAGATTATATTTAAATCTTAAAAAGATAAGTTTGTTAAGATTTAAATATTAATTAGAATAAAAATTTATTTAGACTAGGGCAATTAAGGAGAAAGAGAAAATATAATTGCACAAATTTCAATACAAATATTATAATAAAAAATTTACAAATATAAATAAGCTTGTACTTTTGAAAGTACGTAAGCTCTACTATATATATATATATATATATATATATATATATATATATATATATATATATATATATATATATAATTAGGATACTATGCTATTAATATCGAGTCTTTGGTGCTATTAAATTTTTGATCATTGGATGAAAAGATGTGCGGTTAGGATAATAGTGGGCTCCTAAAAATTAGCGGGTGATTGAAGAAATAGTACAATTTAAGAGGAGAAAATAATCAAGGAGGTAGATCAAAGGAGTTGCGACTCTCTTATGATAATGTCAATGATGTCGAAAAAATTTAAAATTTAATTTTTAAATACTTCCAGTGGTCTAAATTATGTTCAACAGTGTCAATTATTAAACCTTTATCATAAAAAAAATAGGTGACAACGAAATTCGTTTGCTCTCGATAGCATTTCAGCTCAAATATATATATATATATATATATATATATATATATATATATATATAGAGAGAGAGAGAGAGAGAGAGAGAGCTTATATAATTTCAAAAGTACAAGCTAAACTATGCTTGTGAATTTTTCATCATTGGATTTGCATTGAGATTTGTGCAATTATAAAGTCAACTAAAAGAGAGAAAGAGAAAGTATAATTGTACAAATCTCAATGCAAATCCAATGAAAAAAAATTCACAAGTATGATTTGACTTTACTTTTAAAAACATATAAGCTCTACTGTAGTGTTCTGGTTTTTTCCATGCAACTTTCCGATGAATCCACTGTGTAGAACACCTAGTGTTGGTGTGTCTGGCCCATGGTGCATCAAAGGGGTGCCACAGATGGACCTTGTGAGACTTTGATAGCTGATTTGGCCTTCGGCTGCATTTGCCGAATTTTAGAAAAGGTTTTGGGCCAATCTGAGGTTGGATTTGGATTCAGCGCGGAAAAACGCTTGAAAACGGCTATTTGCTTGTTAAATTTGGAGTCCGGATGACCAAAAGCGGGCTTCCGGAAGTTTTCAGGGATTTTCGGTGCATGGGGGAGGCTCGTGGACCGGCCTGAGCCACGTGGCGGCCTATTATTGGCCGGCTCACGCAGCTCGGTCCACGGGGAGGCGCGGCGGTGCATGGACCGCGGGCGGGGGACGCGTGGCGTGCCCGGAATGGCCGGCGCACGCGGCACGACTCAGGGGCTTTGCGGGGTTCGGTGGACCGGGCGCATGACACGTGGCGGCTTGGGATTTGCTGGCTCACGAGGGCGCGGTCCACGGTGTGCGCAGAGGGGCGCCTCGGGACGGCGCGCGCACAGTAGCGCCAGGCGGGCGGTCGGCCGCACTCGAGTGCGGACACGTGTCGGCACGCGACAGGCGGGCCGTACCTACCCCCGCTGACCGCGGGGGGACACGTGGCGCGCGGCGGGACCCTTGCACCGCTGTCCCCTGTTGTGGGGTGACGTGGCATCACCAGAGTGATTCGGGCGCATCGGACAGGAGGTATACGACCGGGTTTCCGGGCGCAGTGCGCCCGAAACTTGCGCCCGAAAACCCGGCCCAACAGCACTTATGGGCTGGGCTATAAATAGGGTCCTTAGTGTTTTTTTCAGCTCTTCTGGACCTTTTTCCACAGAGAGTTCTTCAGAGCAAATTTCCCCCACACAGTGCACTATCCTTTGGAGGACTTTGGAGATTTTTGGTGGCACATTTCCCGAGGTTCACGATTTTACGGCGCGGCGCGACGCTTGTTCTCCGGCGACCCGCTTCGCCCCTTCTCAGTGTTTGGACTCCCCCGACTCACCCCGACTTCCGATTTTGCCGATTTTCGCACCGTTGGACTCACGACAGGTAGGGCTTCAACTCCTGTGTTTTGAGGTTCCTCGTTTTCCGTGCTTCCTTGGAGTTTTCCGAGCACCCATTTGACCTATTTTTCTTCGCGGATTTTTGGACAGCACCGCGGTGTTCTAGCCGTATCTTTTCGCTCAGACGTCGGATCGAGGCGATTCAAAAGGTAATTTTTATCTACACTTCGCAAGGAATCTCCTGGATTTTTCCCTGAATTTTTGGAATATTTTACGAAGGTGAAAGTCTCCTTCCACTGTAGTGCTTTGACACAGATTTTCTGGACATTTGGATTCGGGGTGTCTCCCTTGCAGAATTTGTAACTCGGCGTAGAAAATCGGATTTGAACCTGCAGGTACTCGTTTTGACGGGTTCGTCGCGAGGATCGCGACAGTATTTATCTTGGATTTTTCCGGGCATTTTTCACATGTGAAAACAGACAATTTGTGGACTGTTGTAAATTGGACAGATTTGGTTGGAATATTATATTAATTTATGTATGTTCCTTTGGGGTATTTTGTACAGAGTTGTGGTGACTATTTTGGACTGAGCGTGGGATTCGCTTTTGGGTCAGGGATTAGCGCTCGAGGTGGGTGATGTTGTAAACCTCCTACTTATGATTTGTCACTAGGCCTATTGGAATGCTCTTGATCATGTTGTTAGTAGAACTGTGAAATGGACCTAGCATGCTTGTATGAGATCATGGTTTCTTTGTTAATATTTGCATTGTCAAGAAAACTACAAGTTAGTAGGTTGTGTTTCCATGCTTTAGATATGTAGTATAATTACTTGGAAATCATGCTAAATCCATAACATGTTGAATGCTTAATGAAAGGTTGGGACATGCGGTTAGAGTACTTAAAATGGTTTCATCAAGAAAAGGACTTTTGCATGCTTGAATGGTCACCTAGATAGGCCACCTTTTTCTGCTGCACTATCATGCTGGAATTGACTTAGGAGAAACCATGTTTCATTCTTTCTCCAGTCACTTAGACATAGGGGATAGTATGCTCTGATTAGAGCAGGGACTGGGATAGTGTAGTCAGCTTTGGGATTTGGGGACAGGCAGGGTTGAGGACAGGGTACTCGCGGCAACCGCGGATTTTGGGCGGTTGACCGGACTGTTATTAGTGCATCAGATTTGGGGATAGAGGATCGGGACTTCTTTAGTGGATGGGTTGTTCCCACTTAAGTAGAGTCTTGGTCCAGTCCTACTATATCGGGTTACTTGTGACCGTGCCGGTCAGGAGCCGGTCTGTTGCAGTACTTGAGACCGTGCCGGTCAGGAACCGGTCTGTTGCAGTACTTATGACCGTGCCGGTCAGGAGCCGGTCTGTTGCCTCTGGGATGGGACCGTGTCGGTCAGGAACCGGTCTGCATCCCGCAGCTGAGATGTGAGTTAGTGGGCATAGTAGGCAGTACCGGTGTTCACCGGTGTCTAGATTGGGTTACCCAGGCAGGCATATGTATACTCTGATGTATGCATTTAGCTACTCTTTTAGCTTATTACTTGAGAGGCATCTTAGTGAGAGCTTTTATCAGTTGTTATACGTATAGCTCACCACCATGTTTTATTTCTCCGCCTCTTGTAGTCCTAGTGGGCAGGTCTGTGATAGAGGTTTACCCACTAGGGGAGGCTACTGTTTTTATAGTAGTTCTGACCCCCACTGTTTTCCCTTTTCTTGTCCCCTTTGTTTTGCAGAGTCATCTGCTGGAGTTGCGGGACCCTCTTCCCAGGATCGAGGTAAGAGGATCGCTGACTAGATAGCTGCTACCCCGAGCTCGAGTTTAGTAGTTTTGTTATATCCCCTGTACACTCAGACGGTTGTATTTTCTTTTATTTTTGGGTCTGGCTGCGGCCAGTTGGTTGTATTTATTTCGTGAGCTGGGAGAGACACATGTATATTTATGAGAGATTATTGTACTTTTATTTCCAGCATTTGTCTGAGATGTACTAGTTTCAGTTTAGCTCTGTTTTATGCTCCTGTATTATTTCTTTTATATCTGAGCAGGTTACCAGCGCTTCGTGTACACGGGAAATACCGTGTGCACGGCGGATCTGTGGACGAGCCCGGATTCTGATTTCCACCCGGGGCGTGACATCTACTATATATATATATATATATATATATATATATATATATATATATATATATATATATATATATATATATATATATATATATATATATATATATATATATATACCACCTATTTTTTATCAAATTCTTTTTTGATTTTTCCTAAGGAAATACATCTTGTATGAGAGTAAATGCAGCAAGGCAAACCCATCATTTGAGTGAAGGAAACAAAAAAAATCAATATGGGGTGGAACAAAAAAAATCAATATGGGGTGGGGATAAAGGGTCCTATTTATCTACGATCGAATTATATTTGTTCGATACACCATTGTAGAGTAGAGTTTATATACTTTTAAAAGTATAAATTCATCCATACTTGTAAATTTTTTATGATTAAATTTATATTGGGATTAGTACTTTTTACTTTATCTTTCTCTTTCTTTAGTTGATTTTACAAAAACACAAATTTTAATACAAATTCAATGGTAAAAATTCACAAACATGATTTGCCTTTGCTTTTAAAAGCATATAAGCTCTACTCTCTCTCTCTCTCTCTCTCTCTCTCTCTCTCTCTCTCTATATATATATATATATATATATATATATATATATATATATATATATATATATATATATATATATATATATATATATCCCTTTCTTTTAAGTAATAATAATATGTCTTGTGCTTGATTTGAAGCACACCAGAGGAGAAAAGAAGAGAAAAGAGCAGTTTGAAACAAACAGCTGTGAATGTCGATCGCTTGCCCGATTAGTTTGTATAGGAGATTAGATGCGATACAAATTCTTTTATAATTAGTTAGATTTGTTGTTTTGATTCTTTTCTGTATTCATATTCAAAACTTTTGAATTTGATACGTCGCTCGAGTTTCCAAATTTTTGATGTGATAAAACATGAACTCAAGGAATAGATATAGAAACCGTAAACTACGGACTAAGAGGTTTAAAATTTAGCTTTGATATCACGTTATATCTACATAAAGAAAGCAATTAATAGGATAGGAAATTACGTGGAGAAAATCTTAGAACAGGGTGCAAGAATATACAAACAATTATCAAAAACTTGTTGATTTGAAGATTGATGTATAGCTATTATTAAAATCAACAAATTAAGGAATATATATAAATATATATATACAGCATGAAATCAATTACTCTCCCAGATCTTCTTTTAGCATTCCCTTTCAATTTCTTAAAAATCATACAAAATCTCAGATAATAATGTATCAGACTACATTGTAAAACTGCGAGAAATCATGAATTTATAGAATCTTGCTGAAATTCAATTACGCAAGGCTAAAAAAGAAGCATGCATCTGCTTCATACAAATAGTTAGCTCATCCAACATTTCCAATCTAGTTAGTATTCTGCGGATCATTGGTGTTGCACTTCCACTCTTGAATAGCTCAATTTTCTTCGTTGTTTCGCCTTTTCCTGTCATTCAAAATTTCCTAGCTACCTGGTGAATCTCTTGCTCACATTTGCGCTGCGCACGATGGGAATGTACCCTTCTTTCCTCGACCTCGGCTTTCGCGGCATGCATCCAGCATCTGCACCCTCAGTTCCCTGAACTAACTCGATCTTCACTCCCCTGCTATGCAGAATTTTGTGAAGAAGGGATCAGTTTGATTAACTTAAACAGCAAAAACAGAAAAAGAATAGTTTTCGCGCCAACACTCTATATGAAGTACTGCATCATCTTATTCATGTAACTTTTGTTCCTCATTTCCAATCTCATCTTCTTCTAGTGTGTTGCTTGAGAACAAACACACTGCAGGTTCGTCGAAAGATAAGTAAACGGCAAAACAGAAACAAATGCTGAAAGAAACAAAGACAGATACCTATCAGCATTGAAAGAAGATGATCTCTTCAACAATGAGAGTTCTCCTGCACCATTCTTTCCGATGCTCTTCGCCTCGATCAAGCTCCCACCGTAGTACTCCGCAGAAGTTTCCGATCCATTTACTCCTTCTTTCACCGACACCGAGCTGCAGGGCATCAGATTCATCAGCACCAACGAAGCCCGGAACCTCCCGCTCAAGCAACCGCCGGCCGCCCGATCCCTGTCAAGCGGCTCCGTCGACGAGGCCGTTCTAACGGGCGGCGGAAGCGTCTCTAGGCTCGACAGCAAGCGCGGAGGTGGTGAGATCTCCTCTCTCCGGAACTCCGGTCGACAGTGAGAGTAGTTATTAGCACTGCAATCCTCTCGCACTCTCCGTGGCAGTCTCTCCTCCGTCTGCGTCGATGCGTCGGCCGATCCAACAGCCGTCTCCGCAGTTAGCTCGCGAGAGTTCCACACTGTCTTGGTTTTTCGCGAATTGCGGAAGTCGATATGGCCTTTGATGGATTCGGATGCGCCGAGAGGCTTCTCGGAGCTGGACGAAGAAGAAGCTGCTTCGGTCGCGGTTGCGGTCTCTTGAGAGACCGAAGGCGAGCCGCTGCTTGGGACGAGCTCCGTCCCCTTGAGCACGTATTCGTTGCCGTGGATCGGAGGGACCAAATCCTCCTCCGAGAGGTCGTGCCACACATATCCGTTCTTGTAGGCACTGAATCAAACAGTTGGAGCTCATCAACGAAGCAAGAGAGATAAGAGTTTGATTTATAAAAGATATTCTCAAAAAAATTTCTATTATCAATCGATTAATTAATATATATTACCGTTTAGAAGACCAGGAGTACATTACCCCCAACCCTTGTCCTCTGAGAAAATTGAGCCGGTTGATAAAATCTGATGAGAGAAATGTGATTAAGGAAGGAATTAGTGACAAAAAATTTTAAATAGTTTCTTCTTCTTTTTTTATTGTTCCAAATTTGTTTTTTTTGAGAGAAAGGCAGCATGCTGCCGCTTCATTCATAACGGGGTGAACTAAGCAAGTGGGCAACCGATGTTTGCAGAGACGAAATCGGACCCAAAAAAAAAAAAAAAAAAAAAAAAAAAAAAAAAAAACACGGTTGAGTTCCAAATTTGTTGATTAGTGTTTAATAATACCTCTGAGAAAGAGACATTCATGGGAGGAGAAGGTGACTTCCACGTAGTGGGGATGCTCCAAGCGGTTGTTCCTTGAGAGGTAGTAGACGACAGCCGCTGCCGCTGCCGCCGCGCCTTTTTTCGTATCCGATGATCTCCGCGGCGGCTGCTTCGGCTCGATCCACATCTTCGTCCTCTCCGGGCTCGTCTCCCTCCGATCACTGTGGAGCTCTCCACTTCCTCGAGAAGCAGAAGCAGTAGCCATGAAAAGAGAGAGAGCAAAAGAGATAGCAGGTTAATTATTATTTAGTAGAAGATGAATGAGTGAAAGAGGAGTGAGCAACATTCAAATGGAGAGGTGGCGGGACAAAAAGAAACTATTGCATGAACCCGGTGCGCCGCGCATAAGTGTACTAAATTTACTATTATTTTAAAATTATTTGTTTCCCTCTTGATAAGACTTTAACTTATATATTTTTTTTTTTGAGAAAAAGATAGCAAGCTACCCGCTTCATTCAATTGGAAAATAAACTAAGCAACAGAGGTGAGACAACAAGATCTCTAAACAATGACAAAAATCAAAAAGGTAAGAACCGACAAAAAAAACACAGTTAAAACCCACCTAATAGGAGCTACAAAGGGTTGGTAACGGTTGGGGATGGTTCGTCGCGTGGGAAAATATATGTAGGAGTAAGCTTCAAGGGGGTTTGGGTATTCTAGACCTGAGAGTAATGAACGAGGCTCTCCTCTGCAAATGGTGGTGGAGGCTATTTACGGCTACTGAACTTCAGTGGAACAAGCTGGTGCGCGGTCTCTATTACTCGAAGAGGAAGCCGCTGTGGGAGGGGAGCTCTTTTATACCGGTTTCACAATGGTGGAGGAATGTTCTCACCACCAAAGATATTTTTAAAGGAAGGGTTTCCTACTTGGTCGGAGATGGAAGAATTACCAGCTTTTGGAAAGATAGATGGTGTGGGGAGATGGCGTTGCAATCCCTTTATCCCGAGCTGTTTAGTGAGGTAGAGAAGAAGGGGATCACAGTTAGCGAGTGTTTCGACCGCAACAGTTGGAGATGGCGAAAAATCTTAAGAGGAACTATTATGCGGGATCAGAGGGGGAGGGCTCGGGTGCGAGCGCTGAAGGAAGTGGTAGGGGGTATCATGCTAGGGAACGGGAGCGACGAAGTGATATGCCGCCCAAAGTCTAGATTTTCATCTGGCTTGCTCTTAAGAATAGGCTTCTTACAGCGGATAATCTAGAAAAGTGGGGATGGGTGGGGGACAACTGTTGTGTGCTCTGCGGATCAATGGTAGAGACGGCTGATCATTTGTTCTTGAGATGTGTCTTCTCACGGTTTGTGATCGGGTTGGGTGATGGGGACGTTGGATTTCATGCTAGTGGAACTTCGGTTCGAGGGGTGTGGGAGGACTGTGTGGGAAGGGGGTGGTCTAGGGCCAGTGGTAATACCTTAACCTATTTGGCAGCAAACTGGTGGGTGATCTGGAAAGTTCAAAACAGAATAATCTTTCAACGGTCTAATACTGATCCCCTTTTCGCGATTAGGTTGGTTAGGAGTGAACTGATGTGGTGGGTTAACTTATATTTTGAAGACACGTATTATCATAGGTATACCAGGTGTAGTACTACTACTATTCCTGATGAAAAAGTATAGTGGAAAAGGGCTCTCATCCTAATACTTTTATTATTATTTAACTATACTACTAACTCCAACGGTCGAGTGGCTTTGAGATTGACTAAGGATAAGAAGCGGAGGGGAAAAGAGCGGGCCACATATTCAAACAAACTAAAGTTGTTGTGTAAAGTGGATTCATAGAGATGGAGTTGTACCTTACAACATTTATTTTGATTTTGGACATCAAAGACATTGCCTCGTTTCAATAGCCCAAAAGTCAAAGTGTACAAAAACTGCAACTACTCCAAAAATTAGTACCCCACTAAAAATTACTGTTTTTTTAAAAATTAATATTATAGAGTATTAATGATGAATTAGTAATGTACACATGATAAAATTTAATTAATTAATTATTTGTTTAAAAAAAACTAAACTAAACTAATCGTTTGTTAGTTACTGTGTAGATGGACAGAGGTACGTACATGTAATATTATGGGGTACCCTTTGAGGTGCATGTAGCAATTACTGATCAGCAGCGTATTGGAACTGTGATTGTCCTGGATTCGTTTGACTTGTTTAGTATCCTACTTTTTTTTTTTTTTTTTATCATGAGTGATTCTCTCACACCCAGATTAAAAGAACCTTGCTCAAAATAGAATATTATCTGTGTGCCATTTTACTGCTGAACACTGCAGCAGAGTTGCAGAGATCCAGATCTGCACAAATCCACTGCAGCAATTCCACTGATTCTACTGTTGCAGTTAAACAACACAGCATACAGATTGAATCCTTTCTCTCTTCTTTTGTCCTACCGAATGTAAGTTTTGAATTATAGTTATTGGTTTTTGAACTAAATAAAAAAACTTATTTGTTATTTCCATTTCACGTAATAACAAATCTCCCTACTTTTACGATCGATGAGGATCACGAGGAGCTAAGAGGAAGGGGGGAAAAAATCATTCCTTTTAATTCAAAATATCCCCTCATTCAAGCTATTAAATATTAAGCGGAGTTAGGTGATATTTGAAATTTGACATATATATATATATAAGCCTTTAAATCTTTAGTTTTGAAGTAGTTCAAAAAATATTTGTAAAGAGTAAAGAGGGCATGTCGTTGAATATAAAATATATAAATATCGTTTTCTAATAACTTTAATTAAAACTACGTCTTGAATATATTAAAAAATTTGAATATAATATATATATAATTAAACACTGTTTTCTAATGATTTAAACTTTTTGAGTAAAATACAACGGTACTATTTATCAATAAAGGATTTGTGAATTCAAAATGGTTCAAAAGATAATGATAGAAATCAATGAGAAACCTGCTCCCACTATGCTTTAAATAAATAATTGCTGGACCTCATAAATAACTCTTCATATTACCATCAATAGTCCAATAAGTCATTCAACCTGTACTTGATTTAAAATTACAAATTGAAAATTGACATCTCTAGAGACTTATTTGAAAATGTGCTTTTTAGATAAAGCTGTTCGAAGAAAACATCAAGGCTCCTTTGGAATTATGAAAATAATACGTTATGCACGATCAGAAAGTGCAATAAAAAATATTTAATTTATTTTCGTTAAGCGTGCGTTTGGTTGAGGTATAAAAATGATTATTCTTTCTTTTATATCCAAACAGGATAGGATTAATTCTTATTTTCTCCCTTAACGGATTGTTCCGGATAAACCCAATTACCATATTTCTTGTTACACGAATAGTATTAAATATGAATTATCATATCTCAACTCATTTTATTGAATTTTACATTTTGATTCAAAAATTTTGAACCAATTCGAAATAATGGTGAAGCACTAAGTGACAATTTTTCTTTTTCTTTATTTTGTTGGTAATTTAACTTTTCTTTTTCGGTTACTTCCCATTTCATATGATAAATACAATAGCATAATATTCGTGCAAAAGTCAAGGAAAAAACAGTAAACAAAAAAGAAGGCCAAAACAATGTTCTAAGCGAGCTCGAGTCAAGATTAGGCGATCCAGCTCGAGTTCGACTCGATTAGATATCAAACTCGAGCGTGAGCTCAGTTTACAATTCCGCTTAATAGTCCCACATCGACTACACAACACGGTCTACAGAGCAAGCACACTATAAGTAAAGGACACCCACAGCGTTTTCAACTCATACCTTTCTCGGCCTTTTGGCTAAGATCAAGTGTAGTATCTGTTCTTATCAGTTTAATATCTGATACGTGGGCCATGTGCCCACCTCGATATTAAATTAATTTTTCTTTGGGGGAGGGCTCATCCACAGTAGCTTGCTACTGGGGCCCTCGCGCGTCGCCCTTGCGTTGCACTACTGCTTGGGCCCGGCGCACCCCTACCAAATCTTAAATACCAAATTGTTTAATTCTCTAATGGGCCTGGGCCTAAATGTGGGCCTTGGCTGATTCTAATTTTGCATATAAGCCCCTGGTTTTTGTAGAGTTAACAAATAATCCTTTATTGAGATAATTTCTGAACTGTTTAATTATTTTCTTCCTCTATAAAACAAAAACTAAATCTATTATTGTTGACCTTTTCTCTCACTGTTTTTTTTCTTTATCTATCTAATACTTTACTTTTTCACTCAATTTTCACTTATTTTTCACTTCATTACAAGTTCTTTCGCTTCATTTAAAACTTACAAATTTTGACTGAGAGAAAAAGGTGAGAAAAAAGTGAAAAGCTTTGATCGCTATGATTTTGAACGTTGGCTCGACTTTAACTAGGAGTAGAACTCATTTTAATAAAATTATAATATTGAAAAAATTATTTATTTTTTAACAAAATATAATTAAAATATTTTTATTATAAATATATTTTTTCAAAAGTCGAAACTGGTAGCATAGTCCAAAAATATTCTCCAAATTTTTTTTTCAATGATGATTCTCTTTTTTTCTCTATAAAAAAAAAAAAAAAAAAAAAAAATCTAATCCACCGTTGTTGACCTTTTCTCTTACTTTTTTTTCTTCTTTAGCTATCTCTTACTTTTTCACTCATTCTCCTCTCTTATTATATGTTTGAAACTAGCAGTGAAAAAAAAAGAGTTTGAATTGTTAGGGTTTTAATTGAAAGAAGGTGAAAAAAAATAAAAAAGTTTTGACCATCAGGTTTCGGACGCTGGCTAGTTTTCAAATAGGACTAGCGCTAAAATATGGCAATTCCTATCCATACCACTGGTTACACACAAATTTACTAATATGGATATTAATTTTTTTTATCTAAAAAATTATAGATAAAACATATGGACACCTATTTCACTATAGGCACTCTGGGCAAATCTGCGGATACCAATACATACCCACATATTTTTTAAATTAAAAATATATACTATTTTTATTTACATATTTTCAAAAATTTTAACTCTAATTTCTCCTCGTATTTTTATTTTTTTTTCATTGCGGCCACTTCTCCTGCGCCGCCTTTCCGAAATAAAGAGAATCAACTAATAAAGTTAAATTTGTAGATTGAGTTTTAACAGTTTATTTTGATAATATCTTACTTTATAATTATGAAAATTTTATTAATTTTGTATTACAAAAATTTGGAATGGTAAAATATTTTTACATTAAATAATATATGTTCTTAAAATTTTTATATTATTTATTATTTGTTATGATATTTTAAATAAGTGATGTTATATTTTTAAAAATTATGTATTTTATATTTAAATTTGAAAAGTATAGGAGCAAAAAAATAAAAATAAAAAATTTATGAATAACCCGCATACCCGCCTGCTCGCCCGCGCGTATGTATGGATAAAGATGTTAGCTATCCAAAAAATTATGGATAAATTTTATCTATGCCAATATGATCCGTGCGTATAATAACCTGTCAGCGAGTCATCGAACCTGCCCATTTGTCAGGTCTAACTAGAGCTTATTTTTATAGAATTATAATATCGAAAAAAATATAAAGTTTAATTTATCTCATTCACTAATCAAGGTTAAATATTTTTTCTATAATTAGCATTATTTTTTCAACGGAAATTGACTGTAGGAGTATAGTTAAAATCGTTAGGTCTTGAATAGATAATTATAAAAACTTGAATTTTGTAGGAATTACATGCTATTATTTGATATATTTACAAGAGTTGTATGAATTTCTTCTTTTTTTTTGTGTGTATGAAAAAAGATGGAATAGTTTTCAGCGATAAATATTTATTTTTATTATTTTATTCACGAATTTTTCTTTTTTCAAAACAAATTAATCCATTTCTTGCACCTTCAATTTTTACCTTTACTTCACGCCGGATAAACAATAAAATTATAAAAATTTTAGTTCTACAATTATATAAATAAATAACGAGGAGAAATAAATTGTACTTGAACTCTAGTTCACCAAAAAGTCTACTTACATAGCAGTGTTACTTATACATTTTAAAAATGGTATATGATGTACACCTCATCCATCGAAAGATGGAGTGTCCTCCACTGGTCACTTCAAAATGACCAGTAAAATTCACCCCACCCCTGAATGAGTGGGATGTAAGATATACACCCCTTATACAAAAAATATTTTCCAATTTATAAAGAACAACAAATAATGCTATTCATAAACTAGCTCTTTGTCCAATAAAAAATATTTTTTTGTACACTTCAAACAGGGTGTATATCTTACACCCTAGTTATTATGGAGTGGGACGAATTTTACTTATCACTTCGAAGTGACAAATGAAGTATACTTTATTTTTGGATGGATGAAGTGTACATCATACAACCCTTTTGAAGTATGTGAGTAGCATTGCTCTTGTCCCATTGAAATGTAATTTACAAAAAAGCCACTAGCTTTTGTCTAATTTGCATGAAAGCCCTTGCCAATACTTTTAAGCCCATCTTATTGTCCCTGTTAGGCCTTTATTGGCCAATGACTAGCATTGGGCTTGGATCCCTTTGGGCTCTGTTGGGGTATTGACTGAAATCTAATTTAGGATTATTTTTGGGTTGAATTTAAACAGTTTACAGAAAAGCCATTACCCTTTGTTTAAGTGCACTTTGATCAAATGTTGTAAAACTTAGTTTACTGTTACAATTTTAACCCTCCATTTTTGCTTATTTAATTTGAAAATTAATTACATGAATAGCATATAATATCCAAATGAAACATGATTTTTTAAGTAAAAGAATAATCAAATGACTCAAATTAAATGAATTGAAAAGTTAAATAGTAAAATTAAAACTTCAAAAAAATTAGATAGCAGGATTAAAATGGGCGTGATTTATATTTTAAAACTTATATTTTCCTAGTTTAGTTAAATTAAATATGAAATTTTAAATTTTTGTTACGTAGGCGTGTGATATTCTACATCTCCACAAGCTTCTTCTTTTTCCACAAAAGTTTGGGCGTGCGACGCACGTGCGACACCACGTTGTCGCCACGTGCCAGCATAGGTTTCACACTAGTGCACTGGAAAAGTCTAAGCTGAGGTGGAAATACGTGGAATGTGATCCATGTGCCCAAAGTGGAGTAGCACCTACCACCATTTAAAAAATGGAAAATTATATATTTTATTTATTTTAGAGTATAAAGTTATTTATTTATTATTTTAAAATAATAAATAAAATTTATTTTATTTTAAAATAAATAGAATGTAAAATATACCATAAGTATTTTTTATATAATAAATACTGACTTTTTTAAACGCAGGTTCGTATGATCTCTTCAAATTATTATTTTTAAACTTTTGTGACACTTAAAAATATTTAGCTATACAAAATTTTGACACATTAAAGTGTTACATATATCTCACCAATTAATGCATTGTATAAGAGTTAGTGTATATATCATACATGATGATTTTTTTTTTCTTTTTTTTTTTCTTTTTTTTTCCGGATGCTTTCTAATATGACAGTATATTAATTTAGAATGTTTTTAAATATTATTAATTGGTAAAAAATAATTCTTAAATATTATTTTTTTTCAGAAAATACTAGATGCACACTGCAAATAGAATGTACATTTTATACCCCATCTATTTTAGAATGAAATGAATTTCACTCGTTATTTTGAAATGACGAGTAGACGAATGCCCATTCTAAAATGGGCTAGGTGTAGTATGTACACCCCATTTAGGATGTATAAATAGCATAGCATAGCTCACTCGTCATTTTGAAGTGACGAGTATATGAATGCCCACTCTAAAATGAGCTAGATGTAATATGTACACCCCATTTAGGATGTACAAATAATATAGCTCTGCTCATCAAATACTGAAGTAACTGATGATTGCAGCGGAAAGCAAGAAGAAATTTCATAGGTCAAAAACTAATCCTAAGTTTGCAATACTTTTGCTATTTGTTAGGATTTGATTAGGTTTATAATTAAATTTTAGTTAGATTAAAATTAATATTTAAATTTAAATTTGTTAGAAATAAATTTATTAAGATTTAAATATTTGCTAGAATAAAAAATTATTTAAATTAAAATTTGGATAATTTTTTATATAAACTATAAATATAGTATAGGTGCTATTATTTGGTGGTGGGGGTTAGAATTTAGTCATACGTCGCACACCCTTATAACATGTTCACGCCAAGATGTTTATAATTTTGAATACACGGTGTAATTCTTGTCATGGTTAATAAATTTTATTTTATTCGTAATTTTTTTTTTTTGTGGTGGCTATATAAGTTTCAGTTTATGTTGAGAATATGAATTTATAGTAAAAATTTGATTTGACGTTTTCGTTATGAAATTTTAATAATCGATATCGAAACGAATTGCGAATTCACAAAATCTGAAACTGAGACGAGTATCAAATTTTCAACACTATTAAATCAATAGATTGATACATGTCGTAAAAACGTTTCTTTTCATACTAATTTATATTAATTAGTGTTTATATTGAAGTAAAGATCCGCTATTAATTCATCATTTTTTAAGAAAAAATAAGATAATTGATGCCATAAATTGTGAAAAAAAATTAAAATCACAATGCAACTGGTTAATTAGGATTGTGCCTACAGTATCTATTTTGTCCTTCGTTTGGGTTGGACTAAAAGTGACGGTGTACGTTCTGAGTTGGACTTAAAGGTACGGTGTTACGTCTCCAAATATTATACCACAAATATCAATAATACCAATCAATAAGATCGCAATCAATAATTAATGCAATAAAATAGTGACAAATACCAATAATATCAGTCAATAAGATCACAATTAATAATAGTGATCCAACAAGATAGCGAAGTGGTACGGACTTAAACTTTTCGCCTAGTGCGAAAAGTTCGTGCGGCGTCCGTTTTAGTAGAGAAAAGAAAAAAAAATAGTGATACCGTAAAAAAGCTAAATATTTTTTTTACTTAGAAAATAATTACTACAAGATACAACTCTCTCTTGTTGTTTTGACCTTAGCTGACTCCTCTATTTATAGACTCATGTACATAACTTACCCATTAAGTCTACATTTGCAATTTTGTGGGTTATGTGCATGACCCTTAGCATTTCTTGACATTGATGGTAGTAATGGCATTGATGAAGAAAGTTACAAGTCTTTTCACTTTCCCACATATGATGTTGAAATTGGGCCTTCTTGTTAAACCCATTTTGGTTTGGACTAGGAACTTAGACTGAAATTTTCTAAGTTCCTGACAGAAAGATTTTAATTTTTTTTTCTAAAGAGATCAAATATAAAAAAATATAAAAAAAATATAGTGAAATTAACGAATACAATTGTTATGAATTATTATATATAAAAAAAGGAAAATGCTATATGTACACCCCTTTCGGGGTGTACATCATACACCCCACCCATCTAAGGGTGGGGGTGTGATGATGGGTCACTTGATGTGACCCGTAAAAAGTATCGCCACCATTAAAATGGTGGAGGTGTATGATGTACACCCCTTCGGGATGTACAGGTAGCATTGCTCTAAAAAAAATACGTATTATTTTGAATTATAATTATGTTAAGTATTTTTATTTATTTATTTTAGAAACGACGTATAATTACATCATTGTATTAGAATTTTTTTCACTCATATCATTATTATTTTGAAAAAAAAAGATTAAAATGCTTTTTTATATTTTAATATTTACATTCTTTTGCTTGAGATTTAAGTTTGTAATGCGTAAAAAGGTACCCTTGGGAGGAAAGGATGATATTTATTTATTAAAATTAAATTAAATAAACTAATCAACAAAATAGTTATAATTATAAAATAAATTTTACTGCAACAAAATTCAAACATTAGGACTAATCTTCAATTTGGTTGGACAGAACGGTGAAGCACGTGATGTAGAATTTTGTGCACATGGGGGGTTTATTGGTAATTTGGTACATTAGCTATTTATATAAAAATTGTTATATGTATATCTACATAAAGAAATAAATTTTACATCCTTTTAATTTTATAATTTATAAAATAATTATTAAATAATTTAAAATAGTAATAAGATTAGATAAAAAAGATGAATATTTGGATGAACTAAGTATCACAACAAGAAATTTTCAACATATATAAATATGCTTTTTATACTATACTTAGAGAAAACGTTTTATTAATTATTGACTATTTATTTATAAATTAAAAATAAATTTAATATTTTGTTTCGTAACAATAGGCTCATAAGACTAATAAGTTGAATTGGGTGAGCTCAATAAGTCGAGTAGGGAGGCGTTTCATAATAGACCTAACGTTCAGATGAATTGAGTTCGGTTGAAACCTGTGGGCGTAGTGTTTGTACGATTTAAGTAAATTGGTTGTATAATTTTAACAACTCGAGTTTATGAAATTAATGATTAACGCCGACGATCCGACACCTGTAATTTAATAAATACCAACGCTTAAAAAAATATCGTCATATGAACTTTTATTGTATCAAACCAAATTATGAAGTGTCGTCATATAAACCTTCTATTGTATCAAACCAAATTATTAAATAATAAATTTTATTATTATTTTAAATTTTTAACACTTTAAACCGTTAAAATTTTAAAAAATTTTAATGTTTTAAAATGTCGAAATATATTTTAGCGATGTTTGGCATGCATAAGTGTCAGTATATACGTGCTAATTTTCCAATCGACGCTTTTAAATATAGCGCTAGTCTTTACTAAGATATCTTTAAATGTTATTAAATATAAAAAAATCATTTTTAAATGCTAAATTATTTATAAAAAAATAATAATAAAGAAAAATAATATCCTAGAAGGGCTCTGATATCATAAAATAAAAGAATTAGAAATTTTTTATATATTATTCATCTCAATCCATTCTTTTATATAGAGAGAAGAAAAAGAAATTTACATAAAATAATAGAGTTGTATATGCTATATAAAAAAAAAAATAATAACATATCATAACAAAAAAAAATATATATATATATAATAACATATCATATAAAAAAAAATAAAATATATAATAACAATCATTTCAAAAAAATAATATATAAGATAATAATATATATATGGTAACACAATCGTTTTTATAGCATATCAGTATATTTTATTTGAAGTGTACGATATATATTCTGTCCATCTAAAATAAAAATAGAAACTCTTTTATTCGTTATTTTAAAATGACGAATAAAATTTATCTTATTTTAAAATAAATAAATATAAAATATATATATATATATCCGGTTAAGAATGTTCAAAAATATTTTTTTTTATATTTTATTCATTTTAATTTTATAGGACAGACATAAATGTAAGGACTAAAGGTCATCTTAATTTATTCCCAGTCAAAGTCCGGCATAAAGACACATTATTTTATCATGTGACAAGAAGATGATTACTTTATGTCACCATCACTTGTTAACTGGGTTGGTGCCTTAGACACCTTAAATTTATTTTTATTTTTTTAAAAAAATTAGTATATTATCCGTTTTTATTGTTTCAGTTCCAGTCTAAAAATAATTAATAATATTAATTTAATTTAACTATTAATTATTTTTGATTGGTTGTACCTCTAAAAATATTTTTACAACTAATTTTTATTCCTTTTGTAAATTTTATGAAAAAAATTGTATTCTTGTTTTTTAAAATTTTTTATTATGAAAACAAAACTATAAAAACATGGTGTGTATTTTTTAAAAACATTATTTTTTTACAAAAATAATTTTCAACGCTTATTACAAAAACCAAACACCCTTTAATTAGCAGCCAAAAAAAAAAGAAAAAAAAGGGAAAAAAAAAGAAAAAAAAGACAACATTCAACTGGGAATGGTTTCGTCACTGATTGACTAACTCATCGATCAATCATTATATATATATAATATATATATATATATATATATATATATATATATATATATATATTAAAATATTCCAAATCCACTAGATTTTTGTGGTCATCAAGTACGTAAATTGGATAGAGTTGTGGATCTGTGGCCCATTTACTGTAGACCTGCATAACAATCTTAGTTTCGTACCAATTAATAAATCGACCAACCACAAACCAAGTTCACTCCCCCTTCTCACTCCACAAGTAGCTTCTTTTTGTCCTCTCCACAATTTTCGCACAAGATATCATTTCATGGACCTTGCCCACACTTCATCCGTAAACCGAATCTTAAGAAACCTTCATGATCAATCAAATACTATATAGAAAAGTTGTTGAAATATTAAAAATTATGTTTTCTAATAGTTTAAGTATTTGAAGTACAACAATTGTTTTATATAATTTTATATAGTAGGTATCAGAGCAGAAAATTTAAAAGTATCGAGTTCAGACGCGAGGGAGAGTGTTAAAATATTAAAAATACCGTTCTCTAAATAGCTTAAATTTTTAGGCCCCGTTTGGTTCGGGGATTAATTTCTGAGGTATAAATTTTTTTATACCTGGGATAGCTTGCTATTCCGGAATAAAGAAGTATAAAAGTTAAATTGCGTTTGGTTGAAAAGTTGGTATTATCTGGAATAGCTAAAATAGTGTTTGGTTGAAATTATGGAATAGTGGAGGATAATGGAAAAAGAAGATAGAATTTTTTTCAAAATACCAACTTTGCCCTTATTTTTTTTTGTAGGAAAATTAATTTTAAAATTATATTTAATTTGAAACAATTTAATTATAAGTAATAAATTATATCTTACCTAAAAAAATAATAATTTTTATTTTATAGTATATTTTAGTAAATGCAAAATTCAAGTTGTAGATAGCTTTAGATTGGAAATGAAAGTGTAAATTTTAAAAATTATAAATTTTAAATTTTAAATTTTAATTTTAATTATAAATTATAAATTATAAATTTTAATTTTAATTTTAATTATAAATTATAAATTATAAATTTTAATTTTAATTTAAAACTTTAATTTTAAATTTTAATTTTAAATTTTAAATTTTTATTTTAAACTTTAATTTTAAATTTTAATTTTCAAATTTTATTTTAAATTTTGAATTTTAAAAATTTAATTGTAAATTTTAAATTTAAATTTTAAAATTTAAAATTTATATTTGAAATTTTTTAATTTGAAATTTTAAATTTAAAATTTCACATTCAAATTTTAAAATTTTAAAATTCAAATTCAAATTTGAAATTTAAAATTTCACATTCAAATTTTAAAATTTTAAAATTCAAAATCAATTTTGAAATTTAAAATTTAAAATGTAAAATTTCACATTAAAATTCTCATCCACTGCCCCCGGGATAAACCCCTATTCCGGGGGGGTGGGGGGATAAATCTTAACGGGTTATCCTAGGATAACCCGTTAAGAAGGGGATAAAATAAAATTTTATCCCCTGTCTTTTTTGTAGGTTGTTTGGCAAGAATAGGGGGATAAAGGGGGTTATTCCCCCTTTATCCCCCAACCAAACGCTACCTTAGAGTACAACGGTATAATTGATTATTTAATATAATTTCATAAAAGTTGGTTGTTATCTGAATAGAATATCTTAAGATATCATAAGTTCGAATGCTCAATTAATGCGTTTAAAATAAAAAAGTATTTATTTTTAAAAATATATATTTTTTAAAAAAAATTAATTATCTGAGGAGATTATTTGAGAAGTGTGAAGTTGGAATGACTAATTTGTATGCTTAAAAGAAAAAAAAAAAATTTGAGGTCACAATAATTTTAGTAAAAAATGTGAAAAATCAGAACTTATAATAATTCGGTCCACTAACAATAATAGCTCGTTGGATTCAAACCAAAGTCCAAAATATTTAAACCAAGTTATTATTATTAATGTTCATGTCTCTTATATACGTACCCAATCAAAATTTCATTTCCAAACCACACGCTAAAATTCTTAAATCTAATTATTATTTTTAATGTGCATGTATTTTATATATTCAATCATAATTTTATTTTTATTCCATGTAAAATGATTAGGACATCATATAACTTCATAACAAAAGATCATTATCAAACATCACAAAAATTAGCATAGAACATTTTCAAAATTTAGAGCAGAAACTTCTTCAGTTTTTGATGAGGGTTCTTGGGAGAGATAAAAATGTGGTGGACCGGGTCTAGGGACTTTGTCGAATTGTTATCAAACGAAGTGGTGTTGAAAAGAGCGTACGTGGCGGAGGATGTAGCGGATTCGACCGATCGGTATCCGACAAAACGCGGACGCGATCCCGACCATGAGGTGGCTCGTCGGTGGGCCCCGCCATTTGGAGTGAACTCGTGAAATCCGTTTCTCCACGGGATCCCGGGGGATCAATCAGGCCCGTCCACGTGTCCCCTCACGATAAACGAGGCGATGCGCTACCTACCTCAAAAAGGAACAGTAGCCGTTCACTGCACCGTGGTCCACTATGGACCATAGCTACCATAAAATATTTAAAAATCTCTGCAGTGTGACCTCCGATGAAAAAAAAAAAAAAAAAAAAAAAAAAAAACAACAACAACATAACTCGACAGCATATTTCAATAATAAAAAATATTTTATTATTTTAATTATTTAAAAATTATATTTTTAGATATTCTTAACTATTTTTAAATTAACACCGTCAACTTAATTGTTAAATTTGAACATAATTTATGAATTCGAGTTGTCACTTATTCTGAATACATAGAAATAACAGTTTTCGTCTTTCTAAAACAAGCTGGTATAAGAGCGAAACTACTGTTTCATCTTCTTTTTTTTTTTTTTTTTTTTTTTTTTTTTTTTCTGAAACAAATTTATTCGTATTTAAGAACAAGTTTAATTAAATTAAATATAATTTTAATTATTATATATTTTTTTAATTAAACTAATATGTGGCTAATCTAATTATTTAATTAACTAATTATCTAACTATTAAATAATTAACTAATTAATTTATTAGTTTATTAAATTATTTATAGTTTTATTAATTAATATTTAGGATCACCAAGCAATAGTTAAGTAAATAACTTAAATTATTATATAATTAATATTTTTATATTAATTAATTAATTAAAATAATATTATTTTAAATATATTTATTCTTATTATTTCAATCTAACTATTCAAATATTATTTTTTTTATTTCTATTTATTCATGAACCTATATATATTTATGAAATAAACAGTTCTATCTTAAAAAAAAAAAAATTTTAATTTGAGTTTTAAATCATTAAGTTATGACCTATAATAGTTTATATTTTATTAAAATTATAAAATTTAATAATTTTTTTCCTTGTAATAAATGCATATTTATAAATTTTTGCCACTGTTTTTTAACACATGGCATCAAATAATTTTGAACTTAAATTTTCGACGCTCCAAAGGTTGATAACAGTAGACCGGTTCTTGGGCTTGAAGGGTGGACCGGGTCCACCGAAATAACCCGCCGAGGTAGTCGCCAATCCAATCCCAAACTCCTCGTTGCCTCTTTAATGAGCGCTCCTTCTTCGCTCGCACTCATCTCTCTCTCTCTCCCTCCCTCTCTCTCTCTCTCTTTCTCTCTTACCACGTCGTCTCCGATCTCCTCCTAGGGTTTTGGAGACCTCGGCCGCGGCGGCGGCCATGGCGGAGCCGGCGAGGCCCCTCGTGGAGGTGGCGGACGAGGAGCTCCTCCTTCTCCCTGACTCCGGCGACCGCGAGCGCTCGTGGCGCCTCAACTTCGACGGGTTCCGGCGATCGGAGCACCAGGAGAAGCCCCCTCGCGGGTTCCATGATTGCCTCGGCGTGCTAGGTCTCTCTCTCTCTCTCTCTCTCTCTCTCCCCTCCTCCTCTCTCTCTCTGTCTCTCTCGGAGATGTGAGATTCATTGGTTTTGTTTGTTGCGATTGGGGATTGCTACTTGTGTGTGGCGGTTTCTGATTTGGGTAAAGCTCTTGTTGCATCTAATTTTGAGATGGGAGTATTTGTTTCGGCAAGTCCTTTTGCATTTGTTGGTGGGTTGTTTTCTTTGAAGTTGATTCCTTTACCTGAAAGGAAGGGAACGTATGCTATATGCTTTTTATTCTATAATATTGAAAAGTTGCAATTATGGATATGATTCTATATTTTGGCATATAAAACTTGGTTGATTGTGGCCAAGATGAAGCGCTGTTGGAGCAGTTGGATGAGTGTTTGTATTTAGTAAAAAAATTATAGTATTTTAGCTTTGCCTTATAGTTGTGGGGAATCAAATTGTTTTGATGTTGATTCAAGTGGTTCATAGTTATGCATTTTTAAGGGTTCAACTTGGTAGGAATTCATGTACTAGAATTGATTGTTTTGTCAGGATATTAAGGGAACTTGCTTTGAAGTAAGACACAGCACTGAGCCCCACTTATTAAAGCACACATATTTACTTGATAGTGTCACCTGTGACTGATACTACTGCACTAAAATTTCTCTACCTGGTGAGTTTGCTGCAATACCTTCAACTAACTTTGTGTTTTTCCATTTTTGAATCTGCTGAGCAATCAGGGCTCTCAACCCTGTCTTCTTGTTGATCTCCATGTGTTTTCCTGCAATTAGTTGCAAAAAGAGAAGAATGAAAATTCACTTACCTAGTCACGAGACTGGCAAAATTTGGAAAATGAATTGTATTAGCAGACAAATTTGCAGGATTATTTTGTATGCGCACACACAAAACCAAACCAAATCAGTCCGTTTTCTTGAGGTATTTGATGTCGCGTACAGTTTTAAGTGATTTTGTTTTTTTTGTTTTTACTCCTAATTCTTCTCTGCTGGTTTGTACATCACTTGCTTTCTTGGCTGATTAAGTCATGGTAAAGTCTCTTCCACTCTGATTGCCTTTAATTGGTAATTCTTTATAGGATGTTAATGATGGATATACACCTGATACTTTTCTTGATGGCTATAGGTCCTGGAGATGTTGTGGCTGAGTATTATCAGCAGCAGGTGGAAATGCTGGAGGGTTTTAATGAGATGGATGCCTTGACAGATCGGGGATTTCTTCCTGGGATGTCAAAGGTTGGCATTCTTACCCTCTATGCTGGCCTTTTCATTTATTTAGTTTTGTGACGGTATGAATAAACTTCTTATTTTTATATCTATCATTAACTATGACGATCATCGCATTCAGGAAGAGCGTGAAAAAGTTGCTAAAAGTGAGACTCTAGCCATTCGATTATCAAATATTGCAAACATGGTTCTATTTGCTGCAAAAGTCTATGCTTCAGTTAGGAGTGGTTCGTTAGCTATTATTGCGTCCACATTGGATTCTCTACTTGATCTGTTATCTGGGTTTATCCTGTGGTTTACTGCCTTCTCTATGCAAACTCCAAATCCCTACCAATACCCTATTGGGAAAAAACGCATGCAGCCGCTGGTAAGTTTCCTTCAAAATTGGATCAAACTGATCTTTCTGAAAAGCAATGCACTATTTTCTTTCAAGAAGTTCTTATTTATTAGTTTGTTGCCTAATCCTGATATTGTAGTAAATTGCTTATATTTTACCTTTGTCATCAACATTATTGTTGAGCCAAGTTTTGCGCTGATATTATCCTAATCCCTTTTTTTTTTCATAATTACAATTATTTGTCTATGGCTTTCTTCTGATGTTTGAAATGTCAGTTTTTCCGCCCAAAGTGTATAGTCTTTTCAACAGTTTGAGATTTCTGTTATTTTGATTTCAAAATTTGCTGGAAACTGTTTCCAAGTTTTCCAAAAGGATCTAAACAAATGTTCATAACTGAGACAACAAATAACCTTATTTTCACAACATTTTGATTTAACATGTTGTGTTTAATACTACTTTTACGAAGCTTATGTCTAATTTTCCATGCTATTGCGTATAGACGAGTCGAAACTTTAGACTTATTGAGATTCTTTTTGGTTTTTATGAAAATTTATTTGATTCTAGTATAAAATATAAATGTGGTACAATTTTTGTTCTCTTATTATCAACGTTTTAACTAGGACCAGAATTTCTCAGTTTGTTTTTCTAAGTCAAGCATCATGTATCTTTCTAAGCTATTGAACAGCATCATATATCTTTCTAAGCTATTGAACGATCATGGTTATATTGGCCTGGAATGGTTAGTTTGATGTGGGAAGCATCATCATATTCATGGTTTTTGAAAGAGGACCCTGTTACTGACCTCAAATTGGGTGTAATCTTTTTCTGGGCTTTGCTTGTTTTCGAAGAAACTGAGTGCCTTAGGTATATCGATGCATCAACCATATTCTTCAGTTTTACCGGAAAACCAAACCAAGATGATCAAACTAAAACAGTTCCATTTTGGTTCAAAGCTATGAAATCATGTTATTCTTTAGCATCTAAACATTTCTTGTGCTTTCTTCTCAGCCCTCAAATGAAATCTTCTGTAGAATGATTTTTTTTCTTCTTATATATGATCTATAAATCCTAGTTCTAGGCATTTCATAGAAGCATCATTCTAATTCTCCTTTTTTTTATTGTGAGGATGCTTTTTTTCGCCAGTCCACAAGATTACTCAAAGCAAATATTTTGTGCAGGGGATTCTAGTTTTTGCCTCTGTTATGGCAACACTTGGTCTCCAAATAATCTTAGAGTCAATGCGCTCTCTAATATCTGATGTAAGTGAATATTTTCTTCTTGCTTTTAAACAATCACATTCATTTTTCTTCTTTGATGAGATATTTGGTTTTCATGCCTATGTTTTTGTTTTGATAAGGTTTCTCCTTTTTTATTATTTACCCTTTTCAAATGCGCAAAGTGCACCAGGGGTCTTTTTTGCACTTCGTCACAACTTTGTTCATTTTAGTTTCTTGGTTCAGTCGGTGGGAATTCACAGCAACCACCATATGGGAAGTTAGGCTGCATTTTTGTTTCCACTGATGGATGATTGTAACTCAAAGGATTTGATTGTAATGAAATGCAAAAGTTAGGGGCCTAATAGTAACCATTAAAAAGGTTGGGATTAAACTGAATCTGTGAAAAGGTTGAGGACCTCTTTGGCAATTTACCCCTATTCAAGCAGGTGTAAACATGCTTTCAGGCACGAAAAATCATGTCCAACTTCTACTTGCTGGAGAATTCATTATTATCCTGTGATCCTAATTTTCTCTTATCATAGTTCATGCTTATTAACTAAAATGCTTGCATAAATGCAGGAAAATCAGTTCAGCTTGACGAATGAACAAGAGAAGTGGGTGGTAGACATCATGCTATCTGTGACATTGGTGAAGCTTGCGCTTGTCTTATACTGTCGCTCATTCACAAATGAAATCGTTAAGGCTTATGCACAGGACCATTTCTTCGATGTGATCACCAATATCATCGGCCTCGTCGCTGCACTTCTCGCCAATTATGTCAAATATTGGATCGACCCAGTTGGAGCCATCGTTGTAAGTGGAAAAGCTATCGTTATCTCCTTTTTATGTTGCACACATTTCTGGCAATTAATTTGGTATTTTCTCTAGATCAACTTATCTTCTTTTGAATATTCTTTTAGTCAAATCTATAATCCATGAATCCAACTTTGAAGAAATGTTGTGAATGTCCCACCTTTGGCATCATCCGATTTTTACTATGCTTTACCATGAGTGTTATGACAAAAGCCGAAAGGATCTAGTTCGTTGGGCACGAAAATACCAAAAGAGAATCGAGAAAGAGAGAAGAAAAATAAAACACACAATATTTACGTGGTTCGGCCACTGGCCTACGTCCACGGGCGAAGACGGAGCGGAGACTTCCATTATAATCAAAGTGGTGTACAAAATATGTCTCTCTCACAAAATCCTAATTCCAAAATACACCCATACTCCTTCTCATCCGTCGCCTGAAATCAATAGAATAATGGTATATTTATAATAGTGGCTAAATCCTAATACAATTAGGAATACAAATCCACTAAGATTAGGAATAGTCTTAATAAGATTAGGCATAATCCAAACTTATCTTAATTGGATAAGCAAAATAGAATAGGGTTAAAAAATCTACCGGTTCTAGAATTCGAGACATATCTGACAATGAGGCTTCATGTGAATGATACCTTTTGTTTTTTTTAATCTCTGCAGCTGGCGTTGTACACGATCCGCACATGGTCGATGACCGTGCTCGAAAATGTGAACTCCTTGGTGGGCCGGTCTGCTGCGCCGGAGTTCCTGCAGAAGCTAACTTACCTCTGCTGGAACCACCATAAGGCCATCAGACACATCGACACGGTGCGCGCCTACACCTTTGGTTCGCACTACTTTGTGGAAGTCGACATCGTCTTGCCCTCCGAAATGCCCCTCCGCGAGGCCCATGACATCGGGGAGTCACTGCAGGAGAAGCTGGAGCTGCTGCCCGAAATCGAGCGCGCGTTCGTCCACCTCGACTACGAGTTCACTCACCGGCCCGAGCACGCCCAGACACACGACTCCTAGGCCCCATGGTGAGATCTTGTCGCGCATTACGATGAAATTGTGTATATTTAAGCACGTTCTTCATGTCTACGAACAGAAATTTCTTTCACTTCAGCTATTTTTCTTTACTGGTGCTGCTCTACCTACAATTAGATACGTTGGTTGGACCTGGTCTACCATGTAGTCAGCGAACAACACCAAAGTAAATTATTGCCTGAATCTGATTCATTTATTCTGAAAATTACACTAGTTAAAAAACAGCACATAAGATCTAAATGTGGGCACTGTGATTGTGATTGTGATTGTGATGAGACTGGCAGTGAATGATGAAGCAAAAACAATAAGAAAAAGGTATATATAAGTATACACTTTATTTAGGGGTGTATATTTTACATTCCACCCTATCTGAGGTGGGGTGAATTTTACTCGTCACTCGATATGACGAATAAAGTAATACTCATTTTAGGATGGGGTGGGATGTAGGATGTACATAAGTATACACCATTTTAGGGGTGTATATTTTACACTCCACCCCATCTGAGATATCAGATGGGGTGAATTTTACTCGTCACTCGATGTGACGAGTAAAATAATACTCATCTTAGGATGGGGTGGGGTGTAGAATGTACATTCATAAAAGGGTGTACACCTAGCATATTATTATTATTATTATTATTATTATTTTTTGGAAAATACTATGTGTACACCCGTAAGGGTGTACATCTCATATCCCCACCCATCTAAGGGTGGGGGTGTGATGATGGGTCACTTGATGTGATCCGTAAAAAATATCGCCACCATTAAAATGGTGGAGATGTATGATGTACACCCCGAATACATGTAGCATTGCTCTTTTTTTTTTTTTTTTTTTTTTTTTTTTTTTTTTTTTTTCCTACATGTGGAGTAGAGGTTCTACTGCTTCTAACTGGTCAATTTGTGATGGAAACTTCTATCAAGTTGGTTGGGAAAGCGTGCAAGTTTGTCCTGCTATTCACAATCCAGAATAAATAATAAGTTGAAAATGTATAAGTGTACACCCCCAGAGGGTGTACATCTCACACTCCCACCCATCTAAGGATGGGGATGTGATAAGGGATCACTTGAGGTGACCCCTAAAAATCACCCCCATCCTTAAATGGGTGGGGGTGTAGGATGTACACCCCCTTGGGGGTGTACAACTAGCATTCCTCTATCAATAACAGCTACTCTGAAGTACGTAGTTGCTCAAGTAGAAATGTCCCCTGCAACCAACCCTGCAAGTGATCGATCCCACAAGCATTTGGCATGAAGTTAAGAATTAAAAAAAAAAAAAAAGTTGAATTAAAATTTGTTTTTTTTTTTCTTTCAGCCAATAAGATTTTTTTGACTTCTGATAAAATCTTCTATATACCAAATACCTACACGTTACTTTTTAAAGTTGTTTTAGAACCCAAATAATAATAAAATTCCTATGAACTATAAGATAATAGGACAAGAAAATGAAAATAGACTTAAAACAAATTTAATTTGACAATGACACTATATAAGGTATCAACAAGAATAAAACACAAGCATTTCTTTTCTTTTTTTTTTCTTTTTTTTTTCTCTAAAAAGTTTAGTGCAAATATTTAGATATTCTTTAAACCTCAATCATCAAGGGAGGACTCTTGAGCGCGTCGCCTAATGTAAATTACGAGCAGATCAAATTTATTAAATTTAGATAAATTCATTTAGAACATGTTTGGTTGCTCGTAAATTACTGAAGTAGAACAATCACTTTTTAACTATAAATTGATTTTTTTTTTTTTTTTTTTTTTTTTTTTTTTTTTTTTTTTTAATTCGTAGTTACTGTTGTTTGGTTGTACATAGGTCATAATTTTAAATTTAATTAAAAGTTCAAATTCAATTTTATCACAATTTGGAATTAAAACTTTGATTTAGTTTCGAATTATATTTAAATTTTAAATTTATAACTTTAATTCAAAATGTACAATTGGATTCTAAATTTGAATTTAAAGTTCAAATTAAAATTCTTAATTGAAATCAAGTTTCGAAATCAAACTTCAATTTCAATCTAAAGCTAAAATTTCAATCTACAATTGGATTTTTAATTAAATTTAAATTTTAAGTTGAAAATCATAACTCAAAATATGTTTAAACTGAAATCCGTAGTTCAAAATTTAAATTCAAATCTGAACCCAAAAATTAATAGTTGAAAGCAAATTTGAATACACATGTTGTATTCAAATCTCCTACTTTGAAATGAAAATTATAAAATTCAATTTGAATTTATAATATAAATTCAAAATGCAAAATTGAATTTATTATTTAAAATCAGATAACTTTAGCAGACATTGAAAATTAACTATTAAGAACAAAATCTATTTATTTTCAATCAAATTCCACCTCTTTACATGGTTGTCCACTTTAGATGACATCAAATTTAATTTTTTTAGCCAAAGTTAAGGAGGAATAATTTAGTTATAATTTACTTTTTCTATCCTGTTTTAAAAAATGACTTACATATTCATTTGGAGAAACTAAATTATTAAAATAATCTCACTTTTTTAAAATACCAATTTTGTATTTTTATTTACCGTAGATCTGTTAATCTCAATCCGTATCCACAAATACACATGAATTACCCACCAATTTACGAATATAAATATTAACTTTTTTATTTAAAAAATTATGAATAAAATAGACGGATATTTAATAAATTATAAATATTTTGAATAACCCGCAAGTACCACCCATGAGAATCTGTATATATATAATTTTTTAAAAGAATTAAAAAAAGTAAATACTTATTTTGTTTTATCCGTTTCTATAACCTAACACTAATTTATTTTAGTAATTTTTTTTTATTATCTGATGTGTTGTTTTAAATAATAAGTTAACTTTTGATTTTTAAAAATAATATATATTATTTATATTTGAAAAGTTTAAGAATAGAAAGCGAAAAAAAATAATAATAAATTTTATTCATTCACGTCTGCATAATCCGCGGGTATAATAATTTTTCTGCGGATTATCCAGATCTAATTTATGACAACTATATATCATCTTATCAAAAAAAATAAAAAATGAATAAATTGGGTGAACGTTGAAAGATAAATGAATCTCTATTTCAAATTTAGCCCATCACACGATGAAATAGTAACACCGTTTAAAATGGTACAAATTAAAATAAAATTTCAGTAATAAACTCTCTAATAATATTTTATTAAAGAGTTTTTTATTCACTATTATGGATTAGCTTTACCTTCATTCAAAAATCTATTGATATTTTTTAATACTAAATATAAATTATTTTTTAAAAATTTAAATAAAAAATTATTATTTTTGGATAAAGATAATAAAAATTATATTGCAGCTGATCGGCGGCTTTCAGGGAAAGAAACCTTCGCATGTAATTTTTCCCAGCAAATGGTAAGTTGCTAACACGTGTCTAAACGTCCGCATAATTCCCACTATGCGGAGCGTGGACCTTATAAAAAATGGACCAATCATATCTCTTCATTTTTAGCTTAAATCCTAATCTTGTGTTATATACAATAACACAAGCGACTAATTCTACTATTATTTATTCATTTATAATATATCGCCTTTTCCATGCAAGCTTCGTCCAAACGCAACAAGACGGGACCGAAGTCCAGGTTCATCCTTTTTTTTTTCTCAACCCGGATCGCAACAAAGAGATCTAAATTCCGTGTCTAATTTGTGCATGTGAAATGTGCTACGCGTACCCCATAAAGTGTTAACGCGGAGTTGTTTATTGACTTGGACAAATTTAACAAATTCGATTTGCACTTAAATAAAAAAATTTATATAAGTAGTATATTTTAATTCTCAAAATTTTTACAGTAAAATTAGAATTATTATTAAAGTTAATTAAAGAGTAAATATATAGATTATATTACTATAAAATTTAACCTTTCATTTCTATCAATAAAAAAATATAATATTTTTAAATATAAAATTAATATTATGTTAAAAAATAAAAAATAAGTTAACAGTAATAAATCAGATAAAAAATATATGAACTTCGTAATATGAAGTTAGAACAGGGTAGATTATTTGGGTACGTGAAGCAACTTTCCTGGATATGTAAACGGGGTCTTAGTACGCAGCATGCGACTACGGATCACACACAAACGAACAAAAACAAACGATAGAGGCGCACGGTGTAACCCTGTGCGAGGGGGTAGTTATTTAATCCCCCAGAGATGTTATTATATACGCGCATCTCCGCCTCGTGAGTCGTGATTGGCCGGGGAGGAAGGAGAAAAAGGCGATTCGGAGATTTGGGAGGGGGAAGGGGGAAGAGATTTGGATTCCCCCGCTTTAAAAAATGCAGCGCTCGTCGTACGCCTCCTCCAGCGTCGGCGACATCGTCGCCGCCGCCGCCGTGGGATCAGGATCAGGCTCAGGCTCAGGCTCCGGCGGCGGCGGAGGAGGAGGAGGAGGAGGGGTGAGGACGGTGCGGGTGATACCGCTCCAGCATCCGTCGCCTTCGGCGGGGCCGGTGACGCCTTCGCAGCCGCTGCACGCGCGGTGGGCGGAGAAGCTCCGCCGCATGGGCGCCGGTGAGTGGCTCGAGCTCCTCCTACCCTGCTCCCGGTGGCTCCGCACCTACCGGTGGCGCGAGTGGCTCCAGGCCGACCTCATGGCCGGCGTCACTGTCGGCGTCATGCTCGTCCCCCAGGTGCGATCTCTCGATCTCCATCTCGATCTCCATCTCGATCTCGATCGAGGAGGAAGCTAGGGTAAATAGTTGATTAGATATGCTATAAATGGAATCGAGTAGTAGTTTCGATGCTTAATTTGGAATGCTAGGGTTTATGTAGTATAAAGTTAGAATTACTGTGATTCGAGAGGTTTTTTATTTGGAATGGTGTGGATTTAAGTTTTGATTGAAGTGAATCTTTGAGTGGAATGAGTGCAAAATTTTGATTCCTTTTTTACTTTTTTTTTTTTTTTTTTTTTTTTTTTTGTCCCTTAATATGCAAAATTTAGGCTATGTCTTACGCGAAGTTAGCTGGGCTTCATCCTATATATGGGCTTTGTGAGTATAATTACTTTCGTTCTTACCATATTAAGAATTTTCTATTGAAGTATGATGATCTGCTTTTTGTTGTTGTTGTTGTTGTTGTTGTTGTTTTTGTTGTTGCTGATGACCTTCTTTTATACTGGTTAAAGAAACAGATTCAGGATTTGTACCAGTATTTGTTTATGCGATTTTTGGATCCTCGCGACAGCTAGCGATCGGTCCTGTTGCTTTAGTGTCTCTTTTGGTGTCGAATATCCTCGGTAGCATTGTTGATTCCTCTAATGAGCTTTACACGGTGCTCGCTATATTGTTGGCGCTCATGGTTGGGGTATTGGAATGCCTCATGGGTTTGTTGAGGTACCAAATAGCAACTACTTTTGTTTTACTGCTATGATTATCAAATCTTTGATGTGTTGAAATACAAATAGATCAAGGGGATTGCAGTTCCAAATGTATTGACGGCAATCTCTTGAGCATTCAGTTTGCAGTTCTTGCAGATAATTGGCATGTGCTTTAAATAGAATTTCTGATTTCTGATGCAGTGCCTGTTTGGCTTGGCTTGTGGAATAGTTTCTCTGCCCTAGAAAGTAAAGATAACTAAAATTATCTTTTGACTCTGAAGGTAGAAGCTCTAATTTGGAGCTTCTGGTTTTGTTGCTGTAGCGAGAAGCTGTTAAGGAGTTTTTAAAAGCTTCTTTAAACTTCTTTACTCAAACAGCACTGTAGTGGAAGCTCCAAGCAAACTATTTCTGTAGCCTATTTCTGTAGCTTTTATTGTAACTTGCCATATTAAGCTAAATACCGCTTCAAGTTAGAAATTTGTAGCAGTTTAAACTTGTGTAATGATGTAATCTAACTCATATCTTGCATCCTCTATAGGCTTGGGTGGATTATCCGTTTCGTAAGCCATTCTGTAATATCCGGCTTCACGACTTCATCAGCCATCGTCATTGCCTTGTCTCAAGTGAAATACTTCCTGGGATATGATGTAGTAAGAAGCAGCAAAATTATCCCGCTAGTCAGGAGTATCATCGCTGGAATTGGTGATGTATGATTCTCACATCCTGGTGATTATTTTTTTGCTTATTTTTGAGCAAATACCTGAGTCTTGATACGATCTTCTTCATGTCTGTATATATTGTTTTCCGACTTCTCGAAGTAGTCTGGTTGATGCGCTATCTACTTTAGGATGTACAATCTCATACTTCTAATAGCTTGTGAGCTATTGATCAATCTGTCTATGCTCAAATTTCTCTTTAATATGCAGTAGAATAAAAAGAAACTATATGTATTCCAGTTGTTCCATAGTAAAGTAGAAACTGTGTATGTGTGTTTCCCCACCCAAGCTACCTGCTACATTTGTAAATTTTTTTAGAAAAGCTCAGCGAAACATTCTTGAAGAGATTTGTGTGAAGAATATGTGATTTTACGTTCATTTCACAACCTGCTTTCTGAACAGTTCTTAGAAGTCAAAGCTTTAAGAAAATAGAGGAGAACAACAAGAAAGAGTAGACGGATCCACTCTGACTATAGCGTTTAGTGAGAAAGGCCTCATTATTCCACCTTTTTTCTTTTCCAGTGAGAAGGTCCTCTATACCCATAACTGCCGTAATGCTGTGACAGACAGACTTGACATAGGTGCTTGCCTTGCTTATGATAGTCCCTAACGGTTGAAGGAGATACGTTAAACTGATCCTATTAGTTCTTCTTTTAAAAATTTTTGAGTTAAGGATTATTGTATCCTTCCTGGAACTGAAATTGTCTCACAATTTTTCCTTTTTAGACTATATGTGCCTTCTTTGTTTAGCTTATAAATATTGATAGGTTGTATTTATCCTGCTTGCTTATGAGCTTTTTAATTGGGCTAATATCCCTCGTTATATTTCACCTCTATAATCTTATAGAATATTCAAGATGACATTCTTGTTACTAATCTTATGCAGCAGTTTCATTTTTGTAGTTTTCCTGGCCCCCGTTTGTGCTGGGGTGTTTTTTTCTTGCAATTCTTCTTTTCATGAAGCGCATGGTAAGAATTCTATTTCACTTCCAGTTAATTTAGTCAATTTCCACCTGAAATAATTAATACTCTCTTAACTAACCCACCATATGTGGTAGGGAAAATCAAATAAGAGATTGCGGTATTTCAGAGCTGCTGGACCCCTTACAGCAGTTGTACTGGGAACGCTCATTGTCAAGATATTTCATCCGTCTTCAATCTCAGTGGTAAGATGTGCTTCATTTGAAATATTATTCTATGTTTTACCACGGATGTTGTATTGAATTTTAGAGTTGATTATAAATTTACTCTTGAAATTTGACTTGAAAAACAATTCTGTTCTTAGATCTTCAACTGTGACAATTTGGTCCCTGAAATCTGACCTTGATTCTAATTTCATCCTAAAAATTTCTATTTGGTTCTTGTGGTTTGATGCTTATTTCCATTTAATGACTGATAATCGATCTTCATTTAGATTTCATCCACATAGTTTCAATTTTAACTAGGGAATGCATGACAGTGGTGCTACTTGGCACTTTTTCAGATGGTAGACTACTGCAAATCTTAATCATGCAAACTTCCTTCAGGGACTAATTGTTACAATCGAAAACATGTGGATGAACTAAAATTTATTCTTCTGCATGATTTGTGTGAAATGCAAAGTCCAAGTTGTATCGCAATGTCTGACTTGTTACTGTTTTTAGGTTGGTGAAATTCCCCAAGGCCTTCCAAAGTTTTCTATTCCTCAAGGATTTCAGCATGCAAAGTCTCTCATTTCAACAGCACTTCTTATTACTGGTGTTGCTATATTGGTATAAACATTTTTCTTTTGATTGTGTTCTAGCTTAGACGTTTATTGCCATTTGTAGGTCTCACTGCCGTAAGCACTTATATATTTTTTTTTTTTGTGATTTAGGAGTCTGTGGGGATAGCTAAAGCATTAGCTGCTAAGAATGGATATGAATTGGACTCAAACCAAGAGGTAATCATTTCATAAGCTTTAGCCCAACTATAGCTGTTTGCAATCACTTTGTCGTAATGCTCAATTATAGTTCTGACATCTTTATTTTCTTCATGACATTTTTGATTATCTCAAACAGATCTTACACAGAGATACTATAATATTGAAATTGATTAGGGGCATGAAAGCTTTAATACTTTTTGAACGTATTATATGTTGACTTCGAAAAATCATATACAATTCGACATACATAAATGCGTACATACATGCATATACACTGCAACTATGAATGTTTGTTTGCAACACTTTGATGCGTACACAGAAGTGAAGTTTGGAGCAGCAAAAATCCTTAGTAGTGTTTAAGAGATGACCGACTGGATACCAAAAATGGCCAAGAACAACTTAGATGGTAATAATTTTTGGTCGGTATTCAGCAGGAGAAGTTTGAAAAGAATACAATCTAGAAGATTTCCAAAAGTATATTTCTGGGATAACATTTAATTCTATGCATTTCTGAATCAGTTTGTGTAATGTAACTGATGGAAAGTAGTCATGCCATGTTCTTTTACTTGAGGATTCTAATTTGAATTTAGATGGCCCAGTTTTATATTGGCTATTAGGTTCCATAACTGACTAATAAGATTGCTATATTTTTCACTTCATTTGATGAAATTCTTCCGCCCATCATTGCAGTTATTTGGTCTCGGTGTTGCAAACATATGTGGCTCATTCTTTGGTTCATACCCTGCGACCGGTAAGATACTAATCCTGTGCATATTACAAGGTCTGACTAATGTTTACTTTTTATTCTTTGTATTTCCAGATGAAAACAGTTAAGCCTAGGTTTGAGCTAGCATGAGTTACTGAGATGGAGTCTCACTATTTTTTTTGCAGGTTCATTTTCCAGGTCAGCTGTAAATCATGAGAGTGGCGCACAGACTGGATTATCTGGAATCACTATGGGCATTATAATGGGTTGCGCCCTTTTGTTTATGACACCATTATTTACTGACATACCTCAGGTATAACTTTTTAAACTGCATATCCAATAGTATTAGTTCTAACTTTTTCATGCATACTATTACTATCATATTGAGGCCATCTTTTCAGTAACAGTATTTCTCTATTGATTAAGCAATAATATAATTGGTTACTAATACTGCTATCTTCACTAAAATTCATATCGCAATATTGCTAGTTTTCCTTGTCTTATCTAGTTGAATTCCTCTGTTAACTTCATTTTGTAGTCAGGAACTAATTGTGAAATTGTAGCAGTGAATAACTAATTAAATATTACTAGTTCTTTGTTTTTCCATGTAAATCTCTTTTTTATATGCTTTCACAATCATGAAACGTATTTGCTAACTGTTGATTTGCTTTTCTCTGTATTAGTGTGCCTTGGCTGCGATTGTGGTTTCTGCTGTCATGGGCCTTGTAAGGATCTCTGATGCCTAATTTTATTTTCTACGTAGTTTAGCACAATTCACAGATCTCTTATCTTGATCAATCAAATCTGAAATGCATTTTATAAGAAAAGAAGTTACTCATCATTATTGGTGTAATGTGCTATGTACTTTAGGGCAGCTAAATAACCGTAGTTTTTAAAAATTTGATTATCATAATATATCGGCATTATTTTGATGAACAGTCTATGTTGATGGTTGGTTCTATTAAGCTGGGTAGTGTAATTCATTCTCTAATTCAGCTCAGGCTTAAGTCATTTGATTTCACTTGATGTAGGTGTATTTGCCAGTTTTGTAATTTAATTGGGCGGATCTGCTTATAGTTGAGCCAAAATCAAGCAATTGACACAACTAGCTATATCTTATCAAGATTGATCTTGAGTAACCACTTAGTCTTTACTTATTTGGACTTCTAGATGGCTTGTGAAATCACTCTTCCATTCTCTGAAGCCTGATTCTCTTGGGATGGATTTCTAATTCTTTCGCCTTATCAATATAAATTTCTGAAATGTGTTTTGTTGCCATGAATTATTATTAGATAACCGTACTCTGTGGCCTCGATCATAAGAGCCTCAGAGGGGTCGTTGCATTGTAGAATTGCATCACCTTGTTATGTTACTTCATCCAAACAATTCACAATCAGCTGGCTATATTTATATGGAAACCTCTTAGCTAACAAAATTTTAGCCCCAACATCCTCAAATAATTCTCCTAAACACACCAATAAATTAGATACAGTGATTTTGTTTTGAAACAAGAAGCAAAGGAAAAAATAAAAAACTAAAACAACTTGAGCTTGAAACTAGATACAACTGTCTGACTGAATTATGCTAATACGTAAGATCTCATATTTAATTGTGACTTCAGTCTTTGCCTGCCTTTTGAAGATTTTGATTGTTTTGACTTGTAACATCAATAATATCTATGATTTATAGGTTGATTACAAGGAAGCCATGTTTCTGTGGGGTATAGATAAGAAAGATTTCCTCCTCTGGACGATCACTTGCATCACAACATTAATATTTGGTATTGAGATTGGCGTTCTTGTGGGGGTAAGTATTGAAGTTGCTCCATGTTCTCGGATGTCACTCAATTGATGAGTTTCTTTTTTTTTTATCAAAATGTGTCCTCCAAAGGTTTAATATTATTAACTGATGCTTACACGGAGCAGAATGCTTGCATGATTCTTTTTTAACTAGTTCGGCAGTGTTTGATTTTCTCTTTTGAAAATAACATTGTATGATCATATAGTTAGATATATATATATGTTGACCCCTTAAAGAAGAGGCCGTTTTGATATGGATCCACTATGTCCAAAAAAAAAAATAATAATTAAAGTCAGGTCTATTACAAAGTAGCCTATAGTTAAGGTGGTCTCTGCATTTTCACCTATCATCTGTTAGGTGTTTTGAGCTCAATATGCTTCTAGAGGTCTTCGGTGTAACAGTGATATATCATGGTTTCCAGCCTGACATGTGGAACCATGACACAGAAGGACGCTAGAACATTTGTACTCAATAGTATCATTTTATTGTGCGGTAACCATAATCATAATGTTGTGTGCTTGAACCGATTCTTTTGTAGGTTGGGTTCTCACTAGCATTTGTCATACATGAATCAGCAAATCCCCATATAGGTGAGTGCCTACTGAGAATTCAGAAATTATAAGATTTCAGGATTATTAATATGCAATATACCAAATATGAACTCAAGCACGATTATGAAAGCCTGCATTGATCATGTGCTTGTTGTTTTGTTTATTGATTTGCTGTAGCTGTTTTGGGGCGTCTTCCTGGTACTACCATCTATAGAAATACTCTGCAGTATCCTGAAGCATATACATATGGCGGGATAGTTGTGGTTCGAGTTGATTCGCCAATTTACTTTGCAAACATAAGTTATATAAAGGACAGGTAGAATATCTGCAGAACTAGATTTTTATCGTCTAATTATACATTGTTAGTTGTGAGTTGTTTGCTCCGTACTGATTGTTACCGTATATATTACTTAATATATATGATAACATAATATATATATATATATATATATATATATATATATATATATATATATATATATATATATAAAACTATGCTATTATGCAATTAATAGCACAAAACACTTGGTGCTACCAAGTTTTCCACCCTTGATGAAAAAATATGCGGTTAGAATAATAGTGATCCCTTAGAGTTCAGTGGGTGGTTAGTTGAATAGTATGATCTAAGAATTGGAAATGATTAAAAGGATTGATCTAACGGTGGAAAACTTGGTAGCACCAAGTCAATTTTTTAGCCCTTGGATTAAAGAGAGAATTTTTTTTTATATATGGAAGAATATGATTGTATCATGTTATACCAACAAACATTAAAAAAGATGAAAACATTACTACCCCAAAGGAATACATATGGTAATATAAATAATATATATGGTAACACTGATATTACTGTTCCAACTTATGTATCAGGCTACGTGAGTATGAACTCAACATTTCAACCACAAGTCGCGGGCCAGATGTTGGAAGGATTTATTTTGTTGTCCTTGAAATGTCGCGTAAGTAATTGAAATTTTCTTCTATATATAAGTTTTTTCTTTTCTTTTAAAGAATGACTAGCAAACAGCAATGAAATTTTGGCGAGAAGGATTGCTTGAGCTCCCAAGCAATTAAGCTTGCTTGAGCTATATCAAGTAATCAGGTGGGTGATATTAACAACAAAGCAAATTTTACTATTCATAGCGAGAAAATTGAATTGGATTACTATTAAGCCTCATAGGCGTATATATATATTACATGAAAGGGACTCTTTCATAATTGTTTTCACATCAAGCTCAGCCAAGTTCATTATTTATGCTTTGTTTGGATGGAGAGAAAAGAAGAGAAAAGAGAAGAAAATTAGGAAAGAATATCCAAACATCAGGAGAGGAAATTACTTTCTTTTCTTTTCCCTCTTCTTTTTTCTTATTTTCTGTCCAATCCAAACGGGAGTGTCAGTGACTGACTCAATAGCAGACTAACGGGACCTGTCAAACTTCTGCAGCTGTTACATACATAGACTCCAGCGCAGTTCAAGCTCTCAAGGACTTGCATCAGGAGTACAAAGCGCGCGACATCCAGGTATCTCTCCAACTTTAGACTTATAACTGTCAAGTATCGTATATCCTATTTCAAAATAACAGGGCTTTTTATTACCTTGGGAAACATTCTTTCCACAGATTGCAATAGCCAACCCGAATCGGCAAGTTCATCTCTTACTATCAACGTCGGGCCTCATAGACCTGATCGGTAAGGAATGGTGCTTCGTGAGGGTGCACGACGCCGTGCAAGTTTGCCTTCAACATGCCGAGAACTTGAATGGTAAGATGCCAAGTGCGGGAGATCAGACCCCGAGGCGGCAGCTGAGCCTTTTCCAAATGATGTTGAAGCAAGACGTGAAAGATACTTTGGTTCCCGAAGCCGAGCCCCTCTTGCGTGCAAGTGGTGTGTGAGTGCCTTCTCTCTTGCAGATGTATACTGTTTAAAGATGTGAATTTTTTGTTTCTGGGTTTCTGATTGACACTGCTGAACTTCGATCATGATTCTTTTCCATCTGTATCATGATTCTTACGGCTATTGTGTAACAACATTCATGATTGCATTGAACAATAGCATGTAAATATGATTTGAATTGTAAATCAGGATTGTACGATTTGTACGATTTGTGCGGTGATAGTTTATGTTAACTCGCATGCAAAACAGTTTAACATAAACAAGCATCTTTAATATTGTTTTGGGGCTAGTAAATCTCTGATTTATTTTCTAGTTACATGGATCATTTTAATAATGAAAAACATAAATTTGATTTTCCTGCATTAGACCCTTTGGAAGATGCACAATTTAAAAATTAAGCTAAAAGAAAACATCACCAGGGCTCCAACAAGCCCGAATGCAACGATGATATAAAATTAAAAGAGTGCAAAAATCTGGACATACCAGCTACAACCTGTTGTTCCACAAAGACTAAATGAGGTAATGCAATCAAAGCCACCATAGAGCGCACACAAAGTCTCACCTACAAACTCTTATCTAGCAAACCAACGATGTAAAGAAAATGAGATTACACATGGGACAAAGAAGAACACCACATGAAAGGATAGAGGGCGATTATAATGGGCGCCCATACAACTGGGTAGATCAGAAACATTTCCTGTGGACGATCGATGGACCAGATTCATCGTATTCTCCCTTAGAAATCCACATCTGCATAAAAAAAACAGGGAGAACGTGATATTTGTACAAGAAAGTTGTGCAACAGTTCAAATGACCGGAACAACATGGGGATTGATTGATTCTACACAAACTATTCACAGATTTATATATGTAAAATCTTAAGTCTGCAGGGGTGCATATGTAAAATTTCAAAAAGGACGGATGTATTACCTGCTGGAAAGTGCTGAGGGAGGCGAGGATGGAGCCGCCGATCCAAACACTGTACTTCCTCTCAGGCGGAGCAACCACCTTAATCTTCATGCTGCTTGGGGCAAGAGCTGTTATCTCCTTGCTCATCCTATCAGCAATACCTGGGAACATTGTCGACCCGCCACTGAGTACAATATTCCCATATAAGTCCTTCCTGATATCCACGTCGCACTTCATGATAGAGTTATACGTCGTCTCATGAATTCCAGCTGCTTCCATGCCGATCAATGACGGCTGGAAAAGCACCTCTGGACACCTGAACCTCTCGGCTCCGATGGTGATCACCTGCCCGTCAGGCAGCTCGTAGCTTTTCTCAACAGCAGAACTGGTTTTTGCTGTTTCAAGCTCCTGCTCAAAGTCAAGGGCAACATAGGCAAGTTTTTCCTTAATGTCCCTCACAATTTCGCGCTCTGCGGTTGTCGTGAAGGAGTAGCCCCTCTCAGTGAGGATCTTCATTAGGGAGTCAGTGAGGTCACGGCCAGCGAGGTCCAAACGAAGGATGGCATGAGGTAGGGCATATCCTTCGTAGATAGGGACGGTGTGGCTCACACCATCACCGGAATCGAGAACAATACCTGTGGACAATATGATGGCTTAGCTGAACAGATAAGCGCTAGATTGGTGTTGTTCATTTTTTTTAAAAAAAGCACTTGGAGATAGTATTTGTTAGAAAATTAACAAGCACTTCATTGCTCTTCCCTTTTTTTAAGCTCAAATTCTTCGTAGTTAGGTGCACCAGGGCATTTACCTTTTTTGTTCTTAGTCTTATTGGTTAACCTGCCAACTCATCTTCTTTAGAAAAAACCAAAGAACAAGAAACAGTTAGCCCTAATTTTTTTTTTTCTTTTGGCAAACAAGCCTCATAAATGCAGGTATTACATAAAATCCATTGTCATCCTGCACAAGCCATTCCGCAGAATTTGAGTGTAAAAAAGACATGTTTGAACATGGAAAAGAATTCAGTGGTAACCTTTCTGTTTCTTTATCTTTTTAAAATATTAAACCTAGTGCATTTAATCATACAGAATTTGAGGAGAAGAAAAAACTACACACATAAGCAGAGCCAACATGCATTAAGATAATTGACAATTTAAAGCGAATAGAGATGGCCTAGACATACCAGTTGTACGACCGCTGGCGTAGAGGGAAAGGACCGCCTGGATTGCGACATACATGGCAGGGACATTGAAAGTCTCAAACATGATTTGAGTCATTTTTTCTCTGTTCGCCTTAGGGTTTAGAGGGGCTTCAGTGAGAAGCACGGGATGTTCCTCAGGAGCGACACGAAGCTCATTGTAGAAAGTGTGGTGCCAGATCTTTTCCATATCATCCCAGTTACTAACAATCCCATGTTCAATGGGATATTTAAGAGTGAGGATACCTCTCTTGGATTGGGCTTCATCACCTACATAAGCATCCTTTTGGCCCATGCCGACCATCACTCCAGTGTGGCGGGGCCGGCCCACAATACTGGGAAATACAGCCCTTGGTGCATCGTCACCAGCAAATCCAGCCTTATTTTTTTTTAAAAAAAAATATTAGCAGAGGCTAAGAAAAACATAAAATAGAGGAAAAATGAATGCCTAAAAATGACATGAACCAACCTTGACCATTCCCGTTCCATTGTCACAAACAAGAGGTTGGATATCCTCAGCATCTGCCATTTCCTGTTAATCTGCAGCAAACATGTATATAAGATAATTTGGTCTTTCTAACAGCAAAGTAGTACAGTTCTAGAATTGTTAGCTTAATGACAAATTGAAATGTATTCTGACTTTGAAATACAAAAAAAAAAAAGAAGGAAACTAGCATTAGTAACTAAATTTTCCAAATCTCGAAGGGAAGGCCAATACTGCAAACAAAGCAACCAAACAACGGGAGTGCCTAAACAGGGAAAGAAGGAAAATATTCTCTCATAGAAACTTATATTCTACTGTAAGACTCCCCTCCACATTAATATATAAATAATATATAAATATGAAGTATAAAATTGTACCTACATGTTGGCATATAAATGTCTATCCTCAATCATGTGAAAAGTGTTCAAAAGCAAGTACTTGCATACGCAACAAAAAGTAAGAAGCATCTGAACAATATACAACACAACTAATTCTAGAAAAATATTACCTATAGCTATTGGAATTTTTATACTAACCAAGGGAATGAACAAATGCATGGTAAATGATATTTTGTCAAATAAAAAGCTGCAGCATTAATTTTTCTCACATTAGACCGCATGTAAGGTACATCTAACATTGAACTTGACACAGTTCCTTGCCACTTCATATCAGAAGTTCAGAAATAACCTAGATTGTAAACACATTTATGCAATGTTGGAAACGTCAAAGTGACTCATTCTTAATTTGCTCGATCATCACCTTTTCACTCACATCTCCTTAGAATGACAAACTTTGGCACACACATAAGTGAAAAAGCATTCAACACATAGAACACACAATCCTCACAAATTAAAACTAGTCAACAAGCCATCGATCATTAAAGCACCATAAAGACACCTCCAATCTGACAATCACAATGTTGTTGCCTCGATCAAGCATCAAAATGAAGCCTAAAGCATTACCAAAAAGGATTTGCCGATAAATTACTAATAACATAGCATCAATTTCGCTAAACGAACACCAAAAACCTACGATTCATCACAAAGAGGATCCTACCAGCCGATCTAGCAACGCGTTTACCGAGCTACACATGAAATCATCGCATGACACCATCCAGAGACCCTAACAACCGATCTAGCAACGTGTTTACTAAACTAAACATAAAATCATCGCACAGCACCATACATTTTCTTTTAAATGAGCATCGAATCACCAAATCCATCAGATCTATCAAAAACTAACAAGATCTACAACAATTTACTGCAAAAAAAAGAAGAGTAGAAGTAACGATCGAGAGAATAAACGATCTCCAACCTTTTTGAAGGGTCCGATTAGGGCACGATCACTTGCTTTCGCCGACGAAGAAGGGGAAAGAGGAGCGTCTCCGCCGCCGAAACCAAGAGAAATGGAAATGGCGAAGAGGAGAGAAGCGTGAGATGCGGTTATTTATACCCCTGTAAACTTTCAGAGAGACCACTGAACTATAGTATATTTGGAAAAAATAAAGAATCGGGTCCCTAAAAATATTTGATATTTTTAAGAGTTTTAATTACTTTTGTTGAATTAATGTTTAAATCAAATTAAAAATGCATTAAGCAAATATAATATGTAGTTGTATAAGCTGAAAAAATGCTTAAAATATTTAAATTTAGCAAAGCTATCATACATTATAATAAAATTACTAATTTACGAAAATCCCAATTTTTTTTAAAAAGGAAAAACATTGATGGGCCTATCTCAAAATTTCTATAGGTGAGGGTTTAGTCGTACATTTTCACTCCACACGACGAACGGCAGATGAGAGCGGACGTGCCTAATGGGAGGGGTCTTCATCACCGTCCAAAATTATGAATCGCTTTCTACTCCGCATAAAATTATTATGCGGAGAAACCTTTTTTTTCCTATTTAGTCCCACATCGAGTACTAGAGAGGTGAGCGAATGTGTCAAGGGGTATATAATATAGGTGCACTCGTACGAAAAGACTTGCCTTAAACTAATGAGTAAGGAAAACAAAGCGAGCGGTGAGAGCTGCTCGCCGCGCACATAAAAAATTTTATGCGCACGAATTTATGGAGGGGTTATAGGCTGGTCGGGCGTTGACACTGCTTACTTTGCAGGACTCACCCGCGCGGGCCTCCCAACCCACTAATCCTACAGCCAAAGCTTTTAAAATTGTACCTCAAATTTTTAGTGTTATTTATAGGTTGTATCATGGGGGCGAGGAATGCGAAATATCCGAGCTTTAAATCAGGAACATGGATCTAATCCTGTGAGCCAGTTTCAGAGCCCACAAGATCAGGGACATGCTTAGATGCCCACAAGATCAGGGACATGCTTAGATCTGGGACTATATTTGTCGGATTCAAATCACAATTCAAAATAAAGATGTGTTACAAACTCTTCTGGTATTTGTATTATTAGGGTCCGTTTGGATGTGGGCTAGAACCAAAAATAGCGGGTTTATCCCCCTTATTCGGGTTTATCCCCCTTATTTTACCAAACGCATCTGGAACTATCTGATATTGCTTATTCCAGAACAACTAGAATAAGTCGGAACAACAGTTCTTATCCATTATTTTATAATTTTTTTTTTATCAAACTATCCATCCTCCCCTCCTTTCTCTCTTCCCAATACACTCTCATCATCACAAATCCCTTTCTTTCCTCTCTCTTTTTTCCTTCTTCCCAATAGACTCTCATCATCACAAATCCCTCTCTCTCCTCTCTCTCTTTATCACATATTAACTCTTGAGGGTAAAAAGGTAATTTATCTAATTTATCATCTTTATTCTTTCTATTTCTCATTATTAAACCAAACACAAAATCTCTTATCCCTGAAACCATCCCAAACATTTTTTCGCTCTAGTTCCGTATTTTATACTTATCCCCGGTTTAGCTAATTCTATCTTAACCTGATTCCAAACGCAGCCTGTGTGTATGATCTCATTCATATATTCAGTCAGAATTTTGTATGAAATTACTGAAGTGTTATATTTTAGTAGTTATGTTAAGAATACAACAAAAATTTAATTTGACGTTTTTATTGGAGCGAATTTTCAACCATTAGTACTGGAGCTAAAGTTTATTGATTCTCATGAGATATGATAATTAAAGTTAGCTTCACGAAGAAGTAAGATCAAATCGTACAATTCAAGGTGGAGCGGCCGAACCGGAACGGGTCGGGTCGAGTCACACCCTGTCCACAGAAACTCGAGCGTCCGCAAGGGAGGGAGAAGTTACACGAGCTCCATGGCGGAGAACGACGAGCTCGGAATCGAACGCACCGCTTCCATTCAAAACCCTAGCAAGCCCTCCTCTTCTCTCGGCGCTAGGGTTCGCGCAACCCACGACGACGACGACGACGATGACGACGACGACGAAGATGAGGTTGGGGTTTCTCTTCGTCCCGTTCGCCCTCATTCCTCTTCTGATTTAATCCATCTTGTACGTGTATGAATTTATTACTAATTCGAGTACTAAATTCGCCATTGGAGGAATCTGTGATTGCTAATCCGTTCTTCTCATTTGCATTCTCTGTAGTTTGCTGCATAGGGTTCAATCTCTTCGTTTTCTATGTGCCCTTGAGTCCTTTTGATGCTGAAACAGTTTTTCAGTTGGTAACTTGTGCTGTATATTTTGTGATTGCAACATATATTGCGAGGTCCTTGTAATTATGATTACTTTGGGGAATGTATTATCTGGTAACAAATAAAATTACTAGAGGATCATGTATAGTATATGCCATTCTAATGCTGTACACGGCTTGTCGTACTCTCCACAGCCTTGAGTAAACAAGAGAAATTGGCTTAACAAGATGTCCGTGCATCCAAACAGACCCTAAACCCCTGGAAAGTTAACACCTTGAACATGTCCCTTTCAAATGTGAGCTAAGCATGTTAGTCACTGGAGGAAGATAAAGGGAACTTACACTCATGTTGGATTTCAATTCAATGCGAAAGCTTAACCCCTCAGTTTTGTTCCAGTAACACATATTAAGCCATTCGACCGAATTTTCATGTGTGAACACCTATACACTACATATATGATCAATGATGACACAACAAGAGAGCAGGAAGCAGACATGCGCTATAACCACCTAGCATGTTAAGGAAGAGTGAATTTCTTTCCATTTTTTTCTGTGTAAGCAGAAAATTCACCCTTTCTGACACACGAGGCACTGTGCCACATGCTTCGCGCTTTCAAATCGAACACGTGCTTTCTGTAATGTACTGCATTGTAACATTTTGTGAAGATGTGGGGGAAAATCTTAGATGCTTAGCGACTTAGATGCTTGATGTTCCCATAATTATTAGCTTGTTTGTCAAATTTTACAATTTTTATTGCTTAATTTCAAACTTTAGCCTACTTAAGTTTTATGTTGCCACAGACCCATATTGCATGATACTAAAATTTTATAATGACAAAAGGAGGCCACTCGAGCTCTATCGGTTATGGACAGTTTTCATCAGCCATGGTTGACTGGAGTGAAATTGCTCGACGATGCAAATCGGAATAAGCATGTTCTTCCCACCGGACTTGAAGGGTATTTTGAGTGTAATTTGTTACCTTCAAATAAAATCTTTGTTTTACAACAACTTATAATGCAATTAGTTGCATTTACATTAAAGTTTTTAGTGTTTTCTCTGAAATTATGACTTTGCCAGAATCGATGTTCTTCTTGGAGGTGGGTTGCGTGAGGGTCAGTTGATAGAAATAGCCGGTCCATCTTCTTCTGGTAAAACCCAAGTATGATTGCTCATGATTCTTTTTTATGCTATGCCATTAATCCCCTAGTTGTCAATGCAAGCAGGACATGTGATTTGTAGTAAATTTGGTTCATTAAATCGACATTCGTTGCAAATGCAGGTTTGCTTACATTCAGCTTCATGCATTGCAGACAAGGGTACTGTTATGTTCTTGGATACTTGTAATTCCTTTTCCCCAAACAGAATAGCAGGCATTGTTAATCAATTTTCTGGTCCCTTGTTTAAGGAGGTGAAATTCTTGTCTTTTCAGTCTTGTTCTTTAATCTTGCACTATGTCTCATAATTAACATTAACATTAGGCTTGGTTTGTTGCAAAATCAAGAATTAGCTATTAAGGATCATAGAAAAATGAAACTCTTTTTTTAGTGTTTTTGAGTAGCCTGCAATTTTTTTTGTATTCTCTTGATTATTAGCTTTGGCTGTTAGGCAAAAGAAAGAAGGCTTGAGAGGATTATGAGCAGTATACTGTGTGAGCCAGTATATGATATATTCGATCTTTTGAATACACTCCATCAGCTAGAATCAACTTTAAAGCATAAGGTTTTTATCCAATAAGAGTTGTGATTTACAAGTTTTTAATATCTTCCACACATCTTTGAGATTTTGTTCTAATGATTCAGGTAAAAACTGGAGGCTATAAGATAAGTTTGCTTATTATTGACTCAATTTCATCTTTAATCGCGCCAATTCTTGGAGGGAATAGTTCACAAGGTATAAACCTTGTATGTTTTACTTGTAAAATGATGTTCATCATTTGATTATATCAGAGATTCAGAATCTAATAAAGTTTCTACACCACATGAGTTCTTCTATCCTCAATAAAAAGGATATTTTTCTTCATGGCAGTAGTACATTATGGAATAACATGTGTTATATCTTTAGATTGGTTTTTTGATCTTTGATTTGGCTGGAGAAGTGCACTTAACAACTAATCCTGCCCCTGTTTCCTTAAATAAACGTACAGGAAGGTTGTTGATGGTATCTACAGGAATTGCTTTAAAGAAGTTAGCGCATGAATTCAATCTAGCTGTACTGGTAAGTGCACAGAGGTGTAAAATTTGAAACTTGATATTGCAAATTTAATATTAGTTTTTTTTTTTTTTTTGGCTTGGAAGCTTTATGTTAAAAATTATTTCATGTTAGGTGTAGCACTGGTTAGTTGAAATTCAATTTAACTAAATACTGTCCCATTCAATCATATTCCTAATAACAAAATCTGGCTAGCCAGGAAAAGGCTCTCTTTACAAATTTACCTAATCAAAGATGGTTTTCCATATCTCATGGAGAATATCATAGGAAGCATCTAGCCTGTTTCTCTTACTAAGGGCGGCTGGAACTTTTGTAACTATTTTCAAGTAAAACTATCCAAAAAATTACTGTCTTTATATTGTCGACATGTTCTCCTAAATCTTCCAGCAGAAGCAATGGCAGAAACTTATGTTGGACCGTATGCATTTGGGATTTTAAAGCTTGTTTGAGCTTACATACCATAGCAAAACCTCCGGATTTCTTGTTTGCTAAATGACTAGCTACCGTTTTGCATAGTAGAGAAGGTGTTTGAGAAGCCTAGCCAAACAGAAAGATGGTCATGGTCATCCCTACATTTTAATGGGAGAATTACTGCTATTGTTTTCCATGATTTAACCTGAGCATTATTTTCTTTTCAAAATAATTGAACATTGGGGTAAAAAACCTTTCCTTTTCTCTAAGATGTCTTAATTAGTACCTCTCATTTGGTTTATATTGGTGAAGTCGAACTCATGAGCTACTTGTTATTTTCTGTACTTCCAGCTTTAAGACAAGCAATTATGAGTGTATTTGTTCTTTCTCAACTCAGGTGACCAATCATATGGTTAGTGGAGAGGGAGGAATCATAAAGCCTGCTCTCGGTGAGAGTTGGAAGAACATTCCCCATGCACGCCTTGTGGTCTCCCGTAATCGAGGGAGCAATGTTTGTACAGCAACTGTACTAAAACACACGATGAGGGTAGTGTACTATATTCATGTTTCAGAATTTACTCGTAACACAGGCATAAATTTTAGCCAAATGAAGGACTGACTGAAGAATCATAGGATTTTAAACATGCTGATATTGCACTTATATAATGCCCCTATAGCAGCATGTGATTGATTTCTAATTGCAACTGTGGAAAAAAACCCCCCAAACTGTGCTCATATTTTCTGTGCAGACAATTCGCCATGTATCAGAGTTTGCGAGGAAAAAAGTACACAATGTTGACTACTGTTGGCTTATCCTTAGTTTAACTTGAAGGAGCATTGGAAGATTAGAAGTTACGAATGTTCACTTTCTCGATCATTTAGGGATCAGCTTTGTCCTATTAACAAGTCTCGTAACAATTATCGATCATCAACTACGATTTTGGATCATTTAGGGATTAGCTCTATTCTGTTAACAAGTATCATAACAAGTTGTGGTTGTTATGCACTGTCTAAATATATTAGCCACCAATTTTTCGCCATCAGTTCACTTTATACTCGTCATTTCTTTGTTGTATTTTGTAATGTACTCTGTCTAGCCTAAGTTCTCATCTTGTGGTACATTCCTGTGACGAGTTATGCAACTTCCTTTTGAAACTTTTCTTCCTTGCTGACTATTCATGCCAATGTACAAGCTAGACGATCGGTTATCACATTTTATCTCTATTCTGTGGTCAGAATTACTTATCTTATCTAGACCAAATTCACCGAGTATATGGCTTAGATCAACTCCGTTCCAAGGGCTTCTTCTGTATCAGATGCTTCCAATCTCTTGTAACCTCGTCGCTTATCTCAAGTGCATGCACTAGACCTTGTAGAAATAGATAACAATATTGTAACACACTGAAGCATCCAGCTGTTACTGTCTTTTTCTCGGGTATTCCTTCCTTCTAATGCTCTCTCTGTTATTTTATTTTATTTTATTTTATTTTATATTCTCAGGCTTCTGGTCTTACCGAGAAGTTTGTGATCCACAATTGAATAGAGGCAAGAACTTCTCCAGATAGGGCGAGGAAGACGAGATGGCAGGAAAGTGCTGTGATCCTTCGCTGCTTCTGATGAGGAGCACGAAATATCTCATATGGGGTTCACTAGCAGATGATTCTTTTCCTTTTGTTTGAATGCTAACTGTTTCTGCTCCTCTAGCTTTTGTTTTTTTTTGCACAAATTTGGGGGCCATAAAGCTGGCGAGTTAATATCGTTTCGCGATCGACGTACGCAAGAATCACTGCTATGGATAAAGAGGAATCATTTACTCGTCCTTCGAATGCCCATTATTGTCTAGGGTCTTGTGAACTGTGAGGAAAACATCAAAGAGTGTAAAGATTAAACAAGTTATTATTGTATTAAGATTACTCTTGTGTTGAGGAACCTTTGGCTTTGTCTTCGAGGCGCGTCGGAATCTTTGTGATTGGACATTTTTTTTGTTCCTGTGTGATAGGGTGTCCAATTATTGGCCAGCTGAATGATAGCAACCCAATAGGAACCTGCCATGTCAGACCAAGAGAGTTGTTGTATGATATGGTACGGATGTTACATCCATTACTGTGTAGACCTATGCATGATGGTCACTGATTGATCTGGGCGTGAAATCCTGCTGCTGTGACCGTCCATTTTTCGATGGTCGCGATCGCTTGCGCAAGAACTTTGGACGGTCTGATGTGGATTGCCTTGTCCTTTTGTATTTTGCTAGCACAATTCTAAACACAAGGAACAAGCGTTCAGTGGCCTAGGTGAATTTCCTAAGAGAACTCTCGTGAATTTCTTAAGTGAAATTTCAAAACATAGATCACGAAAATAATGGCATATATATATATAGCTAATTGTTTTTTATACCATGATAAAATTAGATTAATTTTTATACCAGAGATATTCTTCTCCGTAGAAATTGGAGCGGGCCTTCCACTTACGTTCTCTGTCACGGTAGCGAGGAAACTGCGGACCACCTGTTTGTCTCCTGCACTACCGCACAATCGCTACTGGGGGCCTTGCTGCCTAACAAACTGAAAATCCGTAGCATCCTTTCGGTCAAGGGTTTGTGGGAGACGCATGCTCTCAAGGGGGGGTTGGGCAAGAGAGCACTCATCACTATTACAGCCACGTGGTGGTTCTGTTGGTTGGAGAGGAACAGAAGGATCTTCGAGAATCAAAGCCGACCCCTCCGCCAGATCCTCGGCGACATCAGGCGGGTTCGATCACACTGGACCTGCTTCTGTGCCTAGCCGTTTTTTTTTTTTTTTTTTTTTTTTTTTTTTTTTGGGGGGGGGGGGGGGGGGGGGGGGGGGGGGGGGGGGGGGGGGGGTGGGGGGGGGGATGGCCGCGCTCTGCAGCCTTGCCCTTACCCTCTGCTAAATTCACTCCCGTATTGAATGAAGCGGCAGCATGCTGCATTTCTCTCAAAAAATTTGTCGTGAACTATTCTACAGATAGTGGTGTGAGAGGATGGATAGGATGCACATAGTCCTGTTCAGCACGGTTACTGGGGATCTTCTTAAAATAAACCTAACCAGAGTATTTGTATGCACTCAGTAAACCCAAAGTTTGGTTGGTTTATTCCGTTTTGGATTTAAAACTCAATTTGGTGTCGCTTACATCAAAGTAATATGACGGATTTACGAACATCACTCAGCTTATCAAGCTGCTACACTGCGATTACTTCTGCTCCTTCAGTCCTCGATTGGCAGAACTGGATAACTGGATGCTGCTGCTAGTGAAAGCTGGTAGAAAATAATCGCACAAATTTGAATAACAGAACTTATCTTTAATTACTATGAAAATTTCAAAAATTGTAGACCAAAGTAAATTGATTCGGAAGCGTGCGAGGCACTGCCCTAAGACGTATTTCCGTCCTTCGTGCGGATTAATCGGAGATACCACCCCAAGGTACGACCGGAACTCTCATTCCTACGAGCATGACCGCAGAAGAAGTTGACAAAATTTCTTTCAACACCCAATAAAAAAATAAAAACAAAACAAAAGAGAATATAGATGAAGTAAATATATTTCTCAATCCTTCTCTCTTGTATTCTTTGTTTTGTTTTATATGTATATATGCTACTGTAAACAGTAAGCAATATATATAGAGAGGTAGCAATAAATCCAACGGTAATATTGCAACGTTGCTATTGCAATGTTCAATCGAGAAAGAGAGAGAGAGAGAGTTACGCTTTTACTTTAAAAACATTTAAAACAGAATTAATAAGAATTAAAATTTATTAAATAATAATAAATAAAAAACTGAGGTGCCTTCTATTGAACAAGAACGCGACCCGAGCAAGCGCTGCAGTTGACCGACTGTGGAAACGGTCTTACGGGAGCAGGGAACTTACCACCATTGCGGCGACCTGGTGGGCCATTTGGCTAGAACGTAATCGGAGATGTTTCGCTAACAAGAAACGTGGTCTAGGTTTTCTGCTCGCGGACATCCAGGAGTGGCGTGTGCTCTGGGTCGCTTATTGCGCCTAGTTTTTTTTTTTTTTTTTTTTTTTTTTTCTTCGAGGCCTAGTTGTCTCACCCCTTGTAGCTGAGTTTCTATATCTATAAATGAAACGGCAGCATGCTGCCTTTCTCTCAAAAAAAAAATAATAAATAAAAAAAAATAAATAAATAATTAAAGCATATATTATTATGGAAGATTTTAAATTTCATTCTATCAAAAGCGAGCTGAACTAGCAGAAATGAGTTGGCTCCGTTTGGTTCATTGGTTTCGTCTGGTCCAGCACTAAGTTACTTGTCTTTTTATGCGCAGCGCAACAAAAAACTTAATTGTGATTAAGTAGTCGTCTCCTAACATCTGTGATTAAGTCGTCGCCTCCTAACATCTGTCGATTAGCCCTAACAGACACTTTACCTAACCCAGTGATGGATTGTGCAACTCCTGTGGATCAAATTGGAAGACATTATTGCCTTGGAGCAGGCAGCCTGGTCTCTATCTTATCATTTGCTTTCGATCCTTACAACTGAAACTGAGAAGAAAATGACTTCAAAAGACTGTCATTCAACCTGAAGGCGATGGATAAAGATTAGACGGTCGACAGAACGGTGGATCAAGCCTGCAACATCTTTGTCAAATGGTGGATTTTCACAAGTACTAGCTACTTCTGTGGCTAAAATTGTTGTTCATATGAACTCGTAATTGCTAACGTACGATAAATGATGTTAGTAGTTTCAAATCGATTCATCTTTTTTTCTCGGTTAATTAACATAATGTAGCAGATCATATGAGAGTGAACTCAAAGCATTTCTACATGGTAGAAAGTAATTAATCAAAAAAACAAAGTCTTCATAAAAAAAATATACATTTTTTTCCATAGTTTTTGTTCTCTAATGAAAAATCTAAACGCACAATAGAACAAATTTTCATAAAATATATATATATATAAATCTGAAAACCGCCTTACTGGTAAAGTGGTGCTGGAGATTCCTCTCCATAGAACCGCTCCCCTGGGAATCTCTCGTCACGAGGCTCTACTATCACCGCAGAAAGCCGCTGAGTGAGGGATCCTCCTTTTTACCTTTTTTCCACTGGTGGAGAAGTGTGCTGCGCACGAGGGAACTCTTCAAGTGCGGTACTACCCGCTCTGTGGGAGACGGAGCTCGGACCAGCTTCCGGTCTGATATCTGGACAGGGAACTCGTCACTCTCAACCCAGTTCCCTCGCATCTATGAGGTGGCTAGCAGCAAGAACCTTCGTGTGAGTGACTGTTTTGGTCAGAATGGCTGGAACTGGGCTAGAATCCTGGAGGGCCTTGAGGGGGCACCACAGGCCTAGAGGACGCAATCCGGGACTTGAAAGCGACTGCCGACCACCTGCACCTCACTGACAACAAAGACGAGTTCCTATGGCGCTGGACCACCTCTGGGATCTTCTCAGTCAGGTCTTTGTACCGCTTCCTACAGGATAGCGGGGAAGTCGACGACCGTTTCAGCAGGATCTGGAGCATCAAACTGCCACTGAAAGTTAAAATCTTTGTCTGGCTGGTGCTCCGAAGGAGGGTATTGACCAGAGACATCCTCTAAAAAAGAAAATGGAACGGACCCAGCTGATGCGCCATCTGCCTTGGACCTGCTGAAACTGCCGACCACCTCTTTCTTTCCTGCACCTGCGCCAACTCCTTGCTGGAGATCCTGCTACCTAATAAAAGGGAGATCCGAAGTTGCCCGACCGTAGCCAGGCTGTGGGAGGCAAGCTCGCACATGAGGGGGGCCTGGGGCAAAAGGACACTTACCACTATCGCAGCCACCTGGTGGGTGGTATGGCTTGAAAGAAACAGAAGAGTTTTCGATAATAAGAGTCGTAGCTTCGACGCTGTGCTCGCTGAAATCAGGCTTTGCCGCTCGTAGTTGTGTAGGTTTTGTACCTAGGCCTGGGGTCTACTCCTGTCTCAGTCTTTTAATTATTTTTCTTTCCTTTTTTTCTTTTCTCCCTTCTCTTGGTTCCGAGGCCTGGTTGTCTCTGTTTTGTAGCTAAATTCAATTTCCATTTGAATGAAGCGGCAACATGCTGCCTTTTCTCAAAAACAAATATATATATATATATATATATATATATATATATATATATATATATATATATATTTAAAAAAGTTACTTTTAAATTAAAACACCCTTTAGATATTTATCTTTAGTACAACAGTTAATGCTCTTTTATAGGTTTTCAAAGGCACCATATCAACATTTTCTCCAAGTTATTATGGCACTAAAATCTAATAAAATCATAGTGGGAATGATGCTGGGAGCGGCTTTGTACGACCTTTTTTTGCGCCCATTTGAATAAGGTGTCACATGGTCCCCTATTCAGCTACGGACCGCCTAATTTTTAATTTTCTATTTTTTTTTATAAATTATTGTTTGAAAATATATATATATATATATATATATATATATATAGAGAGAGAGAGAGAGAGCGCAATATTATCTTATATCTTATTTGGGGTGTACGATTCACATCCCACTCATCTAAGGATGGGGGTTTTTTCATTCGTCACTTTGAAGTGACGAGTGAAATTCACCTCATTCTAAAATAGATGGAGTGTAAGCTTGATAGTTGATACCCGAGATTTTAAGCTCTAAGTCTAATTACTTTACATTTTTAGCTAAATTTATTTTAAAATAAATAAAGTGAGCTATCTTTCTTATAAATAAATAAATAAAAAAAAAAACAAACAAACTTTATCACATAGATCAATATATATTTTTCTCCTTAAATGAAGTTGCAGGTCAACACGAAAGCCTTTTTTTTTTTTTTTTTTTTTTCCAATATGGTAATTAAGTATTAGGATTAAAAAATAAAATTAAGTTATTTTCAACTTTTATATGTTTTTGTGTGTGTGTTAGAATAAGAGAAAAAAGATACTTCGTATTTTGAAGCTTTACAAAATCATATAAAATACAAGTGATTAAAACTGGTTGTGTAATTAGTAATTTTGATTGAGGAGAACAAATTAATTTAACTATATGTTAAGATTTAGGGGATCTAATTTGTGCTTAGTAAATTATTTTTTTTAGAATAAACTTCTTACACTCCTTTCGCTCCAGTGAACTATGTTAGGAGAATAAAATTCAACTAAGCAGCTCTCCATTGTGGAGGGCACACATATACTTAATTTATTTTAAAATTCAATATTAAAATAAAATTGTGAAATTATATAAAAAAATTATTGTACTCATCTAAAAAGTTAAACTATTAAAGAACTATTGTTTTAATATTTTAATATTTTTTCTAACCGCGGTATTCTAAAAGCTTAAACTATTAAAAAAATATATTTTTAATTAATATTTCAACAAAAATTAAAGAATTTACGTATGCCTTTCTTGTCAGGGATCGAGTTTTTGTTAAATTTTTGTTTCTACAAAATCAAATCTTTCTACATAATATATACACAACCGTTGTATACAATTTTGGCAACTACGTGCTCAGGAAATGGACAAAATATATATACGATCGCTATATACAATTGCGGCAACAATATCTGTGTAGAAAGTTTCTTCACACATGTAATTTTACTGGCCATAAAAGATGAGATATATTAAACTTAACCACTAAATTTTATATTTTATCAATAATTTACATGCGCACAATAATATATGTGTATGAAAAAATAAGTATATTTATAAAAAAAAAAGAGTGTTAAAAAAAAAATAATGCTATATATATAGTTCAAAAAGGATGTACATTTTACATCTATGGATTTCAAGAGATCATTTCATAAATCTATAAAGTTATATTTCATCACACTCCATTTATTAAATTGATGGAATATGAGATATACACTCCAAATAAAATGTACAAATAATATTTTTTTTTTAGAAAAAGACAAATCAGAAAAGTTTGTCGAAAGCGATGGCCCTTGAAGCAGACGCGCACAACGAGCTTGATTTCTACGGTTATGGGGTGCTGAAGAGCGACTTCAGCTAGGAGCTAGCGCTTGTGAACAAGACACAAAATTTGTTTAGTACTAGTGACAGTGGTGGCTGAAGCCATGGGGCCTCTCTTGGAGGCTGCCTCGTGTCGGCATCCTCAAAACCCGTTTGGTTCGATTGTGGATTGCAACCTCAACGTTGTGGTCTGTCAATACATCTCGCTGTTCGCGAATTAACTCGTTTATAATTCGAAATTCGAAATTGATTTGAACTCGTCATGTCTCTTTAAGGGCCTATTTGTTTCGTGGTGCGGCACAAGTGGTTTTCATGATACAACTTTTTAAAAATAGCTAACGTAGATACAATTGTGCAGTCAAACACTCGCAAATAAACAAATCAATTGCGAGCTTTTTTTTTTTTTTAGCTAGAAAGATAATCGAGTCAAACATGAGCTTACGTATTTTAGTCGATATAGTTAAAAAAATATATATTATATTATATTATATTATTTTTAGAGTAATATATAGCACATTTAAATATTAGGTTTTAATTTTTATTTTTTGTTAGTATGACTTTTAAATTTTAATAATAATTAATAATACTCAGAGCAAAAGTAAGCTCAATAATAATAAATGATTAATAATAATAATAATAATATAATAATAATAATAATTAGTATTAATATTTTATTTAAATTTAATTTAAGCTGGATAGCTAGCTCAAATTAGTTTCAAACCGAAACCGAGCTTATTAATTTGAATTTCGACACGAATAGGAGCAGGTACGAACCAGTTTATAAAATATGAGTGAGCTCTCATATTCATCAACTCATTAACAATCCTACCTCTCAGCTTAGGCAGCAAAGGAAAAACACAAATGAATTTTGATATACTCATGCTAAAGGTCGAATCTATATCCAATCACACCATTTCATGCATATTGGCTAATTAATTAAGAGCATATATAGCGACCCATACAATTATAAATTAGATGTAAACTTTACAACTTAGATGTAAACTTTACAACCTAATCCTTAAATATCTCATGCTTTTTCACTTGTCTACCCTAGTCGATCCTTATATATATAGTCATATATATATATTTTCACTTACTTTATCAATTTTTTTATTTTTATTTTGTTACATTAACATCTAAATAGAATTCGTGAATCCTTTAATTTATAGTGTAAGAATACGACCATACAAGGTAGCATTTCTTATGGATTATATAAAGTTCGGCTACTATGCTATCAATAGTACAAGACACTTGGTGCGACCAAGTGTTTCACCATTAAATCTATTCCTTGAATTATTTTCACCTTTTAGATCATACTATTTTTCGAACTACTCACTAAATTTATAGAGCCCACTATCATCCTAACCATACATCTTCTTATCCAAGAATAAAAAATCTAATAGCATAAAAAATTTGGTGATATTGATAGCATAGTAGCCTAATTCGATTATATATATATATATATATATATATATATATAGAGAGAGAGAGAGAGAGAGAGAGAGAGAGAGAGAGAGAGAGAGATTGGCTACGTATTATGCTATCGATAGCATCAAGTATTTGGTCCTACCAAATTTTCTACTGTTAGATCAATCTCTTTGATCATTTTCAACTTTTATGCTATTCAACTAACAGCCCACTAAATTTTAGAGATTTACTATCATTCCAACCGCATATTTTTTCATCTAAAAATTAAAATCTTAGAAACACCGTTGTCTTAATACTATTAATAGTATATATATATATATATATATATATATATATATATATATATATATATATATATATATATATATATATATATATATTAAACTCTACTTATCAGTGTAATAGTGCTCATATTAATCACAAATGAATAGCTAGCCTATGGCTACACGAAACCCTGCTTCACGAAAAGCTCATCCAAATACCACATTTGTGCTAATGTAGTTTCTCAAAATAGTTATGTACGTATTTGTTGCAAGTGATGTGAACAGTATCGATCATCACCCTACAGACTCATTCATACAAAAGATTCTGCCAAGGCAACAACAAGTTGGTCCAAGTTGATAATAATAAAACAAATATATACACAGAACGAGTTCTAGAATCAACTGTTTTAAATAGAAGCTTTCGTTTTCAGACACCAAACAAATTTATTTTAATAATTCACTGATCAGTAATAAAAGTTTTAATTTTTTAAAGTACTCATAAGTTTGTTCTAAAAGGCAGGGAAATTTTTTTGATAAATTTGATTTGTACCTGCGCAATGCACGGGCATGTTTATAATTAATTGTTTAATTATGTTCTCTAATATGCAGTCCAAATTAAGAAAACAATCAATGATGATTTAAAGTAGAAGATATAAAGAAAATACATGCTTAACATAATATATGAGCCGAAGAAATTAAATAATTGAATAATTTAAAAAATAATCTGAGGTAAAAAAAAAAAATAATAAAGGGAAAAAAAGAGTTGATAATTAGTTGGAGGAATCTTAAAAGAATAGAATAAATTAATATTCATTGATAGTAAATAAAGTTGCCTTTTTTTATGTGAAATAATTGCACGACTAGCTAGTATCTAATCTAAATTAGAGATATAATACTAAAGTTATTTGATTCAAATAAATTTAGTTTACTAAAAGCATACTTTTATCTTATTTAGTATATATATCAATATAAATTTATTTACTTTTAATTTAATTCCTATTTAGAGTCAAAATAAGATCAAAATATAATCTAGTTTTATCTACTCTAATTTAAATAAAATACCAATATATTTTTATCTTATCGATTTAAAGTTGAACTGATTAAAAATTTTAAATTTTTTAATTTTTTTTTTCTATAAGGGTGGTGATGTAGTCTCATGAATTTTTAAATAATTAATTAATTTTAAGGAAAATAAATCTAGGTTTTAACAATATATGAAAAATTCAAAACCTAAATTTTTGCATAGATAATTGTTTAAATAAGATGAAATAAAATTATATGAATATAAATAGATGCATCATTGCATACTAATTAATTAATCTATCTCTCCTATTTTTATCAGTAAATAATAGTTTTTTTTCTCAATTATGAATAAAATTAAACATAACAATAATTCACCTGCGATTTGGCATAAGCAGAAGCTCTATTCACCTTCTATTTTTATATATTATTACATACATTACTTATATTGATTTATGATTATATTGATATTGACTATAATGATAAGAGCAATGTTCCAAAAAAGTTAATAATTGGACCACCAAAATAAGTAGAATAACTAGAAAATTAAGAAACCATTGTAGTGAACTTATCCATGCATATATATATATCACAACAATAACATTTGTAGCTTTTTGCGACGTACGTACTTATAATGTTTAAGCTGAATCCAATTACAGTAAAAAAACCTATAATTAATAATTCAAATAACCAATAACATTATTTTAAATTAACTATATTAAATAATTAAATGGAGTAACAAGACAATACCCCTTTCGTAGTCCTTCTAGCTAGCTAGTGGTGCACAAACGACACCAACCAAACAGTTACATTTCTTTTTCTCCCTCTTTTGATTAGCACCAAATTAATATGTAAATAACATATATATATATATATATATATATATATATATATATATATAAGTTAATTAAGTTAAAATATAAAATAAAATCAACTAGCTAGATCTTTTGTGGTCCATTAAACTGCATGCGCATCATGTTGAGAGCTAGAGTTACATCTATGAACATTGTTTTTTGTTGTCATCATTATATTATTGTTCGAATTGTTTTTATATATATATGTGCAGGATCAAAAATCCAAATGAAAAAGCATATGAGTAGGGTCGAGTAGGATTACAGAATATTTAGCCATAATTTGTATAGTATTAAACTTAATTTTTTTTTTCTCTTATAGTTTATAAACAAAACTAGGAATTAATTTTAGTTTGTTATTTTGGATTTTATTTATTCTTTTTATTTCAATTTTAGTACTTTTGCTTGGAGTGTTATTATTATAAAAAAATAAAGTAAAAAAAAAGGGTTCATGCACATATAGAGACACAGGTAGAGAGAGAGGAAGGGGAGGGGACGGCAACTCGTTGGACCGTTGTTGGCACGTGTCGCATGCGCTCGGCACGTGCGGTAGGTGGAAAATTTTTCGCATGCATGCGCTATATATATATATATATATATATATATATATATATATATATATATATATATATATATATATATATATATATATATATATATATATCATTCACCACACTAAATATTTAATAATTAATATTTTAAAATTAAAAATATAATCTGAATAATTTTAAAAATTATAAATTATATATATAAAAAAAACTATTATCGAGAACACATTTGGTGAGTTAAATTAATTTATAATATTTGAGAAAAAACAAAATTTCTCTTAAGGGTGCTTTTAAGAAGTTTGGTGCATGGTGCACCGGGTGCATGGAAACAATTTTTTGTTGTTGCGTGCGGAGCTCGAGGACCTTCATGCAACCAGCGACTATTACGAGACATGCGGGGCCCACGTGTCACGTGGACGGTGGGTTTTAGTGAGAGACGTGGTGGGCCCCCTCGAATCTCCCTCATCTCCTCTCCTCCAATCATCTCGCTCCATCCCACGTGATATCAATGTGGCCCACCTCCACGTAGGCACGTACGTCTCTCTCTCTCTTCTCGTCTCTCCACTTTATTTATATGGCCCTTCCCAAACTTTGCCAAGGAAAATTATAATTAAACTCCTCTCTCTCTCTCTCTCTCTCTCTCTCTCTCTCTCTCTCTCTCTCTCTCTCTCTCTCTCTCTTCTCTCTCTATATATATATACTCTATGATCATGGGGGACTCTTCATCAACTTCCTATATTCGAATGGTACGTACGTGACATATATATGTAGATGAGTTTATTGATCTTATTGTTCTTCTTTTCATGTTGGTTTTATTTTATTTTATTATATTTTATTTTGTGCGTGTGTGTGTGTTAATTTATAAATAGGTGCAACACCTCATTGAGAAGTGCCTTCTCTTCCACATGAACAAGGAAGAGTGCATGGAAGCCCTAGACAAGCATGCTAATATCAAACCTGTTATCACTTCCACTGGTACTCTCTCTCTCTCTCTCTCTCTCTCTCTCTCTCTCTCTCTCTCTCTCTCTCTCACCTTTTTCTAATTTTAGAGAACAGCTGTTTTACTTTTATTCATGTCCCCTCTCTTTGCATAGTAGATGATAATACGACTAATATACATATATATATGTGTAGAAGTAGATACTAATAAATGTCCCAACCTTGTTCATCTTTTTCTTCTTTTTCTTCTTACTTTATGTTTGTCGGTTTCTTGAGATCCAAACATTCCTGTCAGACTGGTCTTTTTCAAACGGTATGACTCTTAAAGCACCACAAAGGGCGAAATCAACAACAAAGGAAAGGTACCGACCACACCTAGCACTATTGGTTAAGAGCTTGATGTTATATTCCACGTTCAAAGTTCAGAGCCTAGTTATTTTCTATTTCTGAGTTCATTTCTAAAATAAAAATAAAATAAATGAAAGCGAGTAGTATGTTATCTTTCTCTCTCAAAATATTTTTTCTTTTATTTTGTTCTTCTTCGTTCAGAGGAAACATGAAAGTAGGTACGTGTACACCGAAGAGAAATTCGAAATGCGTCCAACTTAGTTGGTCTATTCTACACCATATATGTAGCAATTAAGATCATGCAACTATATATGATTTTGCTATGGTGAACTATATATGCCTTATTTTTGGTGCAACAGTGTGGACGGAGTTGGAGAAGGAGAACAAGGAGTTCTTCGAGGCGTATGCGAAGGAGAGGGAGGAGCGCGCGTCGGAGGTGGAGACAATGCAGCAGATCCAGAACATGCTCTCCGAGGCCGCTTCGAGAGATCGTCCCGACGAGCACGACTAAATCTATCAGGCCAATCCATCACCGACGCAATTCGATCTCTCTCTATTCCTAGCTACCAGTAACACAAAACATTTAGTAGTGGCGATCTCTTTAAATTAAATTCCTCACCAAATGGAAGGGTAGGGAATTGATTAATTAGTAACTATAACAGTAGGGTAAAAAAAAAAAAAAACTATCAGATCGCGTCCGAGTGAGATTACTAGTACTCTTTTCGACTATCAAATAACACTCGATCAGCGCTAATTGTAAAGCAGCGTAAATAGTACTATCCAATACGTCGAATAAAATTTTTGCCTCGTAATTACTGGCACAAAAAATTATTAGACGTTTGTTGTGTCTGAGTTAAATGAATTTTTTTCTAATGTTGAAGGATATTATTAACAATGTTTTACGATTGGTGTTGAGTATTATTTCACACACACATCACACACACACAAAACCAAAAAAAAAAAAAAAAAAAAAAATCTCACTTGAACGCGTCAGATATATATATATATGAGTAATGCTACATGTACACCCCGAAGGGGTGTACATCCTACACCTCCACCCTTTTAATGGTGTCGATGTTTTTTACGGGTCACATCAAGTGACCACTCATCACACCCCCACCCTTAGATGGGTGGGGGTGTGAGATGTACACCCCTTACGGGTGTACAAGTAGCATTTTCCTATATATATATATATATATATATATATATATATATATATATATATATATATATATATATATATATATATATATATAAAATTTGATTTAATTGGGTGGCGGCTAAAGGAGCCGTTTGTAGGAGGGGTGTGGAATGTGGGATGGGGACACGAGGGCGCGTTCTTTTTAATGTACAGGTGGCATCACGAGATGCGTCCTTATATGATGACGTGTAAATTCGACTAATATTAGCCTTATAATAATGACACGTGGCGTCCTATGAGGCGCTTTCGTTTAATGCTCCGTGATCAACATTTTCCAACACTTTTATAGGAACGGGACGTTTACGGTGGGGACTAAGTAACCGCAATTTCGGAAAAGTTGAGGGGGTAAGTTGTAAAATGATTTGTCCGGTGGTCGTTTTGCACGTGCGATGGTACCGAGTATTTTGGGGAGATATTCTTACGTACTGGGCGTTTATTGGTTGGTCCCAGAAAAAAAAAAAGAAAAAGAAAAAGAAAAAGCATCTGTTACATTAATTTCCTCAAATTTACTATTTTTTGAGTTAAAAATTATATTGTTAGTTTTAACTTTAGTTAAATAGTTTTGGGTCATTCAATTTGGAATAATCCATATATTTGTTTACATATATAATAAGGGATTCTACTTTAATGAAATGTGTTATTTCATGCTATTTACTCAAATGGATTATGTCCTCTTTGATCCCCACTTTCATGGAGCTCGAGCCCGATCCAAAACGAGCCCAACAAAGCCCGTATAGAATCTCTAGTGAAAATGTATGATGAAAAAAGATTACACATGTTGATAAGCATTGATTCGAACCTAAAGCGCACTAAACTGCACACCAATGCAAAGGTAACTAGGATTATTATTGCATGATCTTCGGTGGGCATTAACATTTCCCTTTGCTCCTGAGTTGGGAATGAGAAGCTCACACAATCACACAAACAAAAGAACTAAAGCTTCTATTACATATTGAATAGCACTTATAGCTACATGTCTTAGAAAGGGCTCAAGCAGTTACTTTTGGTTTCCACCCTGCGATCACATACTCCTCGGCAGGCGCCGTTTTCGTGAACGAATCTCGATTGAAAAGCAGCTGTAAAATGTAGAAAGAATTAGCAACTGAAAGAAGTGCAGAGCAACCAAAGTAAGGGTCTCTGCTGCCCCAGTAGTAGATATACTACAAAAGCATGTTTGAGTAGAGCTAAAGGTTTTTCCGTTAAATTCTCCGCGACATATTCTGTGCTCAAAAAGGCGAAAATCCAAATCGAAGCTTCTGCATATGCGCAAAAGGCAAAAGCTCGCAATATTTTGCTAGCCAAAAGCCTAGCTTCGGAAAGCTTCAGTTTCCTGGAGTAGAGGAGCTATACCCGATTCCGCACCAAATGCGAGGTAGTTGTTTTGCTTTAATTTAAGGAATCACAACAATCTGTACCTCCGTATAAGAATGAACATGCGACAAATCTTCAGGAATGCTCCATTCTTTAAAATGACCAAGGGCGACCTTAAGATGAAACAGTTTGGGAGCCAGGCTCAAATCAACAGCGGAAATATTTTCTCCGTTGATAAATGGACCCTGACAATGGTTAAAAAAATGAGATCTTGTTGAAAGAATATGCTTCTAAAACTACCACCTGCAGTAAGCGTGTTCTTTGAAACTCGAAGAAGTTATCATTCAGAATGCTGGGTAACAAGACAAGAGCATCAAAGATAGAAAAAGGGAAACTAATGTGCCTTCTTAAGAGCAGAAGAAATCATCTACTGACATATTTGGCATACAATAAAATCAGAATTTTCTTATATAATGCTCTCAAGTGCAGTTTCTTATGAAAATATCCTCACCAAAACATGAGAGTCAGTCAGTTTTGTATTAGAAATAGAGGCATTTCTGTTAGTAGAAGGTGTATATCTGACTACCAAAGCAAAGTGATTCATCCAAAAATCCTATTTCAAGTAATGACAAGTGAAAATTATCAACAAACCCTAATAAGATAAGGCGCGTGTTCATGCGCATACATGTTCTTCGAGATGCTCGTCCAAGGCACGCAATTCATCCACCAATGCTTGCTCTGAGCCGTCATTAGGATCCTTGCTCTTCAGGAACTTCACAAAGGAAGGGAATATCTTTGATCCTCTAATATGAAAACATATGTTTAAGTAAGATTTTTGAACATTTGTACTCTCAGAGGAATGCAACAGCAGCGACGAAAAAGAAAAGCGAAACAATGTTACTGGCTAAAGGTATCCATTAGGGCTTCTGATGCTTAAAATTCTAAAAGACAATGTTGATGATTTAAATTCCATGAAGAGTGGAAGAGGGCAAGAAACAGTAGAATCATACACTGAGGCATACTCTTGCCGAGTCACTAAAGAGGGATCAGGAAATTTCTCCTCAATTATTCGGGTAATTACATCAGAATCAGGAATCCATGTGCCATCGTCGCCTTTAAGCACCGGCACCTTCCCCTCAGGACTAATCTCCAAGAACCTGAGATCCGCATTTCCATAAAGATCATCCTATGTTAAAAATATTTGATGAACAATTCACAAATTTATGACTATTCAAATAATTTTCCAAACTATTTGCTGTATGTCAATGCGTAATTATTGATATCAAAATCACAAATTTATAACTGGTCGAATAGTTCTCTATTTGCTGTACGTAACGATGTATACACTTCGGTGCACGTTTGGCCTGCTTCTGCTTTGATTTTCAATTATATCCGGCCTCTTGTATAGTGTGTTGGCAAATAGAAAATTTTGAAGTATTTTACAACATCGAAAAGCAAAAACAAAATTCCGGGTACCAAACCAGAAAAGTTAATGAGAAAAGTTATTGCGGGCCTTACGACGGAGCAAAAAAGGCACATGATCTCTAAATTTGCAAACTTTTTCATTTTGCGAATTCACCGAATATTCACCAAATACTTAACTTTTCAATTATGCCAAACTTAAAACCCAACATGCTAAAATCATGCCTATGCTTTTAGCCAAAAACCACCATTACCCACTTCAACTAATCGACCAAAAATTGCATCTTTTGTATAGATCATAAGAGATGATTCGATAAACACCAAAAAACACTAAACAAAATAGAAAAAATCACATTAAAATCAATTAAAACTACAATTACGATCCTAACAGGGACTAAGAAAGAAAGAGAGACCCACCACTGGGGCTTCTCGCTGAAGTTAACGAGCTTCATGTCGTAGGGGACGTGCTTCTCCTCCAAAGTAAGAAGAACCCTTTGGCTAAAAGGACCTGAAAAATTGAAGTTTTGGTAGGAACCAAAAACATAGTTACTAGAGATCAATCTCTACAAGAAAACAATAATAATAATTGAGAGATTAAAAAAGTATGGAGAGCCCCTCAACTTCTGATTTCTCAGAATTACCTGATTTTCGTCAAATAAACTGAAAATTTTACCAAATTCATCAACAGTTTCATCAAAGTTAATGGTTTTAATCACATTTTAGCGACTAAAAAAGTTTTTTAAAAAAAAAAATAAAATCACTTGTTCATAGATAATAAGCCATCGCATTCAACAAAAATTTCAACTTTACAAACTAGAACAACTCAAAAGACCAAAAAATTTAGAAATTGCGAGGGGGTGGGTGGGGGGGGGGGGGGGGGGGGGGGTATAATGTTTGAGGGACCAATTTCAAAATCGAGAGAAGAGGTGAAGAAGGGTGTATAAGAGAGAGATTTTGGGAGGAGGGGTTACGTACAGTCTCCGAGGACATCGGGAGCGCCCGCCGCGGCCTTGACGTAGACATGGACGGGCTCCGTCGATGCAGCGGCGGCGGAGTCGTCGTCGTCGTCGGCGGCGGCGGCGGCCATGGACGCGCGGCCGAAAGGGAGAGAGAGCGGCGGCGAGGGTTTCTCCGGAGCTCTTTGCGCTTGTTTTGGGAGTGGTGCGTTGGGGTTTGTAGTTGAAACTGCAACGGAGGGGACGAGTACTCTTATGTCCATAGAGAGAATAAAAAAAATATATATTTTTATAAGATACATTGAATCTGGTCACCTTTTTAGAGGAGACAAAATAAAGGGTTGTTGGAATGGACAAAATATTGCTTATAAGTAAGATATTTATTTGATGATAAAAAATAAAAAAATAAGCTTTTTTTTGCTTTTAAAATTTGTTTAAAACAAGTAATTATGCAGTAAAAATACATCATATTAAATATATATAAAATTTGTTATCATAGATTTAAAACACTTGGAACTAGATTACATATTAAAGCAAAGCATCATACAACTAACACTGTTAGCATATGGGATTTGTATGGAGATATTTCACTCTCAAATTGAGAACCATGAATTAGTTCTTGACAAGAAACGGTGCATCGGGGTCATTCTTGCCGAAATCAGAATCTGTCCCTCAAATTGGATTAAATTTTGTTGATCGTGTTTTTTTTTTTTTTTTTTTTTTTTTTTTTTGGGCCCGACTGCTCGATTGCAGGAATTCGGTTGCCCAGTCTGCTAAGTTCACCCCGGTATGAATGAAGCGGCAGCATGCTGCCTTTTTTTCAAAAAAAAATTAACTGTAGATAGTTACAAATTTTGGCAGGGCCTGCCTGCCTGCCTGTCCGAGCTTGCTCTTGCCACCTCCATGTCATGTACTGACAGACTTCAATTTGATCATTTCATCATACTAGTTGTGATAACAACCAAACAGGGGTTGCAGGGGTAGAGGGATTGCCAGTTTTAAATGGCTCAAATATCAAGATCATCGTCTGGATCTTCGTCTGAATCTGGTTGCTCATCGTCGGAATCACGGATGTAATGAATTTCACCGCACTTTTCTGAACCGGGAACAGCTTTTGTATCATCCCTTTGGTTCTCAGGAAGGGAACGCCGGCCATCATAAATTTGTATATGCTCACCATTTCCTGAATAAACACAACTTAACAGCAGTAAAAACATGCTTCCCTAACATATGTTTTCATAAAATCAACCTGCTATTAGATGAAATACCATTCTACTTATATAGGATGTTCTTATGCATCAAAACTACACATAGCATTATCGGCACTTACGAAAGACGAAATAACACGTCAGCAAAATTGGGCAACTGAAAAGGCACTGCTACATGCGGGAATATGTTGCACATCAGAAAAGAGTTGCAAGATTGTGAAAAGAAAAAAAGTAATGCCCGTACGCTATCATCACAATATAATAAGAATAGAAACACCATAAAACTTAAGCGTGTCAATCACTTTGTATAGAATAGAAACGCAATAAAAATTAAGCGAGTCAAGCAGTATGTATACTATTATGACAAAGGGGGCATGGCGTATGAAGACATTGTCTATTAAACGAAAAGCAATCTGTTTTCTGTTTCAGAAAGGAAATTCATGTCTAAAGCCGCACCTTGATGTTCGAAAGGGAGAACAACATTTGCCCTGTCAATCAACTCCTTATCTGAAAGCTGGAGATTAAACTGGACCTGTCGATGAAAGGGTTTTGCATGATGTTCAAACACTGTCATTCACCTAATATCAATCTTTTTTGACTTTCCAAAGCAAACAAGAGAAGAAGAGAAAGCAACTAACCTTAGGCAAAAGACTTTGGTTCACCGCTGTACTCACAGAAGTCACGGAAGCAAATTTTATGCCATTTTGCTCAATATGTAACTCTTCTTGCTGAGAAGCAAATCATCATTTGATCAGATTTTCGTTTACCAAAATAGAGGCAAAGTAACAAATGGGGGTAAAGAAGAGCTTACAAGTAGCTTCACTCTTCCATTGCGCCGCTTCAGGCGCACATGAAACTTAGCTTTGCAAAAGTTTTGCCCAAGAGAAGGATAATTGCCAGAACTTCCATGCCCCTTATTAGTAGATAAGACTACTGGCTCTATACTAGCCACCATTGAAGAGATGTATTCAAATGCTGTAGAAACCCTCATTTCATGAAGGTCTGAGTGTATTAACCAAAAGATAGATGAAATGTGATCTGCAGTAAGAGAAGGCACATGAAAATTGATGGTAGTAATGCATGCAGATAGAAAAGACAAAAAAAATTAAGCATGTACCTATAGATCGTCTATGCTGTCAATGCAATAAACTAATTGTATTCAAATGTTGACCACCTCGAAGTATTTATTGGGTCAAAAGTAAAAACGTACAGACCCTTACCCAAACTGAACCTAAGAACATTGATTTTACCAGAAATTACATACTTCATGAAAGAGCCAAATGGTATTTGTGACTTTCCAACAGAATGTTCTGTAACTTCAATGATTATCCTATTACTTTCCATATTCTATAACTTCTTATGACGAAACAATTCAATTTTGACAGGCATTGATAGAATTTTCAAAAATCAGCAGTAATGAAAGGCAAGGAAGTTTCAAAATGCAATATGGTTCAGGTAAGGCTGTACATTTTTGCCTACTTATTTTAGGGCATAGCCGTCTGCGTTAATGGTTTTATCTTAAGACTGTCAAAACCTTGAAGAACATTGCCTCTTAAGCTGACAAAGTTTATCATTTTAGGAATTTAACTTACGGAACTAACTTCAGGGATAACAAAAATCAATACCGTGGCTGCGGAGATTAGTGAGCAGGCCTGTAACTGATGGTAATGAAGAATGCCTTAACATAATACTGACCTGAAAATTCATTAAAGTATTCTTAAATTCAAATAACCTGGAAATGCTTAATCAGAATATCAATCTAGATTTATTCAATTTAGTTCTCAAGTAGCACTGATGTCCATTATCAGCCCTAACTCCTAAGTTAACCCACATAACTAATGAATATTTGGCACTTTCGGAGCTTTCTATACAAGGCCTATTTGAGTAGAGCAATTAAAAAAATGCTAAGGGTTTTCTCTTATGGAAATGCCCCAAAAATTTCTGTAGTAGCAAAAGTAGAATTTTCAAGTTGGAACTTCTATTTTTGGGGCATAGAATTATGCCATAGCAAAAGCTCTAGACTGTCAATTTGTCCAATACTTTGCTTATTGCAATTCTCAGCAGAGAAGCTGCTTCAAAAGCTAGGTCGACGAGACGCTAAAATTGTCAGATGTGTTTGTTTCATCGTACTCTCGACAGCAAAAAAGTGTTAATAGCACATAAAGAGGTAGCTGAAAACCTCATATTGTAACATGTAGAGTGCGACATTCTCCCCACATAAATAGCTCATCTCTATAGAAAAATTTGCGTAAGTTCATAGAAGCTGCAGAAGTAAATTGTGCATACCGAATCAATGGCAACGACAAACTTGGACTTGCCTTGTCCAGCAAATCCTAGAACCAATAGCACAAATAGACATAACAAGATCATTGTAAAGACCCAAAGAACAATTATAACACAATAAGAGGTCGCAGTTCGCCTATGAAGCCGTACCTCTTCCCAAATCGAGAATTGAGGACAATAACTTATCAACATTTTTCACATTCGTAAGAACAGTAACAGATGCCCTTCCAATGGGCCTCTTTGCATCAGTCTCACTCTGCGAAATGAGATCCTTCCACCCAAGCGGATCCGAGTAGCAATCCAACATACGAACCCTAAAAAAGGGAATGAATCAAGCAAAAAGTTGTAATTCCAAACCACACTCAATTAATGCAAAAACCAGAGCATTGTGTGATTAAAACCTACGATTTGTCTACTAGAGACGCATCAAAACCGCTCCTTCTCAACAAATCAAAGTAGAATGAGGGGCTCCGGTTCAACGCGACGAGCACAAGACCACTGTCTCAAACAATTCAAGCATGAGCATTTTGAAGGAACATTAAGAGCGTGTGAGTTCGATTCACGGGGTAAAAGTAGAGGAACTGGATCGAACCTGGCTTGGGATCTTCCATTGGTGATGTGGGAGAGGAGAGCGATGAGGAAGTGGTGGAACGCGTGGGGTCCGAGGGGGCTTCGGAGGGAGTCCTCGATGGTTAGGGCAGGGGCGTGCTCGCCTTCGAGGGATCCATCCCTTAAGGACCTCGAGATCGCTTCCGCCATTGGAGAACCTCTTGCGAGGAGGAGGAGGAGGAGAACGACGAAGACGACGACGAAACCCTAAAGTTCAAATACAAAAAATGAAGCTGAGGGGGCCATTGGGAAACTGCTTATACTTTGAGGGGTTCTTCATACATTTTTACCTTCGATAAATTTCGGGGCAATAATGACCGTCCGATCTGGAAATCTGCGGCTGGATTTGAGAATCCCAAAATCCCGGAAACTACTCTCCAAAACCCTCGCTCGAGCTTAAAAGAGAGTGAGAGAGAGATAGAGAGGTGAACGATGAATGCTTCTGCGAGGACGATAGAGAAATTCGCTCCTTTTCCATACTCCATCAAACAAATCTCGCGTAGGTAATTGTTTCCTCTCTCTCTCTCTCTCTTCTTTGTTGATTCCTATTTGATTTATAAGGAAAAAAATGGATTTTTTTTTATTTTTTTTGTTTGATTTTTGGTTTTCTAGTTAGGAAGTTCCTTTATCCAATTTTGCGCTATTTTTTGAAGTTTTTTTTAAAAGTTTATGATCGAATATTCAGAAATTGGAACTTTTGATGACGATTTTGGGCTCTACCAAACTTGACTTTTAGGGTTTTAACTTTGCCCCACAAAAAATCCTTTTACATATTTTGGTTTGAATTATTTAAATCAAAGTTGTATCAATCTAAGGTATAGTGAATTTTTTTACTTTTATTAGTAAATTCTACTTCTCTATCAGTTCCAAAATTTGTATTTTGATAATTGCTGATTCTGTTTCAATGCTATTTTGATTCCTATGTGTTATTCAGGTGTTCTCAGGTAAGGGGTTTCCCTTCTTTGTATCAGAAGAGATTTGTTGGATCTAAATTGAGCCGAATGTCCGAAAATTTGGTCGAGTGCGACTTGGGTGTTCAGCCTAAGGCAGAATGCGTATTTCCGGCATCTGACGATCACATTGAAGAAGCAATCGATGCGATCAAAGCTGGGAAAGTTATTGCAGTTCCGACAGATACTCTTTATGGATTCGCTTGCGATGCATGGTTAGTGTTTTCGGGTTTGGGATGCTAAGAATTAGTGATCTTCTTTCTGAGTTCGTTGATTATTTCGTAGAGTTCCGAAACGTGCCACCGTTCTTAAATTCAAAATCGGATAATGGATGAAAAATCCCAAACCAAGGTTAGTCTCAGTAAAGACTACTTATTTATGATGTCTGTGTAGTCGAACAATGGAGGATTGCTTAATTATGGGAGCATTTGCATTGAATCGAGCAAATTAATCACCATTGATTTACTGATGTTTAGGTGCTTGTGCTTCATAACTATATATTTTTTAAAGCAGCTCCTTTTCACAGATCATTCTTTGCCAAATAAAATGGCGTGCCCTTCTTATTAGATTTCTGTGCCTTGGATTTTTTTTTTCCTTTTTTCGAAGCTAAACAACCTCTTTTTGCATAACTACAATTGCTATATATTTTTTGGGTCGGTAAGCTCCAACTGTAACTGAGATTAGCAATCTAAGATGTAACATTACAAAGCCATGGTTTTTGAAGTGACTTTAAACAGCTCTGCAGAAGCTGTTAATCGCATCTACGAGATTAAAGGGCGTAAACATACAAGTCCTCTGGCGATTTGTGTTGCTGATGTGCCTGATATTTCACGGTTTGCCCTTGTGGATCACTTACCCCATGGTTTGCTTGATAGTCTACTTCCCGGACCAGTTACTGTTGTTCTAAAACGAGGTTTGATCAACTCAACCAATATCTATCTCCACAAATGATACTCATAATATGCCCTGCAAAATCTGAATTTTTATGCATATAGCCTTATGCCCACAAAATTGATCCTGTGAAAATACTTTGACGACGCCCCAAATTATATTAAGTGTACTTTTTGTGAGAAACTGCACTTTGGTTGTTATGAAAATTCAAATTTACAGGTGCATTTATGTAAATAGGTGATTTGCTGGGATGTACATGTAAAAGCTCATATTAACTCTCTTAAATATTTTCTTATTTCAGGTGAATCTAGTATTTTGGAGAGGTCCCTTAACCCCGGTTTGGAGACCATTGGGGTCCGTGTGCCGGACCTCGACTTTATTCGAGCCATTGCTCGTGGTGCTAAAAGTGCTTTGGCGCTCACAAGCGCCAACCTTAGTGGGCAACCGAGTAGTGTCAGTGTCAAAGATTTTGAAAATCTTTGGCAACACTGTGCTTTTGTGTACGATGGTGGCCAGCTTCCGTCTGGACGAGCTGGTTCTACGGTGGTTGATCTGGTAAAGCCAGGAGCATATAAAGTTTTGAGAAATGGAAGGTATGTGTCTTATATAGTATTGATTTCTGTATTACGGTACACTAACTGTTATTAATTTTTTGCTCGCCATAGTGATTTTGAAGCCGGTTTGCACTTCAGTGTAATCACACATTTGAGGCTAATTTATTATCCACATCGATTGATAACCTATTAAAATTAGATTATTGGTGGTAGTGAAGTGGGCAACCTAACTCTAATTTTATGCAATTTGTTTGATAAGATTATCGTACAATCGTACCCTAAAAGCTATTGGATTTGATTCTGATTCAAGTTACTCGGATTTGAGTTCGATTGGAATTTGGGTTTTACTTATCAGTTACTGGATTCATATTGGACGTAGCGTTGATCAACCTACTACATGCTTGCTTAGCTATAATTTAGATGAAAAAGTTCTTCTCACTCAGACAGAGCTGCAGATATTTTGAAGAGCACAAACATATGATAAAAAAAAAAATTGTTTAGTGCCATGATTTACGAATTCTAGTATAGCAGTTTCCAATATTTTGAAACTTACAAAATTGATGAATGGTGGCAACAAGAACTTATTCAAGAATCTCTACTCTCGCGAAAACATTGGGTGCTTTTTGGTATCTTTTTGAATTAGAAAATAGAAGCTCCGAAGTTTTCGACATTTTGAATCTGGAGAAGTTGATTGATTGTAGCAACATTCGGTAACTTACTCGAGCATCTCTGCTCTCTTTTTCGTCTACAGAAACAAATTCTCTTTAATACTTTTATACCTCTGATGCTCCTTGGTCTTATCGTCTGATACCTTTCTCTAAACTTTTCCTTACAGACACCTGCTTTAATATGATGCTCCATCCACTCTTTTTCATGGGAATGTCTTTTGCAGCGGCGACTGATCGATTGTCTACTTTTGCAGTGCATTGGAGGAAACAACAGCGATCCTTCAGAAATTCGGCCTAGAAGAAACACCTTGATGATGAATAGAAAGGTTGAGTCTGCCCCTTGTTGTTAGACATAGCTTTCTTGACATTTTACCTTCTTTTGCAACAATCCAATTGTAAGGAAAAACAAGTTAAATTTGATGAAAATGATTTCACACCAATGGGTGGTTGACAAAAACGTGTACTCTTATGTACCAAGAAAAAATTCCTATTTTTTTCGGATTTTATTTGTACGAGGACATAGCCTTCCATTAAATGGATCAAGTTTAAAAAGAGAGACCTTTGGTTTAGTGCATTTTGATCTTAGTGTTCATTGATTTTGTTTGTATCACTCAGGTGTTGTGAGGTCACTCTTCATATATATATTCTTAAATCAAATTTACTAGACCATATCCTTGGAGGTAATGTTTCCTAACATAAATTTTTTCTTTCTCCGTCACTTTGTTCACTTTACTCTTATGCATATGGTTTTGCCTATAAAAAACAGTGTAGTTGATATTGAGTGCAGCTCTTTCCCATGTTTTAAGGTTTGTTTGGCCTAGTTGGAGTTAATGTTGCTGCTGCAGTGAAAAGTTGTTGCGGGGAAGCTTATTTAGGCTTCCCAACAGCCTTAAGAATAGCACTTTTTTTTTTACTTGGCTTTTCAATGCATTTTGAGTTAGCTCCACAGATTATTGCTTTCTTAGATAAACTATGTTCTATTAAAACTAGATGGAACTTTATATTTAATGATGTATAAGGACATGACATGACTTTTTCTTGGTCACTAAAATCTTATCATCATGCTTGGATCTCATCATTAGCATCTGACCCATCCAATGGGGCAAAAGTAAAGAATTCTTTTTTTTTCTTTTTAAGATATGTCATGTGTATTAGGAATCAAGTGCTCTGATCTTAAAGCAACCAAAAACACTGGCCTAATGTCTTAATGATAGCATGTTTGGACCCCATAAAAAAGGTGACACCACAACCATGGACATTCTCTTTGGAATTTATAATTGTCTTGCCTCTCATCTGAAAATTTGAATGATTCCCCTCTTCCAATGTCCTAGTTCATGCTGAATAACTTTTATGAGTCTTCAGCCCAAAAACATCTGAGCTGCAGGAATATGTATGTACAGAATACGCGAATTTTTGCCTTGTTGAATTTTTCGCAGAGATCATTTTTCTTCTACTCTGGATAAACATAGATACACTCATACCTGCACACACTCATAATTTGCCTTGTCAAATAATATGTATAGATGTGTTTTCTGCAATTGTCTGGTGCTGAAATACGATTTCTTCTCAGATGTCTTTTCACTAAAATATTGTAAATTTTGAAATATTAATCATATTATTGTATTAAAAAAGTTGATATACCAATATTACATTGTGGCAGTCAACCATGTCCTCTTATTGAATCTCAACTAATAGATTTTTGTTAAAAGAAAAGAGAAGAAGGCCATTTATTACTATAATTTGATTCTGCTAGAAAAGGAAATACTTTGTTGGTCTTACTCTGTAGCCAAGGCAATACACAAACATCAACCATGTTTGTCATCAACAAATGGGCATACATATCATAATTGGTTCACCGCTTTACGGAGCAGCGACCAGGTATTATACTACAAACTAATTTATTGCAACTTTGTTGTGCCAAAGATCTGAAATAAGCCTTTAAAATAGAAGCTCTAATTTAAAAATTTTAGTTTCTACTACATTGGAAAGCTGTTGTGGGTTTCTGAAGTTGTTAGTTAGTCCAGAGTAGTCTAGAACTTGCAAATGAAACTAGTATCAGGGTTTATTTATATGTCTGTTGAATCTTGTGATGGGTATTTCTCATCTTAAACAAGGTTGTATGTGAAAAGGGAAGAGTAAAAGGTAGTTTGAAGAAGAATCTGATTCTGTTGTAGTTATGGGCAACTGTGGGAGAGGATAGAAAAAGAGCACCCCACCCCAACTTTTCTCTCTGCTTCTCCATGTGGATGAGTTCTAACCCATTACTTTGCCTAATCCACTTTCTGCTTTAAAGCACTGCATGTATGGAGATTGATTTACTTACCAAACTTCTTCTCTTCTTGTCATGTTATGTTGAACCATATATATTTGTGTTGAACAAGGCTTCTTTTGTTAGGATTGTACTTCTTGGAACCTCGAGTACTAACCATCCAATCTTTTGTCATCTGTGCTAGGAACGGTTGATTGTATCAAAGGGTTCTATAGTGAATTAAGTTAGAATAATGTAAAAAAGGGAAAAAAAAAGTGAATTAATCAAGGTATAGATAAGAGAAGGAAAGACTGTTGGAAGTCTCTATTCTCAACAGTCTCTTTTTATAGCAGAAGCATGAGTTTCAATCTGAAACTTCTTACCTTAAAACCGAAAAGCTCATTTCAGCAACAATAACACAAGCTCTCAATCTCTTCTTTCAAACGAATATTCTATTTTGAGAATAGAAAAATCGTTTTAGAAGCACAATATCATGCCACAGTTGGTCACTCAACATAGTTCCAAAGACTATTTAAAGATGCATATATAACATGTGAGTTGGTACTGTTATAAGCTTCTGTAGCAGATGTTGCAACATTTTCTTATATTTCAACTGCATTACATATTAAAACATGAAAATATCAGTGATATTTTAAATGGTTTCTCTATGTGACATCAAGTAATCTTTAGAACATCAATTACATCTAGGAGATGGTACTATGATGAGAAATTACAACAAAGAATAATAAGCACAAATTGACAAATTGATAATCTTTTGCTAATACAAACACTTCTTTTGTAGTATGAAAACACTCAAACTTATTAGATCATGACTTAATTAGCTAATACTTTAATTTCACAACACATAAATGTACAAATGCAACAGGATAAAACTCTAATTAACTCCCTTTTTGGATTTTTGCACAGCTAAAAGTTAGAACTCACATGTAATAGAGCTAGGCATTACATTTAATTTGTAAAGTCACAAGCAGAATAAATTAAATTTAAGTGGAAGGACTAAATAAGAAAAAGTTGGATCTTGCCAGCTTGCTCTGGAATTTGTCTCCACAAAATTATAAATTAAGTTTATATCAAACAGAGAGAGCACAGTTTCCAATTGAAACAACCTAGCCCCTATATATATATATATATATATATATAGAACTAATTTATAAGAATATTTAATTAGTTCATTTTTATATTAAATGCAAAAGGACATTAGAATGATACATGAATAGTGAGGGAGAATGGAATGTCCTTTGGAATATTGGAAGAAGTGGATAAAATATGAATTATTTTTTATTCAACATATCTTGATTCTTCTAAGATGGGCATGTGCTTTTACACCCAAATATCATCTCTATTATTATTGAAAGGAAGAAATTGTTTAGATACTTAAACAGCTGAGGAGAATATATATTACAGATCAACTTTGAACAAAGTTTCTGCACATGTTTAGTTGAACTATTTAGCTGCACTTTTATGTGGCCAAAAAATCAGCAGAGGGCAAGAATTTAATATATCTGTCTGCGAATTGATCGGTGCTCTGAAAAATTAGAAATAAAATTATTTTTCAGCAGTCCAATACTGACCCAAGTTCTGCCGTTTTTTTTTTTTGTTTCGTGTTCGTTTTCTCAAGAGATCTGGTTGTCTCACTCATATTGTTTAGTTCATTATTATTTTGAATTAAGCGAAGTAGCGTGCTATTTTTTTTCAAAAAAAAAAAAGAAAAGAAAAAAAATCAGAAATCAAATCTTTGAAATTTCCAAGTAAAGCTAGATATAAAGGTAGTGGTGGCACAAAGATGATCGAAGGATAAAGAAGTGTGGGTCAAATATACAATAGAAGATATATATGATGAAGTTATTAAATCCTTTATTCACTGGAAAAGTTGATCAATGAGGTTAACATCCATTTATATTATGATGATGAGATTAGTGATAGCAATTGATAGTGTGATTGGGGGTACTGAGATTGATATTAGGAGGTAATAATAATAACATCAACCTGGCAAAGATAGTGCTTCTGTTAACCTTTTTTTATTATGGATAATGTTATTCATTTGGTGAATAAAGACATTTTTAATTAATTTTTTCATTGCTTGTTGAGACAAGCATAAGGTTTTCTCTTGTTGTTATTAGAAATGGAAATCTCTTATGATCATATTTTTTATTTCAAATTTAATTCTTTGTGGGTCAATTAATATTGATTGAGCTGTTGAGTAGCTAATGATGATGAATTGTAGTTTGGTTAATTGGAATTATATATCTATATATGTTTAAATTATATCTGTTTCGAATTATTCTTCATCATATATGATATAAGCAATTAATCTGTAATTCCATTATATTAATTAGTAATATATATCTAACATGTTTTTTTACTTTCTTTTTTTTAAAGGGAGACACATACATTTAGCACAAAGGGCATATATATATATTTGAAATTTCATTATAAAAAGTAAAAAGAAATTAAAAAATATGACCTACAATAGTGGTCAAAATTTTCCTTGAAAAAAAGTGTGGCTCAAAGATAACTAATTAGGACATTTTTGGCCTTGTTGTAGGATGTCGTATTATTCAATATATTATTATGTAAATTGTTGTATCAAAACCTTCTCAATTGTTAACACTGATACTCTAAAAATAAATTTACTTTTTTTCTTAACTTTTAGATTATAGTAAAATAGATTACTGTAACTAAAAGCAATAGTAAAAGCAATACCAAATCCTCTCCTCCTTACATATATTTGGACCAAGGTTTTAAGTATCCATCGGCACGTGCCGTATCTACCGTGATGTACCGTGCCAACAAGATACCGGCACGATACAGCTTCCGTGCCGATGACACAGTTCAAAATTCTTTTTAAAAAAAATTACTAAGTAATTTTCTTAATAAAATTTTAAATATTTGATAAAGATATATAATAAGTAACTAAAACAATTTATTGCTAAAGAAATTAAATATTTTATGCCATTATGTGTCGGCACGTATGTATTTTTTGTGACCGGGACTTATCGGCACGGCTCGACACGCACCGTACCGTACCGTGCATTCCGTGCCACGGCACTTAAATCCTTGATTTGGACACTATATGAGGATACTCTAGTAGACTCTCACAAGAAGCTATCTCTCTCTTTCTCTCTTTCTCTCTTTCTCTCTCTCTCCACACACACAACTAATGCTAGCAACATCTACTCCTACACAAAAATGGCTCCTCTATTCTTCAAGGACATGAAGTCCATGAACTTCTCCTGTGCCTCCCCTTCGTCGGCCGCGGTGTGCATGAGCATCGACCGACGGTCAATCGTGCAACCGACCAACAGTCGGGCTCTCGACCGCCACACTCCGCATGTCAAAGACCAGCGAAGGAGAGCGAGGCCGACCGCCCTCATGAACAGCACAGCCACTATTGATACTCAACTTTCCGCGAGGCAGAAACACAACAACAAGGCTAAGCATAGAAAGAGTTTAGAGAAAACTGATGATCTCACAAGCCCCCCAGGCTCCTCGCGCTATTTGCTGGACGAAACTGAAGTATTTTTCGACGTGTTTAGTAAGAATATCGAGCTTGCGAGTGTTGAGAAGTTTAAGGGAGATGAAGATATGATCACTGCTGAGAGGCCGTCGGTTTCGGTTAACAAACCACAAGATCAGGTACAAAATTTGAGCACATACATATTTTTCACGAGCGATGTCATAGACGCAGAGAGATTTACTGAAGCTGATCACTATTTACTAATGCAACCCATTTTTTATACTCGGTTTTTTCTTTTTCTTTTTTAATTGTTTTTAGATATCTGAATATGATCGTTGGGGTGGTTTTATATAATGATTTTCAGGTTGTGGCATTGAGGGTATCCTTACACTGCAAAGGCTGTGAAGCTAAAGTGAGGAAGCATCTCTCCAAAATGGAAGGTGAGGCTTCTAAAATACTTGATTTGTGTACTTTTTCATGCACCAAAAGACTCCTGCGGTTAATCTACGTTTCATTTTATGGAAGCTTCTCCTATAATTTTCAGAAATTAAAGAAAAATATTGGAGCTTTTTCCAAAAGAGCTTTTTGTATAAATCAAGTTGCCTGAAATTATTCCAAAGATTTTTCCATATATTTAAATCTTTTCATCTGTAAATGTACACCTTATTAGCTAGCTAGCTAGGTATAAGTTTTAAGTTAAAACTTTTGCTTTTCAAAACTAAAACTATATATTCGATTAATTATAGGCTATTTTCAACTCGAAAATATATGCTTAAGAAGAACAAGTAACTAAAGAAGTAGGACTATTTAGCTAACAATTCTTTATTGATCAGAGTAGTTTTAAATTAAATTTTTTTCTTTGCCAAATATCTAACATTTCCATGTTTTATCTTTTACTAAACTCGTGCTTAGTTAATATATTATGCGGTAATTAAATGTGTTGATCATATTATTCTCCTTATCTATGTAGGGGTGAAATCATTCCACATAGACTTTGCGACGAAGAAGGTGACGGTGATCGGAGACGTGACGCCGTTAGGCGTCCTCAACAACATTTCCAAAGTAAAGAACGCGCAGTTTTGGCCGTCGCCACCGTTAGCCTTGCCAGAAGCGATCTAATCCATCGTATGTATCTATCGATCTCTGTGCTCTTGTACCTTAAGGTATTTGGATTAGAAAGAATCATCCGTACTAGTGCACTATTATTGCACTTAAAAAAGAGAAGGCAAAAAATGTACCTGGACTCTCTCAACTGTAGGCGCTCATTTGATTTGAAATATGCCTCTAAACTTTATCTATCTATTTATTAATAGCTTCTTAATTTTTATTTATTTTGATTTGAATTTATTTCACTCAATTGAATTCTCCATCAAACTTTACAACTCTAACATTGTTTCGGTTGTGGAAAGCATGAATTTCGTTAATAAGTGACAATTGAGTGAAATAGCTTAAGAAGATATCAATAAAAATAAATAAAGTTTAGGGGCCTAGTTCAAAACGTCCTATTATCAAGGGGTTGCCATACAATTTTACTTAAGATTGGGCCACTAATAATGTTGAATTTGTTGGGATAAAGGTGAACTTAGAAAGGGCCACATATTGGCTGTTAGTGATCATCTTCTTCTACTAGGGATCTGGGTGGGGGGCCAAATTAGAGTTTCCCTTTCTTTCTGTCACTTTTCTGAAATTAATTTATGCAGTGTTTGCATTTATATATTTTGCATGTTGGATTCCTTTTGGCAAGGCTCATGGTGAACAATACATTATTGCACGGCATAAAAAGAAGTGTAGAATCTTGCTATATATGAGTGCATGTTACTATTTACCTGCTACTTTGTATCCATGAATTTTAATTTTCTTCTTAACAAAAAAAAAAAACAAAAACATATGTTAATTAAATTTTTTTTCTTCTTTTACTCAGAGAAATATATATAATCATATTTGAAATAGAGGTTATATACTTTCAAAAATATAAGTTCAATTATATTTTTAATTTTTTTACCATTTAATTTGCATTGAGATTCGAGTTATTGTACTCTTTTTTTTCTCTTTTTAGTTGAATTTATAATAATACGAATCTCAATATAAATTTAATAATAAAAAAATTATAAATATATTTAAATTTATATTTTTGAAAGTATATATAAGCGTGTCTTAATTACTAAGCATATTTGTCTCTCATCAATAGTGATACGGGATATTTATATATTCATCTACTATTTATGCCCCTACAAATAAGGTGTCAATCTTATATCCTAAAGATTAATAGTTATTCACTAATTTCATCAACTTTTTTTAATACTAATTTTTTTAAAAAACATAGATATAAAATACATATTTTATTATATACAATGCTATCCATACACCCCAAATGGGATGTTTGATATATACATCATTAATTCGAGGATGAAGTCTTTGATTAGTAAAATTTATTTTATCCTAAAACAAATAAGATGTAAAATATATATACTCATTTGAATATAAAATAAAAATATTTTTCTCTTATTATATGGTGTATATGTAGTATTTTTTTAATATATTAAACACAAAGCAACTTTAGGCACTTATTTGAAAGGAGCACATGTCATAATTCGTACAACACTCAATATATATTAAATTGCTATGCCCAAAATAAATAGTTGTATTTATGACCATCCAGAAAGGGTATAAATTTCTGCCAACTATCTAAGATGACCAGAGACAATTACTCCTTTCCACATTGATTAATGAGCAAATGGATGTATAATTTTCTAGTTGATTTATTGATCATTTTTCTCATTCATTTTAGACCATTAGACCTTTATATATAGTCCCAAAGATTGGATATGTACATGCAATGTAATCATATATATATATATATATATATATATATATATATATATATATATATATATATATATGAGGGATGCTACGTATGCATCTCTTTAGGAGTGTACATTCTACATCCCACTCCATCCTGAAGTGGGTATTATTTTACTCGTCACATCGAGTGACGAGTGAAATTCACCTCACCCAAGAATGGGGTGGGGTGTAATAGCTAATAGCATTGTGAGGGATGCTAAGTGTACACCCCTTTAGGGGTGTATATCCTACACCTCACCCCATCCTGAGATGGGTATATATTATTCCACTCGTCACATTAAGTGACGAGTGAAACTCACCTCACTCCAGAATAAAATAGAGTGTAAAATATACACCCCTAAAAAGGTGTATATTTATATATACGCTCTATATATATAACAAATGGCTAGCATCTAACTCATCACTCACCTTGACGTAACACTAGGCTTGAGATTGATATGAGTCCAAACTCTCATATGAGATCGTATGTTAAGACAATTGTCTGATTATTATCATGTTACGAATTTTAATGCATTTAAAATATAAAGAAATTACTTTTTAATAGAGGATAAATAATTTAAGAACTTTCATAATAATAGTTTTTTAACGGTCAATATTTAATGAATGCTACTAAAGTACCAAATTTTACGAGTGTACGCGGAAAATGCAAAAGAGGATATCTTCGCTCCAACAAAAGTGTGACATAAACCAAATCTTTATGATATCTAAGAGTCGTATTGTACTCAAAAGTTAAACGCTTTAGTAGGTGCAAATTTCGTGCCCAAATTAGATGTTTCAATAAGGCAAGGATTTAATCCTATCCATGCACTTGGATAGGTGTCAATTTCGTGCCCAAAATCCTCCCAAAACACTTGTTACATTTGCCTCAAAAAAGTGCACCCTTTATATAATTAATTACATGTCCCTTTAATTTCTTTTTTTTTTTCTGTTTTTTTTTAAAAAAAAATTTAAGTAGTGCATAGGGTACAGGTGTGTGAGAAGTACAGAGACACAGAGTATTCCATGTGTTGGCATTTAAGTAATCCTACTAATCTCCCCCACTCTCCCACAGCTCTATGTTTCAGTGAAAGGACAACATGGTTTGCTTCCTTTTGAACTGTAAAAGAAATTTAATTAATTTATCTCTCATTATTTAATTTCTAGCTCCTTAATTTTGTATACATATGCACAAGTTTTGCTAGATAGAAGAATATTACTAACAATTTTTTACACAATTTTTACAGTGTATATATATAACATTATATATTCTTCTCAGTTGGTTTCTATAAATACAATACATGAAAAGCTTATTGAAACCAATTTAATATTGGATATATAAGCTTATGTTTGGGCCTAAACTCATGCACAGTAAATATATATTTTGGTTAATTATTACTAGTCCTTAACTTATTTTTTATTTTATATATTAATATTTTCTTAACTTTTAAGTATCAATTTTATAAAAGAAATAGTTACTATTTGTACGTCCTTTACAGGAATATAAATTTATTGATACAAAGATTACAAAGTCGATTCCTTTAGGCCCCGTTTGGTTCGGGGATTAATTTCTGAGGTATAAATTTTTTTATACCTGGGATAGCTTGCTATTCCGGGATAAAGAAGTATAAAAGTTAAATTGCGTTTGGTTGAAAAGTTAGTATTCTCTGGAATAGTTAAAATAGTGTTTGGTTGAAATTATGGAATAGTGGAGGATAATGGAAAAAGAAGATAGAATTTTTTTAAAAATACCAACTTTGCCCTTATCTTTTTTTGTAGGAAAATTAATTTTAAAATTATATTTAATTTGAAGCAATTTAATTATAAGTAATAAATTATATCTTACCTAAAAAAATAATAATTTTTATTTTATAGTATATTTTAATAAATGCAAAATTCAAGTTGTAGATAGCTTTAGATTGGAAATGAAAGTGCAAATTTTAAAAATTATAAATTTTAAATTTTAAATTTTAATTTTAATTATAAATTATAAATTATAAATTTTAATTTTAATTTAAAACTTTAATTTTAAATTTTAATTTTAAACTTTAATTTTAAATTTTAATTTTCAAATTTTATTTTAAATTTTGAATTTTAAAAATTTAATTGTAAATTTTAAATTTAAATTTTAAATTTTAAAATTTATATTTGAAATTTTTTAATTTGAAATTTTAAATTTAAAATTTTAAAATTCAAATTCAAATTTGAAATTTAAAATTTAAAATTTAAAATTTCATATTCAAATTTTAAAATTTTAAAATTCAAAATCAATTTTGAAATTTAAAATTTAAAATTTAAAATTTTACATTAAAATTTTAAAATTTTAAAATTCAAATTTTAAAATTTTATAATTCAAATTCAATTTTAAAATTTTAAAATTTGAAAATTAAATCCTAATTTTAAAAGTAAATTCCCATCCACTGCCCCCGGGATAAACCCCTATTCCGGGGGGGGGGTGGGGGGATAAATCTTAACGGGTTATCCTAGGATAACCCGTTAAGAAGGGGATAAAATAAAATTTTATCCCCTGTCTTTTTTATAGGTTGTTTGGCAAGAATAGGGGAATAAAGGGGGTTATTCCCCCTTTATCCCCCAACCAAACGCTGCCTTAGGTTTTAGGGTTTTTTTAAAAAAAAATAATTTAAATAAGTGAGCAAAGATGACTACAAAAGGCTAAGAGTGAAAAACCTTACACCTTTTTTATAGGTGTACAAATAGCTAATAGCATTGTACTTACAAAAAAAATAAAATTTAATTTTGCTGATTTGATGAGCGAAAAACAACATATATATATATATATATATATATATATATATATATATATATATATATATATATATATATATATATATATATATATATATATAGAGCAATGCTACCTGTACACCTCGAAGGGGTGTACATCATACACCTCCACCATTTTAATGGTGGCGATACTTTTTACGGATCACATCAAGTGACCCATCATCATACCCCCACCCTTAGATGAGTGGGGTGTATGATGTACACCCCGAAAGGAGTGTACACATAGCATTTTCCATATATATATATATATATATATATATATATATATATATATATATATATCAATTCAGTGAGTCTTTTCGATCGGCTTGTGAAATTGGAATATATAATTAGCTCAATTTCTTATAAAAATATGCATGGAAACTTATTGCTTGAATAGAAAGGCACGAGATTTCAAACTTGTACCTTGAGCATTCAATAGAAACAATAACAACGCTCACTTGATTGTTTTAAAAAAATATTTTTTATTCATTCAAAATCAGTTAAATATTTTATATTTTATTTATTTCCAAATAAATAAATTTTGTTGATTATTTTGAAATTGTCTATTCTCTCGATCACATAAAGTCAAGTTTGTAGAACTCACGGCCTCGGTGCTTTCCGACTTTAAGGCTTCTCAAACAATCCCTAATTCATTTGGAGATTCAAGATATAATTATATAAATAATGACTCAAATAAATTTATTTCGCCAATAATATATATATAAATATATATTATAGAAGATACATGGAGTGGTTTGACGCAACAAAACCCTAAAAACATCACCCATGCATTAAGAACCACTCCACTGTGATCAAATCTCCTTTAGCTCACCTAAACTCTCCTCTCAGCTCATAAGCTTATAAATTCCAATACCCATATATATATCATACCCCTCCTAGCTCCCCTCAAAATTAAACAAAAAACCCTTCAAAAATGCAAATATTACCCTACAACGGCGCCCACGAACCCAGCTCACCACCCTTAGCAATCCTTCTCTTCTCAATCCTCCTCCTCACCATCACCAATCCATCATCCTCTTCAAGGCCTCTCCACCACCTCCCCCCGCCGCCCCCCGTCTTCGTCTCCGACCCGATCCTCACCTTCTTCCTAACCGGCATCGCGGACAGCGGCCCCCGCCGACCGCCTCCGCCGTCGCAGACGCCGCCATTTACGGCCCGAAACGGCGTTCCGAGCAGTTACTTACCACTCCTAAACCCCACACAAACATTACAACCCGGGGTGGCGCGTGCAATTAACGAAGAGTTCAAGGGCATAAGAGTCGAAGGGATCTACGTAAGTAGCTTAGAGGATAATAATAATAGTAATAATAATAGTAAAAGTTACGTCGTAGCCATGCAGGCCACGTGGCCAAAGTTGATTGGTGGAGGCTTGGATGATACTTTGAGGTTTTTTGGTGTGCTGCCACGTGTCGGTGCTTCGGAGTCGCACATTGCAGTGGTGGGTGGCACGGGCAAGTACAGTGGAGCGAATGGCATTGCTGTAATTAAAGCCATTGGTGGGGGTGAATGTGATGGTGGGGAGGGATTTAATGAAGTTATTAAAGTCGCGGTTTATCTCAAATAGCACGGATCATATCATAATTACCGGGGAAAATTAAATCATTAATAAGTTTTATTTTGGTCCTAGAGAATTTCACTTTAATCCCTGTCTACATTCTCTAATCACTTAGAGATTGTTTGGTTCGAAATTTGTACTATTACGAAAATATCATATATTTTAAATTTGGAATTAATGATAAATTTATTATTAGAGAGTATCAAGCTATTTAATAATTAGTATATTTTTATTAATGAACTACTAATAATTCTCATCAATATTTATGAATATAAAAATAGCTTCTAATCCATAATAATTTAGTACTTTTATTATTGGCAAATTAATAATAATTTTACTATTTTAGTGACATTTTTTATAGCTATCCAACTTGAATTGAATAGTAATAATTTAAATATTTTTCTTAGAAAATAGACATAATTATCTAAATACACAAGCCTTTAGTATAGTTATAACTGTAGATATATAGACTCTTCTTCGATCTTATATTTCCGCGCTAGCTATTACTCACTAAGTTACAATCTTTTTTCTATTTAAAATTTGAGAGATGAACGAGAAAACTGATGTATTTACGGTGTATGGATATATCAATGAACTAAGTGCAAGTAATATTTCGACTCCAGGAGTTGAATAAAAATTTATTGAAAAATTAAGATCTTGAATGTTAAAATCAAAAGTTTGAGAACAAAAATGAAAAATTGATGTTAATGCACATATTCATTTAGTGATGAGAAATGCAAAAAATTATAATCCTTTCCAATAAATAGCAAGTTTATTGCTGTTGGGCTGGGCCGTGCAGGGCCATCTTTGGGCCCAAACCATTAGCAATTCATTGGGCCTATAGTTGGTCTAAGCCCACATTACATTCACCTATTTAGTTTTCCTTTTCCTATATATTCTTTGGTGTTTTCTGATATACAATTATTTTTTTTCTGAGAAAAAAATAACATGCTATTTATTTCATTCACTAGAAAAATAAATTAAACTACAGTGAGGTAGCATTAGACCTCTGTCAATGAAAACAAAACAATTATGCTTTTAAAAATACCAAGTAATTAGTGCTGGTAAGTTTTATTCCGTTAGATCTATTCTTTTGACTAATTTTATTTTTAAATCATGCTATTCTATCAACTATGTACCCACTAAATCTAAGGGACCCACTATCATTCTAAGCATACATTTTTTCATCCCGTGGTTAAAAATTCATAAGCATCAAATACTTGATATTTTTTAAAAGGGTTAATCCCGTACGGTTCCCTGTAAACATATCGAATAGCAGATATATCCCTACAAAGTTTAACTTTTCATATTTATTCTTTCAAAAGTCCAACATTATTCATATACATCCCTCCGATTTATTATCGTTAGTTCACTATTTATTTTTTAACAGATTATATGTAAAATGACAGTTTTGCCCTTTCAAAAATGTCCTTTCAAAAAATAATACAGAAATATCTGGAAGGGTATATAAAAAGATAAATTATCTCACTAACTAACCAAGATTAAATATTTAACCTATGGTTAATTAGACTTTTCTAACAGAGATAGACGGTAGGAATATATATGAATAACGTTGGACTTTTGAAGGGATAAATATGAAAAGTTGAACTTTGTAAGAATATATCTGCTATTCAGAGAACCATATGCAATTAACCCTTTTAAAAATATAAAAGCTCAGTTATATATATATATATATATATATATGATATTTTGCCGAAAGATATTGCTCTCACAAGATCATCAACTATCTGATCTTATTGACCATTAAGAGAGAATTCGCGTGAGCATTTCTAAAAATAATATTATTTCTGGCATCCCAAATAGGCCACCAGAAGCTAACAGATCGGTCAAAAATAAAATATTGAGAAAAAAATATATTTTATTTGTATTTTTCTGGGAATAAGTTAAACTCTCGTCCTTTAGTTGTGAGCTAAGATCTACATTATATGAATTTTCACATGCAATAATGCCAAAGTCAATGGCTCTATACCCATACTTCAACTTTTGAAAGTTCCATATATATGTCCATAAAGTCTATGATAATTAACAGCTTATGTCAAACTCCGGGGTGATGTTTTAGCCATTCTTAAGCAAAGTAATTAAGGAATAGAACTTGTAATGTCAAATATTCCAAATTGTATCGAGAATTAGTTTTTAATTTTTTTTTGGGTAATATAGTGAAAGTAATTAATTTCAATCCGTTAATTAATAATGTTTTCCCCCATTTTGTAAAATTAATAAACTGGTGTGAAATAGTAATGAAATTAATTATCAGCGTTTTTATTTGTTAAGTAAAAAAAATCAAAAAAAAGAAGTCAAAAGGGCTAAAATACTGTTAATTAATTGGCATTAACCAACCATTTTGAAGTGCATTACATCATAAAGCGTCTAGAGACCTCTAGAGGCTAAGGGAAAAAAAATAAAAAATAAAAAAAATAAAAATAGGCTTTCCCTTTGAGGATCAACCTCATTATAACCAAAATAATAATAATAAATAAATGAATATAAATTTTAGAAGGCTGTGTACATAGAGGAAGATCAATGAATTTGATTAAGTATAATTTATGGTATACGAGGTGCATGCATGTTAATTCATTTGAATAAATTTTTTTATCTAATTAAAAGAGGAATATTACGACCTAGCTTCTACACGAAACTCATATAATTCTAGAGTTTTAATTAATTTGGGCTTCAAAATTGAATGAATGGCATTGAAACCTTTATAGCTAGATCTGCTTGGATAAATTAATTAATTAAATATACGATAATAATTTACTAGATACGAGTCTTTTTTTGAAATAATATCTTAATTCCCGCTATGATACGTTTGTGGACATTTCTTTTTTCTTCTCATCAATGTATTCAATGTATTGTTATATATATATATATATATATATATATATATATATATATATATATATATATATATATATATATATTCTCATAAATGACTAAATGAGAAGTCATCAATTATGACGAATAGGATAGGTATTAGATGCTTAATTAATTATGTGATGCTTAATTAGTCGCGGGGTACGAACTATCTTAATTAAGATTATTGATTAGAAGAAAAAAGAATGGATAGTAACACCTCATATGAAATATCCCCGTGTTATAATAATGAATATTACTCATTGAGTCCTTAAGTGCCATGAATGCGCCCTTTCTAATGTGCTTGGAGACTTATTAATAATAAATTGAATAAAACTACATCTCACAATAAAGCTAGTGCTTTTGGTAGGCATGAAAATGATGGGATTTTTGACAAAACTATATTGGCATCGATCCATATTTTTTTTCTAATACAAATTCATATATGAATATACGTCGAATGCAAAATTTTTATTATCATATCTGCTTAAAATGGATTCAAATTCATATATGAACAAATAAAACACACGATACAATTGAAAGTTCATATTTGTGTTCAAATTTCGTATATCTATATTTTATTCAATAAAATTTAATATTTTAATATATATATATATATAATAGAGTTTATATATTTTTAAAAATACAAACCAATTTATGATTGTGAATTTTTTATCATTATATTTGTATTGAAATTTGTGCTACTGTAAAGTCAACTAAAAAGAGAGAAAAAAAAAAAGTAAAAAACATAAATTTCAATACAAATCCAATGATAAAAAATTCACAAGGATGAATAGATTTGTACTTTTAAAAGCATATAAACTCTACTATATATATATATATATATATATATATATATATATATATATATATATATATATATATATATAATTTTAAATAAAATTTATTATAAAATAAATGAAGAAGAAAATAAAAAATCACTCTTATCTCTTAGAGGTGAATCGAATACGGTCGAATTTTGTAAAAAATCATATTCGCATTCATATTTTTTATATATTCTTGCAAATATATATGTATGGAATTATGAATTTTGATATTTATCTTAATCATTTTCACTTCTAACTTTTGGGATAATTGATTAACAACTAGGATCCACAATTGCCTCTCAAACTTTCAGCTTTTTATTAATGTAGATGTAGATAGGGAACAAGATAATTCATGAACTTTGAGTAAAAAAAAAAAAAAACTGTTACAAGAAAATAAAACACTAACAAAATTTAGTCCTTTCTCGTACTATTCCTATAATTTAATTCTCACAACCAAGTCCCTTTCATAATTCGCATGATCACTTTGATCCCCACTTCATGATTTTTTTTTTTATCTCGAAGCCATGGCAATGGTTATGTAGATTCATAATCAAGAAATTGAGGTGGCTACAACTTACAACTTCATAAGTATACATGTTTGGTGTCAATTTGTTGTGTTGTTAAGCATGCAGCTTTCACCTCAAATGAAGCTAGGGTTTTTGGGTCATGGCCTGACTTGAGCTCAATCTCCGACCTGAAACTCCAGCTCATCGATCTCTTGTCGAGCCACTCAATAATGTCAACGAACACGCGGTCGATGTTCTCCTCAGGCTCGCCTGATGTCAGCGCGTGCCACATCCCGGGGTAGAGCTTAAAAGTCTTGTCTTGACTAATCGATGATTCGTACAAGGCTCGACTTACAGCTGGGTCTGTCACGATATCATCGCCTCCATGGACGATTACGAAAGGCAAAGAAACCTAACATAAAATTAAATAGAAAAGAAAAAGAGAGAGAGAGAGAGAGAATTTTATAAGTTTTGTAATTTGCACATTACTTCAATTAATTGGCAATTAATGTGAAAATGAAAGAGAAAGATTGATGTGGTGAGAACTGTACCTTGTCAAGGTTCTTTTCAATATCTAAGCTCGCGAAAAGAAGCTCACTTCCGGTTTTCAGACGAGGCCGCCCCTTGTAGCAATACGGATTATTTCGAATCTGCAAAAATATATATATATTATTAAGACTATTTCTGAGCTGTTTCTTACTACTTTATACTTCACAAACCAAAAGATTAAAGCGGCCTAGATTAATTTATACCTCCTCGCGCCATTCTTGGTTTTTGATCGCGCTATCGATGATATCGTTGGTCGGAATAATCTTCCAAGTAGGGATTATTGTGCCAAGCTTAGTCAAAATATTGATCACAATAGGATGTGGCTTCATCTCATCAGCAATCTGTTTAAGGCACAAGACCACATATATAATCAATTAAAAACTCCATCCAATCTATTGATCCTAAAATATTGAATATAATAATTAATCATAGATAATTTTGGGATTAATTATTATATATTATTATTACTAACCTTGCACATTGGAGCAACTAAAATTGCTCCATCCCAATAGTTAGGCTTCTTCCTGTGCAGTAGAAGAGCCACAGCTCCTCCCATGGACTCACCAAGCAAAAATTTCTCCTTCTTTTTATTCTCTCCTCTCTCTGAAAACGTATAATTAATTAAAAAAAGTTACAAAATAAAGTTCTAGCTAGTTAAGTCTAATTAGTATTTGTATCGTGCATGGATTCATTTGGCTATATAACAACAACTACTACTCACCGCAAACGCTGGTGAAATAGTTGGAGCAATCATCGACGAGATCGTCGAAGCTCGTGATGTAGCCTTGTAGTCCAGAGGATTTGCCATGGCCCTCATAATCCAATCCGTAGACCGCGTACCCGGCCTTCGCGAGCCTCGTCCCAGTACCTGAAATAGTCATTAATTAATTAATTAATTAATTAATTAACAGATGATTACATGTTGAAATTGCATTTTACATAACAAAAAAGCATTTAGAAATTAAATTATCCACAACTAAAATATATAATTAGGATAAATTTGTTTAATGCTCACCTCTCATTGTGATGCTGCACTCCACGGCGTATCCTACAAATTAATAAACAACCATTAAAACTGGTTCACGCGCGATCAGGATTAGTAAAAAATAAAATAAATAAATAAATAAATAATTCCTCATGATTAATTCGTTCATTGTGTTGAACCATATATATAAATATATATGTATGTATATATATATCTTTAAAAATCGTGCCGCATGTGAATTACCATGGCAGAGAAAAACTAGTGCTTTGGGCTCTCGGTTCGCGGGGAGCCATCGACACGTAAAGAGCTTCAATCCGCGCGAATTCAATATAAACTCCTGAAACCAAAAACAATAATTCACACCCAGGTTGATTCAAATCATTCAAAAAAGAAATCTAAAAAAACAAAGATAAATTTGATTTTTATATATATATATACCTCTTCATACTTGATGTTTTCAATTGTGCTCTTCGCCTCTAACTGAGACATCTTGAAGAAGAAGAAGAAGAAGAGATCTTCGAGTATATGTTATAATCAAATCAATATGAACATGTAAAACTCAATATATATATATATATATATGGGAGAGAGGGTTTAAGAACATGGGTGAGAGGAGAGAAAATAATGAGGTTTATTTGCTCTATTCCAATATATATATATATATACATATATGTATATATAGGGGATTCCAACGAGTTACAGCGATTAAATCGCCACGAACCGTTGAAACCCATAGAAAAATCATTGCATGAAACCGGTGCACCGTACACCTCATTATTAAAATCCTACTCTCTCTCTATATATATACACACACGTGACTCATAATCAAATATTAATTTATTAGATATTTTTTATGACATAAAAAAAAAAATTATACTTGTCAAAGTCATAAATTTTAGATTCGGACATTATTTCTAATCTATTTTTTACAAAATTAATTTTTTAGATTAAATCCGTTATCAATCAAATTGATTATTTAAAATAATATTTTAAATACGAACAATATTATTTTCATACTGTTGATTAATTGTTTAAATTTCTAAAAATGTTAATTATATATATTATTTAGGTATTATCGATAATTTTATTTTGAAAATGGTGTGCCTTTGTTGTACTGATACACCGAGTGCATGCAAAAAAAAAAAAAAAAAATTGCTGCACGAACTTTGATGAAGTCAAAGCGACTATAACCGCGTGAAGCGAAATAAATTAATTATTAATTATATATATAGTTGTTTTTTGGTCCACGTTTCAACGTTCTGTTTATGGAAAAAGATAAATATTAAATTCGTAGGAGGCTTTAAAAATAAAATAAAATAAAATAAAATAAAATAAAATAAAATAACGAGTCCAAAGATGCCGACTCCCTAACGGACGTTATAAATGGATTTTATCAACCACGTCACGAATTAACGACACCCCCCGCACCTATACGGTATTCTGAAAAGGGACTCCTCAAAAAAAACAAAAAAATTGATTGAGACCTAGACTTTTATTAATTTCTAGAATTAAAAAAGTTTTGTTGAAAAAATTAAGAGCATTGCGCTTAGTCAAATTTATTGGTGATTTTGTTGGAATTTTTTTTTCCTTTTTTATTTTAGTAAAATATTATTTTAAAAATAATTTTAATTTGAAAATATTTAAATAATGATATTTAAATATGAATAACAATTTTATAGATTTGTATGTAATATTTAACAATACAATAATATAGAAATAATAGATATTAGATGAGAGAGTCGAAGCGTAAAGTAACAATGTTGACTTTCAAAAATCCAGCAATATATATATATATATATTATAAAGTTCAGAATAGAAGATGAACCAATAGAATATTGTATATCTTCTCGGGTTAGAACCGAATCAAGATCATGCCGCCGCCCGTCCGGCAAGAGCTTGTGTTGTGTGCGTATCTTCTCGGGTTAGAACCGAATCAAGATCATGCCGCCGCCCCTCCGCCAAGTGCTCGTGTTGTGCGCGCATGCGTGTGTTTTGGGATGGTCTTATTCTGATATTCTTCCAACTAATTCACTACCACATGTAATGAATTTATAATGTGAAACTTACTATCATATGTAGTGAGTAAAAATTTGAACTTCCAAATAAAGCGCATTGATATTGCACTATTCAAAAGGCTCAAAAAATAAAAATCAAAATTTAAATTATAATAATTAAATAAATTCTAACAAATTTTACCAAATTTAAAAAATTTACAAATTTAGAAAATCTCAATTCCTAAAAAAAAAAAAAAAAAAATGCTATTTGTACATTCCAAAATAAAGTGAGCATCTTACATTCCATCTGAGCAAGACTAGTGGTACACCCCATCTGGGGTGTAGGATCTACACCCCACCCAACTAAGAATGGAAACTTTTTCACCCATCACTTCGAAGTGATGAGTAAAATTTACTCAATCGTAGAATAAATGGAGTATAGATCATACATCCCAGTCCCCAGATGTGGTGTACCAAATGTATTTTTCATTTGTAATTTTTCTTTTGGGTTTGTGTTATAAGATGATTATGGAAATATTTTATGATCTTATGATGCATTTGCAATTTTGTGATGTAGTTACAGCTAGAATAATGCTGCACTTTTTATGAATAGTAATATTACTGGAGAAAACTGATTTAGTATAAATATTTTTATTAGATAAAATACATTAAATGTAATCAAATCTAGTTATTAAAAAAATAATCAATATGATTATATAAATGTACCTGATAATACATGGTTATCCCCCATTAATTTTAATAAGGACAAATTAGATTTAGTCTCCCTTTGGTTGTGAAAAATTGTGTTACGTGTACGTAGTTGAGAAAGTTTATATAATATCGCGTTTTGTATATTACACGTCTTCATTTAAAGTTGTGAAAAATATTACGTTACGTGCTGAAAAAAATTTATGAGACGATTACGGTATATATTTTAGAATCCTATCAACAAATATAGAAGGGTATTTTTATATATTATTATCAAAGCTTTATTTTATCTATTAGCATTTGTAGTTTTAATCATAGTTAGTTAATTCGAACTCGGTAAAAATTTAGTACATATATAATACGAATAAAATTCTTCGGATTTGCCGATTATTCAGACACGCGATTTATATTGAAATTATATTCACCAATTTAAAATTCGAGAAAAAAAAATTGGTTATTAAATTATTTTTTTTGTTTTTAGATTTATGCTACAAGTATAAATAGTTATAATTTTTATAATATAAAAATAGAGAGGTACAAAATAAAGTAGTTGATGAACAAGAAAATTTTTTGAGTGAGAAATTTTTGTTTTGTTAGGACGAACGAACCGAAAGTTAGAGACACGAAATTAAACAAAATATTTTGTTCGAACTTTTGGCTGAATTATTCACAAATTATTTGCATTCGCTGGACTATTCACGAATTATATATTGAAATTATCCTCAAATTTTGCCCGAATTTTTGGTTGAATAATTCGCGTCTATCAAGCTATTCGCAAATTATTAAAACTATATTAAAAATTCATATTTTATTCTGATTTTTTTAAAAAATTCACATGCAAATCGTTTAATTTTATCTTTTAATAATTCAGAAATAATTCACGATATAATTAACTAAGTTCTCAATACCAAACAAGTCCTGTAAAATTTGGTAAGCATGTAAAAAGTTTTATAAGCTAACTAATGAATTTGAATGACTAATAAATTGATCAGTACCATCTAGAAAATGAAGTAATTAACATGTACCAAATTTGTCACAGTTTGTTGATTTGGTTGTGGCATATCATTTCTCCATATACGTCACCTTGTGGTGTGGTTGCAATTGTATTTTCCTACTAATTTATTTTGGATCATTATACAAACAATAAAACCATCCTCCTCATCATGAAAATGACATTTATGATTTTTTATATAAATAAAGTTAGTACAAATAAAAAAATATTTTCGAATCTTTATCATGATATCATGATTCCCTGTTGACATTTTTGAGTTATGTGATCTAGTATGAGTCAAATCAGTTCATCGTTTCAAATAGTTTACTGATTCATCGATCAAACTACCAGTTTTGAATGATTCGCCACAAATTTTGAGCCATACAATCTTACAAATTGACTTAGACAATTAAACGCTCATGCTCACGGTCCAAGAGATCCAATCAATTAGACATGTAGCATTGCCTTTTTGTAAAAATTCGAATCACAATCAATAATAATTCGTTGAGTTCAAATTATGATTTAAAATATTTAAGTATAATTATTATCATGATTTCTTAACTCTAAATTTTTTATTCATATCTTTTTAATTTCTAATTATTTTAGATAAGTTATTTTATTCAACTAAATAAAATATTATGCTAAATTTAATAACTTTTTTAACTAATAGTCATTAACCGTTATAATTTTATTTACTAAAAATACTAAGAATTCGATGGCTAACTAAATTAAAAAAAAATTTATTATTTAGATTTACTAAAATTTTAAATTATTTAAATATAATAATATAAATAAAATAATTAAAAATTAAATGTATGTGAATTAAAAAAAATAAATATATTATTATATTCATCAATTAAGTAATAATTTTTTAAAATACTTTTAATTATATGTTGAAATTTTTATTTAAATATATTTTACTCCCACGAGGATTAAATTCTCGTTCCTCCTCGTTTCGATCTCACACGTTTCGCGTTTTTATTTATTAGAATCGCCATAGGAAAACACGTATATAAAGGCACGTGTGGCTACATTTATTAACACGGTAAATACTAGAGTAAAATTTATATATTTTTAAAAATACAAATATATTTATATTTATAAATTTTTTACTATTAAATTTATATTAAAATTTATATTTTTATAAAGTCAATTAAAAAAAAAATATATATATATTTTAATATAAATTTAATGATAAAAAATTTACAAATATAAATATATATGTATTTTTAAAAATATATAAGCTCTACTCATAAATACTATACTAGTGCACCACGCCTTTTTAACCACACATCAAAATACACGTTCAATTTACGCATGTTATCTCACGGTGCAATCGTTTTGTACGTCAATAAATATTCTGCGTACAAATTTACGGATACTATGTTCCTCCTCCTCTTTAAACTTGTTGCATGTGTGGACTATTTGTTTATAAATTAAAAATAAATTTTATTTTTTATTTCGTAATAATAAATTCAGAAAATTAATAAGTTGAGTGAGGCTCGATCTATAATAAATCTAATGACAAGCGAACTAATAATAAACCTAACGTGCAGATGATTGAGTCCGTAGGCGCTGTACTTTTACCTTTTAAGTAAATTAGTTACGCATTTTTAATAATTCGAATTTTTAAAATTAGCAGTTAGCGTCAACGATCCAACAACATTTGTAATTTTTATATTTTGTTTATCGATATATTAGCATTTTAAATAATTCATAATAATAGCACTTAAATGCGTGGCACACTTTCAAAGGGAAAGTGTGTGTACTTTTTTTGTTTCACCAACCCAGTTTGGCCCAGATGGGTAATCATTTCGGGTCGGAGCCCAATTCTCGGAATAAAAGGGTATTCCCAGCCCATCATCCGATATCGAATTAGGCCGACCCGTTTTTGACCAACTAGTCGGTTAGGCCCAATAAGGGCCCATTGATCCGGACGAAACGAATCTCAAAGCAAATCGAACGGCCTAAAACCCCTAATCGGGATCTCCACCGCGTTAGGCGAGGAGTAAAGCGACGCCCCAACGACCGACCCCCATTTCCAAGTCCACCGCTCTCCCACGACCCGAAACCTTCTCATCGTCTTCCTCTTCTTCTTCTTCTTCTTCTTCTTCTTCTTCCTACCACCTCCACCATTTCATCATCCTCCTCTTCCTCCAGCTCCGCCGCCATGGATAAGCTCCTCTTCCTCGTCGTCGTCGTCGCCATGATCGCCCCCTCCGCGGCGGAGATCAAAACCCTAAAGATCGAATCCGACCCTCGCGCCATAATCCTCTTCGAGAAGTTCGGCTTCACCCCGCGTGGCTCCATCAACATCACCGTATCCTCCGTCGTCACCTCCTCCTCCCTCTCCACCCGCGACCCCTCCCTCCTTGGCTTCTTCCTCGTCTCCGACGAGTCCCTGCTCCGAGCCTCCTACGCCTCCCAGATACCCTCGGCCGAGGAGAACGCTCCCTCGTGCGTCCTCTACAGCCCCTACGTGAAGAAGATCTTCACCTTCGGCGACCTCGTCGAGGGCTACTACAAATACTCCTTCCCCATCACCCAACCAGACGAGTACTCCCTCTGCTTCGCCAACTGCGCCGCTGAAACCCTAGTATCCATGGATGTGCACACCGAGATGTTCAACGTCCTCCCCGACGAATCCCGCGACTACCTCTCCGTCGGCCTCTCCCGCGTCCCCGCCATCTACGCCTTCTTCGCCGTCGCCTACGTCGCCTTCCTCGCCGCGTGGATCTACCTCACCCTCTACAAGGACCGCCTCTCCGCGCATCGGATCCATCACCTCATGTCCGGGCTCCTACTCGCCCGATTCCTCTACCTCATCTGCGCCGCCGAGGACCAGCACTACATCCGCGTCACCGGTACCCCGCACGGATGGGACGTGCTCTTCTACCTCTTCCAATTCATCAAGGGCGTGCTCCTCTTCGCCGTCATTGTCCTCATCGGCACCGGGTGGTCCTTCCTCAAGCCCTTCCTCCAGGAGCGCGAGAAGAAGGTGCTCATGGTGGTGATCCCGCTGCAGGTGATCGCCAACATCGCCTCCGTCGTGATCGGCGAGACCGGTCCCTTCATCCGCGACTGGGTCACCTGGAACCAGGTCTTCCTCCTCATCGACGTGATCTGCTGCTGCGCCGTGCTCTTCCCCATCATCTGGTCCATCCGATCCCTCCGCGAGACCTCCAAGACCGACGGCAAGGCCGCCAAGAACCTCGCCAAGCTGCAGCTCTTCCGCCAATTCTACATCGTCGTGATCGGGTACCTCTACTTCACGCGGATCATTGTCTACGCGCTAAAGACCATTGCTTCCTACAAATATCGGTGGGTGAGCGTGGCTGCGGAGGAGACCGCGAGCCTCGCCTTCTACCTGTTCATGTTCTACATGTTCCGGCCCGTCGAGAGGAATCAGTACTTCGCTCTCGATGATGATGAGGAGGAGGCGGCTGAGATGGCGCTTCGTGAGGAAGAATTCGAGCTCTAGAAGGTAGTTTCCAGTTTGCCTTCTCGCTCTCTTATACTCTGCTTTTACTTAGTGTTGCTTTGTACCCTTTGGGAAGGTTTTCGCACAGTGTTCATACTATTATTGAATTTTTGTTCATCTATTTGAACTGTCGTTGTGGGATACATTATTAGCACAGTTAATTGTACTGATGTAGTTCTTATTTTGCTTGCTTCTTTTGATGCTCAAATCGCTGGTTCTGTTGATTCTCTTGTTTCTGGAGGTAATTTAGAGGTTCTTGTGTTTGTGAGGAGCAACAATTGACTACATGATGTTTGTAATCTGCTAGTCGAAGCGGCTAAATCCTGCTGAGTCAAATTACTAAAGTCTGTGTTTGAAACTTTTACTTCTTAAAATTAAAATAGACTTGTCTTCAAGGCCAGACCTTCTGTTCATGTGAGCATCTACCTTCAAGTTTGATAATTTTTTACCTTTTCAAGTATGAAATAGTTGCTCTTTGAATTAGGACTTTGCATGCTCATATGGAGACTTGGAGATAGGTCAGAGCATTAATTTGTGATTGCCTTAGAGAGTTGGATTATTTCTGCTGGTTGAATTTGGTACAAAGTATGACTATTCTGATGATGTTGAATATTCTTCCTTGGAAAGTTCTTATCTAGAAATCAACCTTTTTCATGAGATTTTCTGAGTGTATCTTACTTGAGAGATTTTACCATGCCAAATGTGAACCAGCATAAAGAGGATCCTTAATTCCAAGTAGCTTGTTGATTTGAGCTGTCTATGTTGGCAGGAACTGGAAAAACAATGGGCAAATTTTTAAGGAGAAGTTACTTATTATATTATGATCACAGTGAGAAGTATGTATTTCCAATATTGATACTATAGAAGTATCGCAATTTGAAAGAATAATCAATTGTGGCTAATAAATCTCTCAAATAGTTTATGCTGATCACTATACCGAAAAATTATGATACAGAAGGATCTAGAAGAATGCTGCATATCTTCTGTACTAATCTCATTCGCCGCTTCCTTTGAAAGTGGTTGTGTATCTCAGTTTGGAAACTAGATGAAATATTAACTGTAATTTTACTCATCACAAACACAAAATATTTGTCTCAATATGAATTCTCCCCTCGACACTATAGTCCTGCAAATTTCTCTCTGATGCTCTATCCTCCTCGTAGCATTAGATGGGCTACTTAGTAGCTTCCTCTGTCAAGGGATCTTTTTCTAGGTTTAGCTTTGAATCTATAAAACCCTCTCTGAGCCTTACTGTAACTCGGTGAAGTCCAATCAAGATGCCATCTCAGAGTTGTGATTGCACATGCCTTTGTCCTTATGATTAGCTGGTCCTTCCTTTATACTACGAGATGTACGTCATGAAGTTTTGTTTGTACAAGCAGGTGGACGTGGGTTAGCATTTCGGATCAAGGGAAAGCATGGTTAGGAGGAAGGCGCGAAGTGGGCATTGAGATGAATTAGGTAAAGTGAGGGCATCAGTGTAATGCCTCTACTGTCGAGAAAACAGGAAAACAGGCTGAAATCTTGATTTACTGGTTTTGAATTAGGGAAAATTATCTTAATCACGCCCTAGCTCCGTAAGAATCATGCTTTTCTGATTGTTTTCCTTGTTGCGGTTAAAGTTTATTCAAAATTCTAGTTTTCCAGCTGGCATATATGATGCAAATTTTGCTTTTATTTTCCTTGTCTAGGATCCCTTTGTGAGATAATCACATTCTGGGTTGGCACTTTATAATTTGAAAATTATCTTAATTTTTGTTTTTCCTTTTTTATGGTTTACTAGTTTCATGCAATATGTCAGGTTGAATGCTAACTGCAATATTTTTATTCAATAATCAGAGCTAGATTAATGATGTTTTTTCTTACTGACATGCTCTGAACTGTTTATATACAGTATGTGTATTACTTTTCCAAAATTTGCTGTAACTATCACCAATGAATGCAACTCTTTATGAATAAGGAATAAGCCAGGTGAGTAGTAGCTTGGAGAATCGATGTCAAAATTTTGTTGAGCTGCCTTGTGGATACGTAAATATTATGCGGAATATTAGAATTGTGCTCAAGATCTTCTTTGGAGTTACCGATGATTCACCGGAAACAAAAAAAAAAAAAAGAACTCGTGTTTTTCATTTAATACCTTTGTCCAACTCATTTTGTTTGATTAGAATTTATATTACATGGTTGATTGTGGTCTATATTTCCCACCAGTACCTCTGTTGTAGTTTTGCAAATGTTTTTCTTTGCTGAATCTACTGATTTTTCCTTGTTTAGTTCATTGCATCTATTTGGTTATAGCTCGGCGATAGTGCATGGTTTAGTATATTCATTTGCATTATTTATTTAATCGTCCCGAGATGGGTGATTAAGACGCGAATAACTGGTTCGAAAAGTTTTGTAATTGATGTATGCCCTTTTTACTCTTTAGATTGTTAGTAGATTATGTTCAAGTTTGGAAATGAGATCTACAAATGCAGGTTTGATACTTAATCAATCTTGTTTAGAGAAATAGTTTGGATACTTCTGCGGCGAAGGTTCTCACCATCATTTAATAGTAGAGCAATGCTACGTGAGTTAGGTATTTGTATCTACCATTCCATTTGTCTTCATTGTACAACAACTTTGTATCTACCATTTCATTGTACAATTTGTTAGCTCTAAATGATCAATCACGTTTCAGTTGATTGCGCGGAGAACATCTTCCGAGTGATAACACCTCATGCATATTCGATTGTTTTGACTACATGTTTCTGTTGTTCTATTCAATTTTTTTAAAAAAATGATCTGTATTTGTATATTCTTTTATCTCAACTCTTTTTGTTCAACTTATTCTCGGTGTATAACGGTTGTATTTTCAACTGCAACTATTTTTAGGTAGATACGGAGATGCTGCAGCTGAGTCTTCATCTATCCAACTACTTTATGTAGTTTGGGCTCTCAAAATGTACCCGCAAATGTTCCAACGGTTAAAATGGTTAGGTCTTCTCCCTTGTTTTATTGCGCCGTAGCAACTTCTTTGGTACATTACGGAGTAAGCGTAGGGGGGTTTTGAACTAGCTTAATAATTGATCTCCCAATTTGGTAGGTTGTCCTATTAAATACTTGAGCGCATAACAAACATTTTTTTTTTACCATCCATATTAATAATGCCTTGTCCTAAGCACGAATTTCAAAGATAATTTTCAAATGCCATTTGTGCTATCGTGGTAGGTATAGAGTGTTTTCTTCTATTTATTATTTAACTCATACTGACACACTGTTTTTTCTCTTTTTTTAAAAAAAAATTGTGGTGAAATTAGCTTCTGTTGAAATTACATTTTTGTCCCTAAAAGTTTTGGTCTCATCTGGTGTTGAAGGTTAGATCCACGTTTCACCTCAAGAAGCACCTTAATTTTCCTCACATGCCTCTATCTAACCTTCCCCAACCAACCCATTGTTTGCCCCCGCTTGAGCCAAAAATGCTCTCTCATGCCACAAGTGAAAAGCACTTTTAGATTCTGTATTATATATATAATTAGGCTACTATACCGTTAATAGCGTTAAGTCTTCGGTGCTATTAAATTTTTAATTTTTGAATAAAAAAATATATGATTAGAATGATATTAGGCAGTTGAAAAAATAGTATAATCTAACAAATAAAAAAAATTAAAATAATAAATTTAATAGTAAAAAATTTGGTAGTACTACGTGTTTGGAACTATGGATAGTATAGTGTATCTCTCTCTCTCTCTATATATATATATATATATATTATTTTATCTGTGCTTTTAAAAGTACGGCAGTCTTAGTGCTTATAAATTACTTTTTATTACGAGACATTCGATTCGATTTATTATTTTTTTTTGTAATTTTATTATTTTTTAACATTATTTAATAGAATATTTGATTTGACGATTGACTTCGTTAGGTATGATCTATACTATTAAAATTATTTAGAAATTAAATTTTATAATTTTTCAACATCATTTACTAAGTGATCAAATTTTTTTAAAAATAACTATTTTAACGATCGATGTGATATATTTGTAAATTCAACGGGTGTAGAATAATTTAAATTACGTGAAACTTTAATAGAAAATTTTATTTAATATCAAGAGGGAGATCAAAACTTTTGATTTGAAAATTAAGTCTATCATTTTTTTGTAGAATTTTTATTTTTAGCCGTTTATTTTGAGGCTACTCATTCATTAGACAAACGAAGTAAAAAATTTATAAAATTTGGTTTCTAGATAATTCCCACACTGTAGATCAAGCTGAATGGAATCGATCTAGGGAACCACTATCATCTTAACCATATATTTTTTAATTCAAAGGCTAAAAACTTGATAGCACCAATAACTTAGTACTATCGATAGTATTCCAACTTTTATATATATATATTTATATATATATATATATATATGGGTCAATATTGTTCTAATTCTATAAATTTTTATCCAGAAGGCCAAAGGCTCGTAAGTACTAATGACTTATAATTTTAAACGCATATGAGCTAATTCTCTCTCTCTCTCGGCTGGAATGCTATCTATAGTACCTAACTTTTTAGCCCTTCGATTAAAGGATGTGCGGTTAGGATAATAGTGGTCCCCTAGGATTTACTGGGTAGTTGGTTGAATAATAAAAATTCTAGAAAACTATTATAATTCCAACCCCGTATCTTTTCATCTAAGAGTTGAAAATTTAATAGCGCCAATTACTTGGTGCTATCAATAGTATTCCAATATGACTCTCTCTCTTTCTTTCTCTCTTTATATATATATATATATATATATATATATATATATATATATATATATATATATATATATATATATATATATATATATATATATATATATATATGCTATTATATTATTAATAGTACTAAATATTTAGTATTATTAAGTTTTCTATCATTGGATCTATTTCTTTGACCATTTTTATTTTTTATATCATAATATTTCAACAACTATCCACTAAATCCTATAGTATATCATTCTATCCACATATTTTTTTATCTAAAAATAAAAATTTTAATAAGTGTTTTGTACTATTGATAGTATAGTAAACAATTAATCAAAGAGTCAAAAAAAATGAATTCTCAAAAACAAATTATCTTGTGAAAATAAATATTAAATTTTATTAATTCATGATCGAAGTTATCAAATATTATCTAAATAGTATAAAAAAAAATTATAAAAAATTCAAATGTTTTGAATTACTCTACACCTTTAAACAAACAAATGACCCACCAGTCAAAAATTATTAATTTTGTGATCCTTTAATCACTCCGTAAATAATCTTTAAAATTTATAAAATTTAATTTTTAGATGCTTTAAATATTCTAAATTAACTTAGATCATTAATTCAGAATTTCTATTATTTTAAACGACTTAAAGAGGACGAATGTCTAGTTTTCCTAAATGGACAGTAGCTAAGCTTATATATATTTGTTTTACGCTAAAATATAGAATTTTTTTTATATAAATATTTGCTTTTGTATTTTTTTTTTTTTAACTTTTAAAAATTTATATTTTATTTTTAAAAAAATTTAAAAATATTTTTAAAGAGTTATGATGTTAAGGAAGGTAGTGCAATGATTCATTTTAATTTTTAATATATTTTTATTATTTTAAAATTATTTTTAATATAAATTATAAAAAAGTAACGGAATAATAATTTTTTTTTTTTAAAAAAAATAAAGTACATGAATTTAAATTTTTTTAAAAATAAAATATACATTTTTAGAGGGGAAAATTTTTTTTGAAAAAGTAGTGCAGTGGCATTTCTGTAATTAAAAGCGAAAACCGAGCACTGTAGTTAGTTAGAGCCCCCACTCTCCTCCATCCATCCATGTATTTAATTTGCGTCGTCGCGTAATCAGACCCATCACAAGCAACAATGGCGGAGGCCCCCATCGTCGTCCCCAAGCTCGAGATCGAGGGGATACTCTTCCCCGCGGTAACCTCACCCGCGGGCTCATCGTCCTCCTCCTCTCCCCTCTTCCTCGCCGGAGCAGGTTAGCCCCGACCCTTCGTCTCCGCGCTCCTTTTCCCTTTTCAAACCAACTTTTCTCTCCCCCTTCACTAACGTGCGCCGCGGGGGCGGGGGTGGGGGTGCAGGGTCGAGGGGTTTGGAGATGGGGGGCAGGTTCGTAAATTTCACTGCGATCGGGGTCTATTTGGAGGAGGGTGCGGTGCGCTCACTCGCGGGTAAGTGGGGCGGCGTCGCAGCGGAGGTGCTCGCTGGGGACGCTCACTTTTTTAGGGACATCGTCACCGGTGAGGATTTTTTTGCTTATTTTTTCCTTATTTTTGTTTTTACCTTTTTGCCCCCCCCCCCGGGATTCTGCTCTTGGGGAGGGGTAGTTTGGGAATTTCAGTTTGGAGTCATCTTGAGGCCGTGTTTTTAACAAACATTCAACAACTAATTATGAGAAAAAAAAACAAAAAAACAAAAACCAAAACACGAATTCGGTGGGTTTGGGAATTTCAGTTTGGAGTCATCTTGAGGCCGTTTTTTTAACAAACATTCAACAACTAATTATGAGAAAAAAAAAAAAAAAAAAACAAAAACCAAAACACTAATTCGGTGGGGAGTGTCCCTAACATTACACCATCTCATTTATCATTTTTGAGTTTCTAGATTTGAATTCGTGTCGTTCACGCGATGGACAACGTATTTTTTATTTTGTTCGAGATCTTATGCGAGTTTACCAACTAAGACACAGAAAATAAGATGATATAAATTTAGAGTTACTGTTCTATTTATTGTTTTTTTTTAAAAAAAATAATTTTAATTTAAGTAAATATAATTTTAATTATTATATTAATTTTTTTTAATTAATCTAATTAATTTAATTATTTTATTAATTAAGTATCAAACTATTAATTTATTAATTTACTTGTGGTTAATTAAATGATTGATTAACAGTATACGTTATTAATTTAAATTTATAATTATTTTTATTCTTACTTTTTTTTATTTATTTTATTTTTTTTTCGAGAACAATTTAATTTTCATTCAAACATAAATTTTATAATGTTCCTTCTTATTTTAAAAATTATATTTATTCTAAAAATTAACTTATTAATTAGTTAATTAAAAATTCAAACACAAATTTTATAATATTCCTTCTTATTTCAAAAATTGTACTTATTCTAAAAATTAACTTATTAATTAGTTAATTAAAAAAATTAAATTATTATTCATGAACCTAACTGTATCTCAAGATATTATATATATTTTTAATAATAAAAATCTAATGGGCCGTGCCGGGCTCGGGGATGCTGGGCCTTGGGTCCTGACCGGCACGGCATGATACGGCACGTTCTGTTTAACCCGTTCCGGGCCCAGGCTCAAGAGCCAAAACAAAGTCTTAAAATAACGCATCGGTCCGGCACGACACCGCACCAAATGGGAGCCAAACAGGCTCTCTAAATCAGATTCAGGCTCAAATAGTCTCCGGATTGGATTAGACCCGAATTCAAACTTACTGTTACATATGTCATACACTTGAGCAGGCCCTTTTGAGAAGTTCACAAGAGTGACCATGCTCCTCCCCCTCACCGGGCAGCAGTACTCGGGGAAGGTCGCGGAGAACTGCCTCGCTTACTGGAAAGACGCCGGCGCCTACACCGAAGCCGATGGCGCGGCCGTGGACAAGTTCAAAGACGCTTTTAAAGCCGAGACTTTTCCTCCTGGCTCCTCTATCCTCTTCACTCACTCCCCTTCCGGCTCTCTAACTGTTGAGTAACTAAACTCTCTCCATACATCATTTGTTGCGCTTGTTCGCGTAAACAATCTTTGGACTTCTCACTTCGCCATAAAAATGTTGGGCTTTTGCAATTATATATGTGAAATTATATAAAACATTCGTTGTACTCTATATTCAACACTTTTTTTCGTATCTGGCTCAAAATGTTGTGTGTGTGAAATAATACTAGGAGTCTGATATGACTCGAACTCATGACCTTCTGCTATTATATGAAACAATCGTTATACTTTAAAAACTTAAATTGTTAGAAAACGATATTTATATATTTTATATTCAACAATATGTGTTTGTGTGTATCTTTCAGATCGCCTTCTCGAGTGACACTTCGGTGCCAGAGGTCGGAAATGTGGTGATAGAGAACCGCCCGTTATCTGAGGCCATCTTGGAGTCTATTATTGGCGAGCATGGGGTCTCCCCTGCGGCGAAGCGGAGCGTGGCGCTAAGAGTCTCGGAGCTTCTCAAAGAGTTTGGTGGCGCGAAGGAGGCCAAGGTCGAGAAACCGGTCGGGGTAAGCGCATAGTTCCGCGACCAGAACTCGTGTATCCTATGTACTAGCGAAGCACTAGTTTGTGGTAAAAGCAGCTGCTAAAAGAAGCTGTATGCTCAGGCTTCTTTCTTTATTGTGTTCTCTCTTTGTGTTGTGGATTGTGTGTTGAGTTAATAAGGGCAGTATGTTTGTGCCTCTAAATCTGATGATGTATGAGCGCAATGTAAGCAAGCAATTTCACTCATGAAATGCATCTGCTTATGTAATTCCCAAAATTTGTTTCTTAGGCTTTGATTTATGGGTATATATATAAGTGTACATACCATAAGGGGTGTACATCTTACACCCCACCCCATCCTGAGATGGGGTGAATTTTACTGGTCACATCGAAGTGACCAGTGAAAGAAGCCTGGGGTGGGGTGTAGGATGTACACCCCTTATGGGGTGTACACCTAGCAAAGCCCGGGAACAACTATCAACGGTAGTTGTTCCCACTCTTCTCTCTCTCTCTCTCTCTTTCTTCGCAGCTGCCCTTCCGCACTTCTCCATCTCTATCCTGCTCCTGCACCACCCTCTCTCTCTCTCTCTCTCTCTCTCTCTCTATCTATGCTTTTTTTCTACTACGCTTTCTGAGACTCCTTCCCCATCCTCCGAAGCTGCTCCGCGACCGTCGAACTGTGAGTATGGGTTTCTCCTTGGCCTCTCTCTACGACCGCCGATTTGTGCGGTGTGGGTTTTTCGTTGCATGCTCTTCACGACAGCCGATCTGTAGATGTCTCAACCTCTCTCTGCGACCGCCAATATGTGAGTTTTCTTTGGCCCAGATTCTGCTGCTGCTAAAAACAGCAGCAATAATCTCCAACGAAAATAATTAGGGCCTATTGCAGCCGAAATTAGAAACGAGAGTCTGAATTTCAAAATAGAATCGCTTCAAATGCTGTTGTAACAAAATGTTGTCGGAAATATTTTTAAATATTGTTTGAAGCTTCAAACATTTGAGTTCCTATTTTCTGCCCGGAAGTTCATTTCAGTGGATAAATTAGTTGAATGTATGAATAATTTATTTCGGACAGTTTTATTATCTAATCAGATACAAATTATTTTTCAATGAGTGGTACATCGAGCCCAATTAACTACTACATGAAATAAAAATAAAAATAAAATAAAATAACTGATAATTGCGAGATCTTTTATTATTGCTTTTGGGAAACAAAAAATTAGATGTCGAGGTGTTGTTGAGGGAAATTATTCAAAACGGACCTAGTTCATAAATTTAAGTCCTGGTGCTAAACTAACTCAAAAACAGAAAAAGTAGAAAAGAAAAAGAACTGACATAAGGTGGGTAATAATAATATAAACTGCACGATTGAAGCTAACCAGGGCTGGGCCGCGCCTGACCGGACTGAATTAAATAGACCCGCCCTACCCGCATGGGCTCGTCCCGGGCTACATCGGCTGGACCTGTTTCTTTACCTGCAGAGCCAGGATTGACCCAGCGCATTAGGAACTCTCAGCAAGTGAATTCAACAAATAAATACAAAGGAAAATAACCTCCTAATTAACTTTAAATGCACCAACATTATCTTCAGTAACAGCAGGAATAAGAAAGAGTTCATCGATGTCGGTAAAATGTTGTCGAACATAATGAATAAATCAAGCTTATAAACCGGTAATGCAGGGTTAATTTGCAAAAGAACCAATACCAATACCAAACTCTTTTGATTTTCTCAGCTAGATAAGGGTTCTCATGTCCTCCTCAGCGAGAACAGAAGGGATAACTTTTATTTGCTGTACGACAAAGCCAGCTTCTTGGCAGGCTTGTTCGAGACGCTCTACTTGAGAAGCCCCGTCGGGGCAGAACGCAACCACGGCTCCGCCGCTTCCGGTGAACTTGGCTGCGGCACCGACGCTTCTGGCCACATCGACCATCTTTATGTTTAGCGAGCCGAGCACGTTGTCTCCAAACATTTTCCTGGGCACGTAAATGCAAGAGATTGTGGCATTAATAAAGAAAAAGTAGTTTAAAGGTTTAGAGGCATATGGATACGCGGAATACTTGAACAATAGGTAGTGTGAACATATCTCATAGTCCCGCAACTGAAAAGTTTTCGAGTACCGATAGAAACCTATAACCCCTGTATCTGTCTAAGTAATGCAATTGATGCATTTAACTAAATTTAATTTCTAATCGAGCTGAACATTCAGCGAAAACCAACAAAATGAAAGCTATTCACTGTGCCATCCAACATATGATGCAAACAAATGGTTATCTAGATGTCTTAAACAAGTATTAAGGCACCAGGCTAATCATCAAATTGTAGATGCTTATAAAGCTTACAAATACATCAAAAGGGCTCTATAGAAGATGGGCATATATCCGCATTAGATTCCCAATAGGCTTTATTAAACCAATAGTAAAATTCCACTGTATAATGGTGCTTAAAACTTCTTAATAACGGCTTTTGATGGTAATATAAGGTAGCGCATCAAGGCGCCAGGAGAACAAGAAATCGAATAAGAGATAAAGATAAAATGCAATCGCAGTAATTACTTTCAATTTACCTCCGATGATCAAAGTTGCGGTTCATAAGATTTGCAAGTTTAGTGTAATTCTTTTCTAATAAAGCCTTGTGACCCTCTAACGCCAGCTCCGCCACCTCTTTCATCTTTGATATTATAAATTCATCACCGTCAAGCCATCTCTGTCGAACAGAGCTGTGAACCTACCATTCAACAAGGCAGCTAGATAAGTAGTGCACAAGTAAAAAGCTCGCACAAGGATATATAGTTTCTTATGAAACAAGATACTACAAAAAAACTCTAGCATCCTGTTATGAAGATAACACGGATTATATCTCAATAGGGTCAAACTTAAACCAATCACAAGCTATAGATCGGACACAAGAATTATGCTGTTTTATACTAATATCTGACAAGAAAGAACATGTATTCTGACAAGAAACTACTTTATAAGGCCAACCTTCCCAGAATCGCTTGGATTCTCAGCGTAAATGAGATGAAGGGGCGGAAGAAGATTAATATCCAAGGGCACATACACGCCATGCCCCAACTTATCCATATACTCCATGCTGAAGTCCTGAAATGCCAATCTTAAATTATTTGGTAGAACTACTGGACTATGAGCAAAGAGAATGCAACAGGCAAATGGCTAAATTCTAGACTCATTAACAGCTTTCAACTACATTGCTTTTATAGGTTTCTGAAGGTGCATACCATATAGACAAGGCCACCATAAACTTGTGCAACTCGATCTTGAAGGCCAGCAACAATTCCAAGTTCCTTCTCTGCACTAAGAATTAGTTCAGGCCTGACTTCAACCTTTATAAGGTGTCGAACTTTGTAAAAGTCGAGGAGGCAGTTTAGGGCAGCACAAACGATGGCACTGGAACCAGAAAGTCCTGCCTGAAGATTCAAGGCACCACAATTGTTTTGGAATCAGTCATATGAAAATGCTATGTCTACTACCAGCAGCAAACTACCAAAGTATTCTGGAAATAGAACAAAAGACTAAGGTCCTAGTCGCATAATTCTTATATTGGCTTGCCATAGGACAATATTTAGTAAGATTTACAAAAACAATCTATGTTCAATCTCTATTTATGCTACCAAACAGAGATTGGCAGGCTCCACAATGTTAGTTGAACTTTAGACCATTGCTGAAATGCAATCTCTACCAGTTAATGTAAGCAAAACAGGGACAATCAATTTAATCAACATAACTTGTCATAAAGAGCTTACAATTTTTAACTGCTGTTACAAGTTGTAAGTTAAAAAATATATTATAATAATATTCCTCTTGGCAATAACAGATAATAGAACTTCAGCATCCTGAAGCTAAATTTCACATGCGTAAATAGTAGATGGCAGATAGTAGAAAACTATTTCATTGATGAAACAAGTAATACACTTCCCTCAGAAGTACAATAGTGTATTGATGAAAACATATAAATAATTAAGGCAGTCATAGGAACCTTCACCTGGCGAGGAATATTGGTGTCATATGACAACCTGAAATTTCCCTTTTTCAACTCAATATTGTTTTCAGCGCAATACTTGTAGAACACCTTACAAATGGCCATTAGCAACCGAACGCCTCCATAGTACCCCTCACTTTGCAAACGATTCACCTGAGAAATGAAGTTTATAATTACACATCATATTTCAACAAACTTGAAGTAACCTCTTATCAGAATAAGAAGAAAACTCATGCCCCGCAAATTATTCTCAAGAAACAGAATTGTTTTTTTAAAGGACTGTAATAAAAAAAAAAAGAAAAAAGAGACACAATAGAAAAATCTTACATCCTACTACATTAAGATCCAATAATTTAAATCTTTAATAATATGTGTCTCTACTAATTTAAAATGTGTTTGGGCTTCGTTATAAATTTGAATCCACCATATCGAGTAGGATAATATAAATAGCAGGTAACGTGGCCAGAAAAATGTGAATTCTCAGGTCATATTTTCAAAAATTGGATTAGCAATACACCTTTTGCCCTACTAGTAATATTGATTTGTATCAAAATATAAGTTAGAAGCTATAAATTTCTAAACACTATAAATTCAACTGCATATTATCTCCTCTGTTTTTCCTTCGTATACGGCCTTTTAATCCTCATTAGATATCGTAGATAATCCTCATTTTCAATTGTGCTTTTCACATGCAAACCATATCAAATTCCTCTTAGCACTTATTGATCAGGCTCTCTGTTCTTTACCAGTTTAATGGCGAGACCTCTGATTTACTATCACCTAACATATATATAGCAAAACATAAGATCATTTATAAGAGAGAGATTCCATTACAAGAGGAAACAGCATTTCCAAGCAGAAATGCACCATATAGCAGTAGGTGAAAAAGTAAGTTCATAAAAGCTAAATCAAATCCATTTGTATCACCATATTCCGGAACAAACAATTCTCGATCATTCATGCATGCAGATATAGTAACTCGTACGAACTCGAAGCATCTAAACAACCGAAATTCACCATCAAAGCTCAATTACGGATCGAGTGTTGATCGCGCATCTTTCGACATAACGACTGAGCGAAAATGAATGCAGCATTAAATCAACCCAGAACGACGATCGATCCGACGAGAACGAAGCATAAAGGGATCGGTAGAGATCGAGTACCAGGTGGTGGATCGAGTCGAAGATGACGAGATCGTGCTTAGGGTGGGGCGAGATGACGAGGTGGTCGGAGGGGTAGAGCCTCACGGAGGCCCAGAAGTTTCCGATCGAGAAGGAGATGGTTCGTCCGTAGTAGACGTCGCTAGGGTTCCCCAGCAACCCCACCCTCGCGTACGCCCTGTGATCGATCGCCATCGCCTCCGCCTCCTCCAACGCCTCCCCCCACGTCGCCACCAGTGAATGCACCATCGCATCCGTCCACATCGCCGTCGCCACCACCTCCACCTCCTCCTCCTCCTCCTCCCCCTCCTCCTCCTCCTCCTCTGTCAGCGTCGCCGCCACCGCCTCCGTCACCGCCTCCGTCCCCATCTCCGGCGCCGCCGCTTTGCTCCGCTTCTCCGCGCGGGAACCGCCGCAACGTCCTACTCGCCCTCGCCCGATACACCGCGCAACGCTCTTCCTCTCCCCCTCTCGCCTCTATATCTCCTCCGCGTGGCCCCAACGAGCCCCACTACAGTTTCTAGAAACAGAAAGGTAAATTTGCAAGGAAACCCACGATTATAGCTGATTATGAAAAAAGTTCTTTTTTTTTTTTTTTTTTTTTTTTTGATAAAAGTACAAAGAACATTACGTTAAAATAATAATAATAATTGCTTTTTTTGTAGGGAAGTTATTACTAAACTAATAGTTCGTGGTTGAAACTTGACTTTTTCAATTTTTTTTTTTTTTTTTTTTTTTTTTTTTTTTTTTTTTTTTTTTTTTTTTTTTTTTTTTTTGTAGCTGGTGGTAGGTCTTGTGAATTCGGATTTATGAGTTGGATCAATTAAATCTCAACTGTTTAAATAAAATTTGTCTCTTCAAAAAATAAATGAGTTATATTGAGTTCTATTATATTAGAATAGAAATATTTTAAATATTTTAAATTATTAAACATAATTTAATAATATAATTTAATATATTTTGATTTGATTATAATTTTTTTTATTTTATTTTTATTTTGGATATAACAGTCGCAAGAAATTGATCTTAAATTTTTATAAACCGACTGTCTCTGAAAATAATATTAATCATTAGGATGAAAGAGAATAATATTCGAATATATATATATATATATATATATAAAATTTTATATTTTTCTAGTCATTCCGAGTTTTTTTTTTTCATGTACAGTTTTAAAATGAATTACATGTTCGTGGGCACCTCCAATTGACACTAGATATTAACTATTTTCAGTCGAAAAAATATGTTTATTTTGATCTACCCATTTAATTTTTAAATTTTTTATTTTTAATACACATTAATTTATTTTTTTAATAAAATTTGTATAAAATATTTGCTTCATTAAAAATATTATCTAGTAAATTATGCAAAAAAAATTTATCAACTCCTTCAATTCTGAATTAGCCGAGTCATTAAATAATAATTTTTATTTAATTTTTTAAAAAAATAGTATCAGAAATCTCAGTTGCTAAAATGATGGTATAATCACTGAATTTAATAAATTATTATTAAAATTTGTTCATAGTTGAGGGGTCTCTATATAAATGTAGCATTAATTGCTATTGTCCTTTCCTTGATTGATTTCCATAAAAAGATCTATGGAACAAGTATCCCTACACACTGCACGCACCGTGTCAGGGCGTCGCATGCGACCAAAAGTCGATGTGCGGCGGAGAGTAAACCCCGTACGATCACAGCCGTTGGATTATCGACACGTCAGCACGCGGCGCTGAGCTGGATCCGTTGCGTGGCTCAGCTGGGGGAGGTTGTTTCGGTGGATTTATGCCACGTGGCAATTTTTTGACCCTTGTTGTTTAACCGTCAAATGGAAAGAGTTTCCGTCGCTTGGCAAAATGGGCTAGAGTGGGTCCGGCCCAAAGTGGGCCCATTAGAAGATACACCCACGAAAGGACACGTGTCCTCTCAGTAGATTACATATGCACACATATATATCTTCCTAGGAAAGTATTTATATCAGATAAGCAAGCCTATGGGTACCTAGGATGTACCCAAATGTATTAATAATATAGTGTTATAATTCATAAGGTAAAGAATAAAATTTGTAAATAGTCGTAAAAATTATTTGTAGAACTAACATTACAGAAATTCGACTCGCTTGCTATATTGAAAAATATTCAAATTCTCTTTGTTTTTGTTTTTATTTTTATTTTTATTTTTATTGACTTTAATGTGTGAATCTTTTCCTATGAGATAGAGATATATTAACCAACTTTATTATTATTATTATTATTATTAATTTTTTTATATGTATTTCCACCTATTTGTAGGTGCCAACAAAAAGTCTCCTTCATGAATTATATTTTAAAGAGAGAAAGGCGTCTTCTAAAGTTCTTAAAGTACTGAAAAATAATAAATTTTTTTAAAAATATTAATTACTAAGTCGTGATTTTCAAGCCTCCTCTTGCGCTGGATTAGTGTGGATAATTATCAATATATTTAATTTAGGAGCGCTATTATATATTTTTGAAAATTAGAGTATAATTTTTTTTGTAAAATCATACCAACATGTCAGAAGAAAATATAAAACTTTATATTAATACCATTATGAGTTAGTTATAATGATATAAAGTTTTAATGGAAAGTGTTGCTTAGATTAGGAAGCACTTTTGGGTACTCATAGCATTTCTAATATTCAGACCAAACTTTTCCTTCTCTGCACAGAAACGAAGTTGATGTTTATCTGAAAAACTGCGCCGTGCTGAGGTGGACTTGATAAGTTACAGACCTACCAAAATGTCGCTTTCTTCAGTTGGGCAAATGTCATTATTTAATAATAATAAATTTATTATTATTATTATTATTATTATTATTAGAAAAATATAATATATTATTTTAAAATAAAATTAGTTAAAAATATAAAAAAATTAGAATTCAAATTCAGAATCTTGAATATCAATAGTCAATTTTTTTTATGGCTTGTGTTATGAATGGTTAATAATAATAAAAAAATATTTATTACATTCAATTATAAAATATTATGTAATATATATATATATATATATATATATATATATATATATATATATATATATATATATATATATATATAGAGTTGGGCTGGAATGCTATTGATAGCACCAACCCAACTTTGCCACCCATTTTTTAGCCTTTAGATCGCATTGAGATTTGTGCATGCTCTTTAATGAAAAAAAGAAAAAAAAAAAAGTAAAAAGAAAAAGTAAAAAGTAAAAAGCTTTTCTTTTTCATTAAAGAGCATGCACACATCTCAATGCGATCTAAAGGCTAAAAAATGGGTGGCAAAATTGTGTTGGTGCTATCAATAGCATTCCAGCCCAACTATATATATATATATATATATATATATATATATATATATATATATATATATATATATATATATATATATATAGAATTCTGGCTATAAAATAGACCTTTTAATTTTTTAACTAATTTTTTATTTTAAAAATTAAAAGTTTAAGATTCTTAATTAGAGTAGAGCTTATATACTTTCAAAAATACAAATCCTACTATACTTGTAAATTTTTTATTATTATATTTGTATTAGTTTTTGTACTATTATAAAATCAATTAGAGAAAGAAAACAAAAAAATATAATAAGATAAATCTCAATATAAATCTATTAGTAAATAATTTATAAATATAATTAGACTTATAATTTTAAAAGTATATAAGCTGTACTCGTCTTAATTATTACTTAAAATAAAAATTATAGCATGTGGAGTGTTGTCATAATTGGCTATAATTGGGAGCCTCTACAAGAATATTGGAAGAAAAAGTCGGACAATTAATGCTATATGTACATCGGAAAAAAAAAATATACATTTAAAAAAAAATGTATATTTTTCACCCTATTTATGGGTGGGGTGGCTTTTAAAAAATCACTTCATATTTTATGAAGTAATCTCTTACCACATCCCCACCTATGGAGCGTGGAATGTACACTCCGTATAAGTAGCATTTTCTGAAAAAATCATGCATTTGATGCAAAAATATATTTTTATTTGTTTTAAACTTAAATAAAAATTTAATTTGAATTTAACTGGAGATAACTTAACGGATACTATCAGTATAAATATTTTTAAATAACAATGAAGAGCATGTTTGAAAAAAAAAAAGAAAAAAAAAAAAGATGTTTATGAAATATTAAATAGTATATAAGATATTATTCAATAATAATAAATTTTTTTTTGAACCTCAACTCATTTTAGTTTGCATCAAAATCAAATAAATAAATCGAGGCAAACTGGAAACAAGTAAACAGCACGACCCAAAACTTAAAACAACAACACCTTGCGAACCAAAACCCGGCAAAATGACCCGACCCGACAGGGCCCGACCCAAACGTCGCCAGGTTCACTCCGATAGTCCGATTCGCGCGCTACAAACAGGAAAAACACGAACCAAAATCCCAAATCCGGATCGAAACGCCCCTTAAAATCCGCGCCTAAATCGAGCTAAATTGCGACGCGCTCGGCGAATGCGTCGCCTCCGCGTTCGCCAAATCCCTAATCCATGCACATTGGAAGCGAAATAATTCGCCAGGCCTCTCTTTCGTGTCGCAGATAACAATACGATTTCGAAGGATCCGTAAGCCTTAATTCCATCTTTTTTATCCCTTTTCCGCTCGATTTTTTTGATGTTTTATTCTCTGATTCTGAATCTACAATTTGAAATGTACGTATGATTGATCTTAGTTTGGTTGCTCCCGGGATCGGTGTGAGGTTATAGTTCGAACAAATTTGTTGGTGTAATTGAGTTTGCATACGGGAATGCACTTAAGATTATTGTGTTTTTGCTTTGTAGAAGCAATGTGCACCTAAATTTTGTGTTGAGAAACTATCGTACTTTTATTCATCTTTGTAGTATCATATATGGATCATGTTTGGATCCATTGTAGGGTGTAATGATTTTTGATAAAGTACATGGAGTAGTAATTTATTAATTTGTCCCGAGTGGCAACTCTTGCTAGTAGAGTCAATAGCTGCAAATTAAAGCTTTTGCGTTTGAAACTTGAAATCACTTTCTTTTTTTTTCTTTTTTTTTCTTTCTGCTATAGTAAAATCTCTTGAATTTTGAAATTGCCAAGCACAATAGTATATGTAACTGCAGGTGAAAGCAGAAGCAGAAGCAGAAGCAGAATCAGGACTAGAGAAGTCACTAGGCCAAAAACATGATCCCTATAATTATTGAGAAATCTGGGGGATCTTGGGTTCCAATAGTTGGGTGTAGGTGTCACGCCCCGGGGTGGAAACTGCCACCCGGGCTCGCCAACAGATCCGCCATCTGTACGGAAACTGCCGTACAGACGAAGCGTCTAACCTGCAGAAAGAACCAACTACAGTAAACAGATATCAGAGAGCTGAAAGTAGACTACTAAAACTGAAGTCCAAACACTGTACAACTGAAAAAAATACAATATCCATCTCCCCGAATACTATCATATACAAAATCCTCTAATACAGAACTCAAAAGGGAGATATCTCCAAAAAGTACATCAGTGTACAAGCCCTCGATACAAGAAAATATCCTCACAACATCAGTCTCTCAAACTGAAAAATAAAGTACAACTCTATACCTCTCTACAAAGGTCTCTCAACAGAGGAAGAAGAAGTAAACTATCAACCGAAGCTCTCCTCTGAAGGGGGGTACCGCTACACTCCAACGACGGGTAGGGAACAAGCTCGCGACTCCCTCGCCTCGGTCCGAAGGATCAGCAACAGGAGCACAGGAACAGAAGAAGAAGTCCCTGGGGAAAAGACACCACGACGGGTGTGAGAACTACTTCCCACAGTAGTTCTCAGTGGGTACCGTCAACAAGCCCAACGGTCTGCCCACTAAGTCTACTAGAGGCGAAAGATAACAGGCAAAGAAATCTGAAAGAAAAGCTGGAAACTACTCTACAGCTACCATGTCTCTAACCAGACACTCAAAAGTGGAACAGATGAAAGTAAAAGAGACCACTCGCACCCAAGGTGCTCAAACGACCCAAACGAACTGACTACCTCAAAGGTCCAGTCAAGCCTGCGCCCGACGACTAGGAACGCTCCTGCCCACTACCACACATCCACATGAGGACGGGATTTACGTGGGGCGTCCTGTCCTACTAACTCATCCCTCGCGCAAAACTGCCTCAACAGGCCCATCGCTGCCTCAACTGCGGAAGACTGCCTCAACAGGCCAACCATCGTATCCACAGCGGCATCTCAGGACGCGACTCCAACTGAGTAGAACGGCGCGGCATAGAGTATCAAACATAGGCATATGCAGGCTAGTCAAAATCCACGCTCACTCTCAGAACGGTAGGGCTCAAGATCCCCAAATACCTCGCACAACAGTCGGAGCACTCTCGACGACTCAGCTGTTCGGCTAACTCGAAACACGAGACGCTAGCCTCACCAACGGCTCGCAGCACAAGGCTCACTGGCTGGAGATACTCCACAGCCATGAACGACCCACAACTCAGGGTAACAAAACAGGTCGGACAACACTCAACGACCTGGGACCACCGTCAACCCCAACGGCTCCCAACAAGACGGACCGGAAGATACTCGACAGCCCGGGACTACCGTCTACTCAACGGCTCTCTCCCACGACTGTGCAACAGGGAAACAAGACCTCTCGGGACTACCGTATACCCAAACGGCTCCCGGCACAGATAAGCAACCCGCTACAACTACCAGACTCCACTCTGCTCCCAAGCACGAGTGCAAACGCATCCCACACTAACAGAAAATCCCGACCTCTCGGCCCACTACCCGGGCGAGGATAACACTATGTCCAGGGATAGCAAAACAGTGTGGGTGTCTAAACATAATTAACCCTAGCCCAAGTAAGGGTTTTCTACTGGTCTGGTTACACATGCAACATATGACGGGGGTGCTAGGTCAAGTTCCAAGATAGCTGTATCAACAGATAATAAAAGGAATAACAATTCCTACAATCTAGCATACTACACAATGAAATAAACTATCATGCATAATCCTACATCAGTAGAAATACTGTACAGTCCATAAAACTTGGAGATAAGGCCACCCACCTCGATTTGCCACCAATTGCTCGTAGACACTTGCAATTGGCCTCCACGCGATCCGCACGTAAAACGGGACACGCCGTCGGAGTCCGCACGCAAAACGGAGCACGCCGCCGAAGTCCGCACGCAAAACGGAGCACGCTGCCAGAGTCCGCACCAAAAACGGAGTCTGCACGTGAAACGGTGCACGGCGCCGGAATCCGCACGCAAAACGGTGCACGGTGCCGGAAACCGCACGCAAAACGGAGTCCGCACGCAAAACGGTGCACGGTGCCGGAGTCCGCACGCAAAACGGAGTCCGCACGCAAAACGGTGCACGGTGCCGGAGTCCGCACGCAAAACGGTGCACGGTGCCGGAGTCCGCACGCAAAACGGAGTCCGCACGCGAAACGGTGCACGGTGCCGGAATCCGCACGCAAAACGGTGCACGGTGCCGGAGTCCGCACGCAAAACGGTGCACGGTGCCCAACACAGAAAAGAGCAAGAGGGTTAATTACAGTCCAGAAGGTCGCCCCGAAAACTGTACAAAAATATAGTAAAACCAACACACGGGACCTACCCGTTAGCGCCGCCGTCGCCGAAACGCTCCGCCGGGCGACCTCGCACGCAAAACGAGGTCCACGACGCGCCGCCGCACCTCACGTAATCCCCCTCCCTCACTCCCTCTCGCTCTCGGGTGCAGAAGAAAGAAAGAAAGGGAGAAAATGCGGTGCGGGGAGGAAGAAGAAGAAGAAAATGAGGGAGAGAGAAGGTGGTTCACGGGGCGGGTCCACAGGCTCGGTGCACGGCGGCCACCAATGGGAGCCCCCCAACCGGCCGGTCCACAACCGGGCGCGTGCGCCGGGTTCACGCACGCGCCCGGGTGCCACGTGGCGCGCGGCAACGCGCCCGCCACACGGGCGCGTTGCACCGCACCACGCGCAGGCGCGGGACACGCGCCCGTTACACGGCGCGCGTGCCCCCGCGCCCGCGCGGGCGCCAACGGGGGGCCGCCACGTGGCGGCCCCTGCGCAATCCGCGCAGGCGCGCGTTCCCAACGCGCGCCAGCTAGCGCGCACTGCGCAGCGCGCCGCCGCCCACCTCGGGATCCGTGCCGCGCCACGCCTCGATGAACGTGCCGTTTTGCCTCGAAAAACGCGCACTTCATCCGGGCTCCAAAACCAACAAATAAATAGTCCATTCTTAGCGATTTCGCGCGCTGAATCCAAAAACGATGTCCATTTTCCCAAATTCCCATCCGAAAATTTGCCGAATGCCCACTCGATCCGATTTTCGCGTCGGATCCATTTTTAAAGTCCGATTTACCAAATTCCAACTCTAAAAATTCCCGAAGGCGACCGGAGAGGTAAACTTTTATCCGGACTTCACCCGGAGTCTAATTTTGACATCTGAATCGCGCGAAATCACTTCTAAACACCCGACGGGTCCTTCAACTTCCCACGGGGTCTTAATTTAAGCCCGAAGTCCACCACTTGTGTCCAAATTGCGCGCAACCCACGCAGGCCTCCAGTGATGCAAGAAAATCCCAACTTGCATCACAAATTCAATTCTGGGCCCCCAACACGCGCACCAACACCCCCAACGGCGACCGAAAGCTGCCCAACAACCAGCAACCCTACGCAGGGGATTCCGGGACCTCACAGTAGGGGACAATGTTCTCCATTCTTAGAAAAAAAAAAAGAAAGAGGCAAGAGGAGATAATCCTCAATTTTTTTTTTTCCTGATTGAGCAACTTATGAATTGGTTGCTACGATTTTATTATCAATTTAATCTCAATACTGTAAGAAACATATGTGTCGCATCCTCCTCGGCGCTTTACATGGCTACTAGTTGAGATCAATGCTTGCAATTGGTTCACGAGAAAAAGATGTTCTTGTTATGATTATTTTGGCGTGTTCGTTTTCGTTGTTCAGCAATATTTAACACTGATATGTCGAATTTGCTTGACCAAATTTCACCATTTGTTTTCGCCTTTGCAGATATCTGAGCAAAGCAACATGGGGGATGGGAAGGACAAGTATGGTGGTTCAGATACCAGTGATAAAGGATCCTTTTCGAATTTAGCTCACGGATTTCCGGCACATCCGCCAGGATACAATGTGGGCAGCTATCCCCCTCCGCCGGGTGCTTACCCGCCTGCCGGATATCCCCCAGCTCCTGGCCTGTATCCTCCGCACGGATATCCTCCGCACGGATATCCTCCGCAAGGATATCCTCCTCAGGGACATCCTCCGCAAGGATATCCTGCATATGGATACCCGCCTGCCGGATGTCCCTCTGGTGGTGGTTATCCACCGGCTGGTTATCCCGGGCCTGGTCCATCTGCTCCGTGTCACGGTATCCATCTCTTATATCGCTTATAGCAGTTACGAAACAAGTTATACGGGTAATAACAATTGGTGTTGATTAATGGTTTCATTCGGTGATTATAGCGTAAGTACTTTTTGTGCCTCTCGAAAAGTAGTCAAGCAAAGATACGTCAGATAACTTATTCCAACATCCAAACAAACTGTTAAGCTTGCTAGACTAACCCAAGTATAACAAGCAAAGTCTCTTTTACATGCCGTGTAGAAATTTTTTTCCCAAGTATTTTCGCTGCAGCAAAGAGTTGCTACACTATTGCAATTCATTTTCTTTCTTTTCATTGTGTTATCATCAGTTAAGAGCCAAGATGTTGATCTTGGGGATCTAATTCTATGTATTCTTTCTCTACATTCAGGACATGGATCTGGGATGGGGCCTCTTCTGGCCGGGGGTGCAGCTGCTGCAGCGGCGGCCTACGGTGCCCATCAATTGTCTCATGGTCATCATCATGGTCATGGTTATGGTTATGGTTACGGTATGTTCGGTCGTCATCATGGCAAGTTTAAGCACGGAAAGTTTGGGAAACATCACTACTTTGGAGGGAAGCATCGCTTCTTTGGAGGAAAGCATGGGATGTTTCGCGGCAAGTTCAAGAAATGGAAATGATTGGATATCTCGAATTTTCACAGCAGGCTTTTTGGGATGTGTCTATGAACTCTTCCCAGTATGATTGTCACCGGCCAACGAAGTACTTAAACTCGGAATTTTAGTTGACTTGGATGTAATGTTTGTGTTTCCCAATTGTAACCAATAATAACAAACCTTAACAAATGAGTACTGGGCTGTTGTGGTTGTAACCTGTGTATCTTCTGAATAGGTAAATTCTATGAGAAGAGGCTGGATGATTAAAATTGCCTATGATGAATATGATGCCATTCATTCAATGCTTGTATTTTTTTTTTTTTTTTTTACCTTTATTTTGGTGAATTAGCCAAAATTAGCCATGAGCTAATAATGGTTTTGGTGGAGATTATTAATGTTTTTTTTTTTTTTTTTTTCCTTATGTTGTTTATTTTGTAATGCAAATTGATGATAGGATGATCAGAAGATCTGCTTAGGTGATGATTCATTCAATTGCAGGTTACCTTTCAATTTTGATAGATAAATATGGAAGGGAAGTATCAGTTTTTTTTTTTTTCTTTTTTAAAATAGTGCTGAGGCTTGTTAACTTTGCTGGTCAGGTCCGGCCCGGCCCGGCCCGGCCCGTCCTGGCCCGTTTATTGGGCCGAGGCGGGCCCTAGAACTCGAGTATATATTTTTCGGTCTGAGTTTATGTAAACTTGTCAAAACCCTCGAATTCCCTTTTCTCCTACATCTCTATATATATATGTGTCTCCTCCAAAGGAGAGAGGAGCACAAAACCATGGCACTCTTCTTCGACCTCAGCGTCCCCTACCTCGAGCGCGACCATGGCGCCGCCGCTGCGGAGAACAAGGCGCTGCGCTCAGCGCGGCTCCGCGCGGCGGTGAAGGCGCTGGAGCTGGGCTACGCCGGGGTGGCCTACGACCGACCCTTCCGCGGCGTCGTCGCCGACTCCGACCGCTCCCGCGCCGCCGCACCCTTCCCCCTCACCTCCCTCCTCGCCGCCGCCCCCTCCCTCACCGCCGCCGCCACCCTCCACCGCCGCCTCCTCCGCTCCCCTCCCTCCGCCCCCTTCCGCCAGTTCTCCCGCATCACCCTCTCACTCGACTCCCCCGCCGCCGCTTCCTCCTCCTCCTCCAACCCCGTTCTTCGAACCTACGACATCGTCGCCGTCCGGCCCCTGAACCAGGCCGCGTTCGACCACGCCTGCAAGTTCTCCGAGGTGCGCGAATTTCGACGCGCACGGCATGAATGCGCAATCGCCTTGTCTCTTGTGATGCTTGCGTGATTTTTTCTGTGGTTCAGGCATTTTATCGAACACATAGACGGATAGAATTTTCAATGCACAAACCAATGCTTCGATAATGTTTTTGTTTTTGTAATGCTCATAATATTGGTGTTCATAGTTGGGGTTTAGGGAATTTAGTAATACATGTAGAGGGATAGTATACTGGTCACTTTATTTTGACAAGCAGAAAAGGCTTAGTTGAACTGAGTTACTGTAGGATAACTAAGGAATATCTTACTGTGCTAGTGAACCTATAGAATTGTAATATCTCTCGAAGTATCCAAAGAGAGACCCGATAATCATTATATTTTTATTCTTAATCGTGCCCTTCCATCGCTGCAGTTATCTTTGTAATCATTGCGTAATCATCTTTCTGCATAGTCTAGTTCACTTTGTTTTGAAATTTTTTTTGAGTTTTGAGCAATGTACTCCATAAGTGGCTATAGTATTGGTCAATGTGGTTGATTCTACCTGCCACGCCTTGGTTGTCTCTTCTCCTTAACTAATTTGACTTAGCAAGAAGAGAATGTATACTAGCGACTGACATGCTAAAGACACAGCTTAATGTCAAAATTTGCAAAGATGATGGGGTCTGAATCTTCATGTAACTTCTTATTTTACTTTGTTAATAGTATGCGCAATCAATTTTTAATTGAATTTGTCGAGATGAGATACAACCTATATTAAATATTTGGTGGTTCAAAAACTGCTTGTGGATATCACTGTGCTTACTGTTTTTCGGATTCAATTACATCAAATGTTATTTTCAGTAATGTACTTATTTAGTTTCACTTTCATGTAGTTCACTTAAGTGTGTTTAATACTCATATTTAATTATGCATTTTACCCAGGTTGATATGATTTCCTTAGACTTCTCGCAGAAACTTCCCTTTCGCCTCAAGCTTCCCTTAGTTGAAGTTGCAATAAAGGTGCTGCACGTGTTTGCATAGTCAAATTATGTTAGATATTATAAATCTTGAGTTTTTAATTGCGACAATTGCAAATGCAGGCGTATTTGCCTAGCTAATGTGATGTAAACCTGCTTTGCAGAGAGGGTTGCATTTTGAGATCACCTACTCTCACCTTATTGCTGATGTGAATGTAAGGAGGCAAATGCTCGCAGATGCCAAGGTTTGTAAAATTAATTAATCTACCTTTAGATTATGGTGCTGAAATAGAAAGGTATTGAGTGAAATGTCTAATATTGCTTATCCCTTGAACTAACAGCTGCTGGTGGAGTGGACAAGAGGGAAGAATCTCATTATCTCAAGCGCTGCTTCCTCCGTAAATGATATCAGAGGGCCGTATGATGTTACAAATCTAGTAGTATTTTTGCTTGGTCTCTCCATGGAACGAGCTAAAGCTGCTATCTCCACAAACTGCAGGTGTAGTGTACAATGATCTTTTTCTAATTTATATTTTTTTGAACTTTCATTTTCATGTCTTTTCCTGTTTTACGTGTACACAGGTCGCTGTTAGTTAAGGCCTTGAGAAAGAAGCACTTTTACAAGGAAACTATTAGAATCGAGAGAATATTACCTGATAATGAGCAGTTTGACTCTAAAAGGTTCTTGCTTAGCAACTTGATTAACTGGGATCCTATCTCTAGTGGTGAAGGAGATTTGCCATCATTGGACAATATTGCAAATTCTTTGTCCTCTAAAAAACAAAATGCAAGTTCAAAAGCAATTGATTTCACATCTATAACTGATGGAACACCATTTTTGCTGAGTCACAATGCTACAATAATTTTCTCTTCTAACAATTTGAGCACACCTGCTGTTCCAGATGAAGTTTCAGAGCAAGATGAAGTCAATCAAGTCCTAATAGAAAACAGCTTATCAACTTCTGCAACTGCTTTAGAAGAACTGAATTCTCCTCCTGATAATATTTTAGTCCCTCTGGACAATATAGAAAAGCTACCTGTGGAAGCTATTTTGGCATCTGAAGCTGATGCATTGCAATCAGATTGCATGGAATTAGAGGATTGCAACACTACAGTAGGTGATACTGTCCATTTATCATCTGATGCCAATTTATCATCTTTCACTGTCACTGAGAACACTCAACCATCTAACGGATTTTTGGAAGATGATGAAGGGTTAAAGCACTGTGAAACTGAGGCCCATAAAGATGTTACAGAATTAATGGAGTGCATCCCAAGTGCTTCAGGTAATCAAGATCAAACCCAGTTGAATGATGATAAGCCCTTTTCTAATTCTATGGAGGACGATATGCATACAGAGGAAGTTAAAGTCAGAACAGCTGAGAGAGAAGCTAGCCCAGAAGAAGTTGCAAGTGCCCATGATGAAGAATGGCAAAATTTGACTACAGAACCTGCATTGACTGGTCAAAGAGAGGGATTAGATGCTTTTTTGGAGAAAATGCATGCAACGGATGTGATTAAGGACACAAAGGTGGCTGAAAGAGAAGATATTCCGAGCGAGAATATTGTCTCACTTGAGAAAATCTTGGTTAAGGAAGAAGAACAAATACCAAGTACGTGTTCTGCAACTAATGGAGCTAAATCGTTCAAAGTTAAATCGGGTAGCAGATTCTGTAGTAATTAGTAGCATATATCTTTTCTTTTGTGTTCTTCATAATTATTTGGTTCTCGCATTTTTTAGCATGCATGGAGTAGCTTAAGATTCTAATGATAGGCTTCCCACCATTTTTTTTTTCTTTAGATGAATTAACGATTCGAATGTTGTCTCAACATCTGCTACAGCAAATTTTTTTAATAGTTTAGAAGCTGAGAAATCGTTTTAAGAATAGTTGTATTCATCACTTAAATAGATGGCTGCTTTGCGAATAGCCGAATACCTTCTCGTTTTGTAGTGTTACTTGTAACTTTTGCCTGTCTAATTCCTGAGTAGCATAAACCTAACAGGGTATTGTATCTACAAATTTCAAGTCTATCAACTGTTTCTATAGTTTTATCGTTCAAGATGCAATTCACCTTAGAAAGTTGACAGTTTTATTTTATTTATTTATTTGTTTATTCACAGAACGTATGTAAGGAATGCTTTTCATCTTACTAGGAAATAATTAACTTGGTTATTTATAGTAAGTGAACCACGAAATCGTGATTAACTTCTATTATCAAGATACGTGATTATTTTTGTGTATTTTTGGAGACAATCATATTGAGACAATCATATTGATTTGCAGCTATTAGCTTTATTTTTTGTAAAATATGAAATAAGCCACTCACCAACCTCAGCACCACTGTGAGATTACTTGTTAGTGCATTAGCTCGTGAACTTGTATTTATTTTGGATATAAATTGCATCATTGGCCTTTTATTATTACTTTCTGCATGCATCCTGTTGCTGAGTCTAATCTCTTCAGCTTATTACAGGTAAAAGGAAACAGCGGAAAAGGTCAAATTATCCAGCATCTCCTTTGCCTTTCAGGAGCTTCTTTAAGTCCATGCTTTTCAAGAGGAAAGGATGGCAATCGAGAAGAAGGCAAAACAAATAATTTTAAGGTTAACATTCAAGTATTAACATTTTCTTACATATGTTCTGCTAGCTTCCATTCTCACTGTCAACAGTGTTAGTTCTTCTAATTTCTTTTTAGTTGAAGATCATCCCTCTTTTCTTTTTCTGTAATCATTATATGTTAGTACAGCGAATGGAGATGCAGCAATCCAAACCTTTGTCCATTTTGAAAGTTGTTCTGATATTGTAAGTTTAGAAACTTAACGCATGTTAACTTGATGGAAACTTCATGTCTTCTTTTGAATATAATACTGCTGCATTAGGCGAGGGGCACTAGAGATGACTATAGACTAGGCCCAGGCCCAGCCCTAGTGAATATGGCCCTGGCCTGTTCTGGGCCTGAGCCTTCACAAATAAGGCCCAAATATTTAAATGTCACACTCCAGTGTACACTGCTGAACGATGCTCACATAGGGTGGTTGTTGCAAGCAAACTGTGTTGAATGTTATAAACGTTAACTTTCTCATCATATGTGAAATCTATGAAAGAAAAAAATCCAGACATTTCTTACACAATTTGGTGAAAATTCTAGGAATTCATAAAATGGTCAAGAAGTATTTTAATGTTTATAGATAATATACATAAAACTAAGGAAATCTAAACAAATACAGACATTTATAAATAATGTACATAAAACTAAGGAAATCTAAACAAATACAGACGCAGATGGTTTTAAAAGAAAATTTTCGCTCTGTTTAAGTAGGTTAACAGCTGCAGGGGCTGTGCTATTTTCATATTTAGCCTTATTAACTAGTTTATGATCATTTCTGGGGTCAGATCATCTCAGATTCAACTTTGAAAAATGTTGTCAATGTATTCTGTTAGGCTTCCATAGAAGATCAAAATGTGCCTCTAGAAGAGAAAAGGTCTTTCTTTTCAAATTTCCTTCAAATCACCCACATAGCTTTAGGGCATTTCAAAAACTTGCTGCAATCTATTCATTCACATCATATGTCAATATTCCTATCCCTTCAGCACCCAAATAGAGATTAAAATTGGGCACTTGAAATTTTAGCTCTTATACTAGTTACTAGTTGCACACACTGATAATGTTTAGATTGGTTTCCCCATAGTCTTGATGTGCATCAACTAACCAATAGTTGCACACCCACTGATTGTTGTAGTGGTGTGACTATTTTCCTAGTTGACCTACGAGAGAAAAGCTTAAATCTATGGAGATTGCATTCTATCCTAACGTTACCACTTGTTTCCATTATTAGCTGCGAGTTACATGTTTTGATATTGTAGGACGAAAAATAGCTGCCTTGTACTGAACCCACAAACAAATTTTGTTTAATTTTTTTTGTTTGGACTAATGTCTTCTGTCTGCTTTATGACTTGACCTATTAAATTTTCAAAGTTCCCCCTAATTGTTTTGTGTGGACTAATGTAATCACTTTTGCCAGACTGTACATCCGGGGAAAAACTCAGCCATCAAAAGCTTTTACTCAAAGTGGGATCTCTCATTTCCTGCGTTCAACAGTTCTTTCAGAAGAGATGATGCTTCTGGGTGTGGGTTGACTTTATCATGTCGGTTGGCCACGCCACTCCAAGTTGGTGAATCAGCACTGTCGAGCTATGTCAGTAGGATACGTAATTCTTTGGTGGGGCCGCACGAGGGAATTTTGTTCGTTTTTTTTATGCGAAAGCTATTGAGAAATAGTCGATAGCCGTGCTCCATTGGCTTACTTAGCTGCTGGTTTTCTTACCAGCCAATCAGCAACTGAAACAGCATCACTTACTCATGGCTCAGTGACTGGAGCAACAATAGTTGCCAACGAATAGGTGCATTGCAACATTATACACCTCTGCACGGGTGAGACATATTCAAAAGGTAAATCATTCCTCCACCAACATGTTAGTATACGGTACCTTTGGAGCTGATCATAGGAGCCTTTCATTCGTTGCGAAAGGACTGCCCTTTGACAACATATGTTAGCTATCTATTGTTCCATCAAACTTGCATGATTTCCCCCAAACACTTAGAAGCCAAATTTGAAAGGCATGACTAGTACAAAGTTTGTTCAGTGGTAATTATTAAGTGAAAGTGTTGTCGAGGTTATTCTCGCGCACTTAATGAGGACTGGAACTGGTGATTTACTAGGAAATGAATATGCATTCATGGCTCCTATTGGCGAGAACTCGCCAGCTAATCCCTTGCTTTCCATTATATCTTTTTTTTTTTTTCTCTTTTGGATCTTGGGGATCCTTTCTTTTGCTTCATGGGGTGAGTGGCGGGGGCCTCTCTTTCCCATGTAGTCAAAATGCAAGATGAGTATGCATACTCTGAGGTGCTCTAAAGTTCTGGAGACAAGGGAAATATTGGGTGGGTTATCGTAAGGTATTTTTGGAAATTAATATTGTGACAGAATAAGCGCACTGTTTTGAGATATCCTTTTTTAGGATGATGTGGTAAATTATGCTCTGTATCTTTTTCCTGTCTCTCACAAGTCCGATGTTGGAGTCCATGGTGGAGGTTATTTACCTTTTCTACGGTCGTTTTGCACATTTCTTTGGTTATGGTAAATCATTTTGCTGTGAAATATTACGATGCATTAAAGTCATAAAAGAGAATTTGCATATAAAATAGTTGTATCATTGAACACTTTGTTATGATAAGACACTCAAAAGACGTGGTGGAAAACTGAGGCTTGCGTGATGATACACGAAACTTATCGGTCTATTCATTTCATGGTGCTTTCTCTCTCCAACCACTCTGTTTGTGCCTGTCTCTCTCTCTAAAGGGGTTTGATCTTTATGATACTTTGAGCTTTTATATGGATTTACCTTCGCACAGTGCTTGTGATTGCCGCGTTTAACTCTTTTATGTGCTGGCATGTATGATGTGAGAAATGTGTACCTACTAGGCAGAGTTTCTGATTTTTTTCTTCTGTATTCGCCTGTAGAGGAGTGTGCTTTCAATAATGCTGTATTTTTTTTTGATTAATTTATGTATATTGTGCCGAAAGCGCGCTGTAAAGATTGGTCGATATATCAACTGCCTACAGAAAACCCTAGAAAAACAATTGTGGCGGATTCGGAAAGCACTTCTGCTTGTCGCATTGATATAAGGTAAGGTGAACTTAGGGCTTTGTATGTGTGTGTGTGTGTGTGTGTTATGTGCTTATTTCTGCACCCTGATGACAATCTTTGGGCTGATTTTTGATAAAAAGAGTCTTGTCAGATCATGAAACACAAGTTTGAGAGTTGACCACTCCGTTGACCAAGCTGCAATGTGGACCCTTGCTTTGTTGATTGAGGTTTGTGCCTACTTTTGGTTGGTGATCTTTATCTCTCTCTCTCTCTCTCTCTCTCTCAACTCTAAAACAGAGTGGTGGATTTGGGACCAGTTGATTGATTCTTTCATTACAGAACACATTGCACACTTTGATTGACTCTGGTGTTCTATCTTTTCGCTTTAAGAAAAGAAAATGCAGTTGTTTTGGTCTTATTTTTGGCATCATTAATTTTGTCTGGGGGTATGAATTAATCCTCATCATCACAAAGTTTAGCTTTGATGCACTCAAAAGTTACTAACCAAATTTCTACCGAGTCACTCCATCTTAAATTCACTTAAACAAAGGAATGATGCTGCATTTGCTTATTCACCTCATTATCTCTAATCGCTCTTAATTCACTTTACAGAGGAATGATGCTGCAATTTATCTCTAGTCGACTGTCATGTCATCTTAATTAAGCCGATCCTGATGCCATTCTCGAAAAATTTACATGAAAAACGCACTGTTTTGAGATATCCTTTTTTAGGATGAAAATTTATGTATAGAGTGTGAACTACAACATGGATTTAGCAATGCACAATCTTGGGCTGGTAATTCAAAAGCATTATTCCTTTCGTAAATTAATGATGAGGAGGATCGAAGCATAATAGAAGAATAAAGGGGCACAAATCTTTACATTAAACTATCTCTTAATACTCAACTGGGTGTACCCAAATTACTAAGCTTTACTTCTTTCTTTATCTAGGACATAAGAAGATACAACAAAAAAAGAAGCCTAAGCCTCAATTTGATGATAGATTCTCACGTAGACCATAGCTTAATTTTCTAACTCCAGCTCCAAAAAGCAGCTTTTAAAAATTCTAACCTTTAATGATATGGCAAATTCCAATCAAATGGGCATAAGAATAGGGACTTTTTGTTCCTTTTTATGAAGGGTCAGTTGTGGTGATTTTAGGTAAACTTATGTTTTATGGTCAATAAGTTGTATTATAAAGGGGCCTTTCAAAGACAATGTTGGGCTTTATTTCATTAATTAGATTGAGAAAGCGTAAGCGCGAAATTAGCTTAGCCTAATTAGGGCCTGTTTAGCCCAACTAAAGTTTTCACCAGAACTGCGCTTATTATTTTTTTTGGTTCAGCTCACAATTATTTTGAATAATGATTTTAAGGTTTGGACCAGTCCAAAAGCTCTAATTCTTTGTTTTTTTTTTTTTTTTGTTTTGTTTTGTTTTTTTTTTTTTGCAAACGAATCTGTATAGTAAATTAGTAGTTGATAACCGCAACTAATAAATGAAACAAACAACTTGTCGTATCATTGGCGCTAACCATTAATACCAAAAGCTCGAGCTTTTAGAAATACGCAACTAATTCACTTAAAGCGTACAGACACAGCGCCCACGAGTCTCGACCGGACTCAATCCACCTGGACGTTAAGTCTATTGTTGGGTATCTTGCCGTTAGGTCTATTGTGGACCGCAGTCCCACTCAATTTATTGGGCTCACCAAACTCAACTTATTGGGCTCACCAAACTCAACTTATTAGTCTTCTGGGCTTATTGTCACGAACAGAAAATTAAATTTATTTTTAATCCATAAATAAATAGCCAACACAACTTTCCATGCTAAGCGTGATTTGCACATCAGAAATATGACAAGTGTAAATTAAACTCTGATATCATCTTAAAAGATTTTATATTAACCAAAAAGAATTATGCCAAAGCTTTGTATACATATCAAAATTTATATTTTTAACCAATAAAAAAATTATTATTCTTATCTAAATAGTTTGGAATTTATTGTGGAATTGAAGGTGTCTTTTTTTGTCAACACTTGACCCCTCTTTTCCCCTTTTGTAGAAGAATATTTTGAGAAGATTCTTTCTTGTCTTTTTTTTCTCTCCCACTAGAGCATTGTTTGTCCATTGATCACTTAAACATGCAAAATGTTGGGGTAATTTATTTGGTGCATATGCCGTTCAAAAATATTGATCTTTTAAATGTACCTAAATTTTCAAATCTCTCTCTAAAATTCAAAATCTATCCAATAAATTCTTAAGGGCAAAAATATATTAGAAAGAAACTAATACTGTTCCAGAAGAATATTTGAACAGATACAAATTTGTGAAATTTTATATGGACATAAAAAATAGTTAATATTTGTATTTTTTTTTTTTTTTTTTTTGAGAGACAAAGATGATAAGCAAATAATAGAAAGTTTCTACTAGAATGGTCAACGAGCTGAACACGAGCTAGTTCGCTAAAACATTGAGTTGAAAAATTCAGATACAAGTTATATTATCAGCGGAACTACTGAGTGAAAAATTGGAAAAAAAAATTTTAAAAAATAGAATCTTAATATGAATCTTTTTGCATTTATAATTCTTTTTATATTTGGGTCGGGCCGGACCCACAAATAGGAACAAAATCTATTGGGGGGCCCACTTAAGCTTAGTGGGCCCCACACGTTGGTCAACACAACTCACATCGTAGCGTCACTCTCTCGTCTCTGTGCGCGATCGCTGGGGCCTACATTTTTTTAATTTTGGCTTAATTACAAAAAAAATCCTTCCCTGCAAATTACATTATGTTTATATTTTAGTTTTGTGTTAAATAAGTTTAATAATTTTGAGAATTTTGTTGAGTTTTGGCGAAAATGGTAGAAGAGAATCTCTCAGATGAATACTTTTGTAGAATTAATATTGTTTAATTTTTTTTTTTTTTTGAAGAAATATGCAGATAATATGCAAATTTACAAGTTTGAGGACAAAGAAAAGAAGAGTCAAAACCTTAGGGACTAAAATGCTATTTATCGGCCGTGTCATACATACAACCCGTATGAGTAGCATTGCTCTGCTATAAAACGCAACGGCTCGCTCTTCCCTCTCCTGCTCTTCATATCTCGCCGCCCCAAAGCGCGAAAATTAAAGCACGAGCACGCCATGTTCTCCTCCTCCTCCTCCTCCTCCTCCTCCTTCGTCGACGGCGGCGGCGCCGCCCCTCCCTCCGCCGCCGCCGCCGCCAGCTTCATCGCCGCCTCTCCCCCCTCCTTCCCAGCAAACTACCTCCTCCAACGCAGCATCAGCTCCCAGTCCCTCTTTCTCTACAGCAACCACAAGCACAACCACATTTCCCATGGCCACCACCCCTACTTCTCCTCCTCCCCTCCCACCCACCACCACCAATACCTCGCTCCGCCGCCGCCGCCGCCTCCTCCTCCTCCTCCGCCGCCGCCGCAGCAGCAGCAGCAGCAGCTGTGCTCCGCCTCCTCGCCCTCCTCCTCCTCCTGCGACTTCAACCCCGCGCCCGTGCGACGCGTCTACAGCACCGGGGACCTCCAGGTACCACCAACCCATCACTCAAAACCCCGTCTTTTATTAAAAAATCAGCGTCAAAATCGCATCTTGCGCCCCTCCTTTTGATCCAATTTGGGGAAACAGGGGATGAACGGGTTGCAGGTTTCCGCCGCCGAGAGCTTCAACAATTGCCACGAAGGGGGAGGCATCGGCGGCCGCGTCGGCCGCTACAGCGCGGAGGAGAGGAAGGAGAGGATCGACAAGTATCGAAGCAAACGCAATCACAGGAACTTCAACAAAAAGATCACTGTATGTATAATCCTCTCTCTCTCTCTATATATATATAATTAATCCTTTTTCTACTAAAATGGCTTTTTTATACTTTATTACTACTCAATAGAAAAAACACGTACGTGTTGTATAGTTTTGTTTTACCATATAGAAAACTTAATTACTAGACCACTTATAAAATGATACGTTTAAAGAGTAAATTGTTATATACATTTCCCCCTACTTCAATTTTGTGTTCTTAAAACTTTATATATATATATATATATATATATATATATATATATATATATATATATATATATATATATATATAGTATGCTTGCAGGAAGACACTGGCGGATAGCCGGCCGCGGGTGAGGGGCCGGTTCGCGCGAAATGGGGAGGCGGAGATGGAGGCGGCGGAGAACGAATACTGCGAGAATTTCGGCTACAACGCCGTCAGCAAGAAGACACTGGCGGATAGCTGGTCGCCAGTGAGGGGCCGATTCGCGCGGAACAGGGAGGCGGAGATGGAGGTCGAGACGGAGACGGGGTATTGTGAGAATTTCAGCCACAACGTCTACAACAACAACAACAACAACAACTACAACTGCAACCAAACACAAAACGATAGCACCGATAGCAATATACAGTGGTGGCCTCAGGCCTCAACATTAACAGACGAGGATGAGGATTGCTGCTACGTCGGCGATGAGCTGTGGGTCGAATTTGGCGACATGTTCTCCTCCGCCAACTTTCTCTCTTAAAAGTAAACACGTGTGAAAAAAAAAGAAAAAAAAAAAAAGGAGAGAGAGAGAAAGAGAGATAGATTAGTGGGATGAGCCAGTGTAATAGTACTTAGTACTTAAGTAGAAGAGAGAGAAAGAGAGAGAGAGAGAGATGGAGAAGTGGCTGCAACCTTAAAAAGCAGTGGCCCTTTGCCGATTACATGATCTCTTTCTACTTCTTTGAGTTTTTTTTTTTTTTTTTTTTTTTTTTTCCATAAAGAGTGCCTATTACACTCCTAGTCTAGGGTAACATAATAGATGTATTGAATTAAATTATGTTTTTAATATTTAAATTTAATATATCTAATCTGTTGATAATTTAAAGAGAAATATATTTTTCTTAACTCCTTAATCAATTGTGTTAGTAACTATTCGGATTTAGAAGGTTGTGGTGCTTCTTATTTGAATATAAATAACACGAGACGTTCCCCCACGATGAAGTCCATCATCACATGTACAAATCTAAAAGCAGAGGAATAGTTTGTCGCATAGATCGTCTCACCGTGATAGTCTAGTCCTTTCTAGAACTCGCAGATTACAGAAAAACTAAGTTCTCAAAATAAATCATAAAAAAAATTAAATTTTAAATTTGAAAATTACCAACAACAAGTCCCCAGTAACCTTTGAAATCATTAAGTCAATATGTACCTGTTCTTTCTTGTGAAGCTATTTGGATAAGAGAATCCACTTTTACATGTTTACCTATTTGTGGTTCACAACAACTCAGGTGATGTGGTGAGTTCCTATTCACAATCCTTAGATTGTGAGCTAATTAACTCTCTTTCACAGCTCTCTTTTACCAGCCCCTCAGTTACTAATCTTGTGCTCTCAATAACTACAATTTTATATAATCCCAACCTCAATTTTCAATATAATTTTTATTTTTTTAAAAAAATAGAAATAAGATATATATAGTCTTAATTTGGCATCATTATCTTTTTTTTTTCTTTTTTTTTTTTTTCTAAAAAAATTTAGATGCAAATATTACAAGTAACTCACTATCCACTCCTATATATATTCTTTTATATACAATTTTTTTTTTAAGAAAATAAAAACAAAACAATGCTTAGCAAATAAATGATCATAGAATTCTATTATGATTAAAGTCCTCAATAATATTCTCGAACCAAATCCTACCATCCACACCACATACAAAATTTATATGCAATTTTTAAAAAATATTTTTTTAAATATTAAATTCCTTAGTAATTATTCGTAATATTGTTGTCACGCTTATGAATCGCCACCACGTGGAAAGTTTAAGTCTAAATATAATAATATAATAATAATATAAAGATTCGAACAAGCATCCCGTGAAAATTACCCATCAATAGTCAAAGGGTTTCTTACTGGGAGAGAGAAATGTAATTTTATTAAATGTTTCCAGATAACTTGATCGTCAAAGTGTTTTAACATCAAATTCTAAACACTAAATTGTGGACATGAATAAATTATACTGTATTAGTTCTTATATATATATATATATATATATATATATATATATATATATATATATATATATATATATAGAGCAGTGCTACCGGTACACCCCGCTTCGGGGTGTACATCATACACCCCGAAGCTGGGTGGCTGCGATTTATGAGAATTAAGCAGGATTTCTAAGGCTTCTATTCTCACCACGCTCTTTTTTTTTTTTCTCTCTATCTAAAACACTCTCCCCTCCATTCTCTCACTCCCTCTCTTTTTCAATATCGGTACTCTTTTAAATTTAAATATTTTTTATATTTTATTTGTTTCAAAATTTATTATAAAATAAAGTAAACCAATATAAACTGGAATAAAATTAAATATTTTTAAAATTTAAATATTATAAATTGAAATATCTTTTATAATTATTAAATTACAAAATTGTATATCTAATTTTCGGATCATGTCTTCCTCTCATGGGACATTCTTGGCACTAGTATAATTTAAATTTTAACTTTGTGAAAAAATTTTAATTTAATTTTGTGCAAATTTTATTTTTAAATTTAAATTTAATTTTTTAATTAAAATTCTAATTTTTTAAATTTTTATTCATAATTTTTTTAAAAAAATAATAAATAAATAAAAAATACTTGTGTACCGGTACATAATGTATCGGTACCGGTACATTACATTATGTACCGGTACATTACATTATGTACCGGTACCGGTACATAATGTACCGGTACTGTACAATGGGAAAGTAGTGAAAGAGTATGATCTGTAAAATTAGGAGTGAAAATATCACCTCCTTACTATGCACTTTAATCCAACCCGTCCATTAACGGGGTGTACGATCTACACCCCTTAAAGGGGTGTACCAATAGACATTTCCATATATATATATATATATGAGAAGTGCTAGGTGTACACCCCCAAATGGGGTGTACATCCTACACCCACCCATCCTAGGATGGGTATTCATCCACTCGTCACTCGATGTGACGAGTGAAATTCACCCACCCCTAAGATGGGGTGGGTGTAAGATGTACACCCCATTTGGGGTGTACATCTAGCATTTTCCTATATATATATATATATATATATATATATATATATATATATATATATATATATATATATATATAAAAGAAGAAATTGAATCTAAAAGTTGTTGATCATAAGTAGTGTGACGATTCGACTCTCTAGCAATAATAATTTATTAAATTTAAATTACAACTCAAAATATTTAAATTCGATTATTATTATTAGCGTGTGTAGTCTTATATATCTAATTAGAATCTATGTGGCTTCATATATCCAATCAAAATTAATTTATTTTTCATCCGATATAAAATTATTGAGACTATACCACATATCAGAATTACCAGGCGATGTGAGATTCTAGAGGTAGTTCCTACCGATTCAAAAGATGGCTCCCACCAAATCCGTGATGTAATACTTTGCCCCGCATAACACTTACGACCGGTATTCATCTCTGATATTATTTGTAACAACTCGACCCGCTAGTAATAGTGGTTCCAATCGATTCAAAAAATGACTCCCACCAAATCCGTGATGTAAAACTTTGTCCCGCATAACACTTAGCTCCACACTTTCGGCCGGTATTCGTCTCTGATATTATTTGTAACAACCTGACCCGCTAGTAATAATAATTTGTTAGGACCAAACTACAACTCAAAGTACTTAAGTTCGATTATTATTATTAGCATGTATGATCTTATATATTTAATTAGAATTTTTTTTCTAATCCGATATGAAACTATTGGGCGTTACAAATAATTTTATTAATTTTGAGCTTATTTGAAGCCAGAATAAGAGGTTTTTTTTAAAAAAATGCAACCTATTTGAAAGTATAAGATTTTTTGAGTCAATGAATGAGAAAAAAAAAAAAAGAGATTGATTCAATTTAGGAACAACTTTTACTGGTTATGAAAAGGAAAAAGATTATGCTCACTTCAATACAGTATTAGGGACTAAAATAATAATAAAGGATAATTACTAACTATGATAGTTCCTTTTTGGCATCGCCCACTATTCCCTCCTCTATTATTATAGTCACAATAATAAACAATAAATTAGCAATTTTTAGTCTTATGAAATTCCAAGGATAGGATTTATATATCTAATAAGGACAACTCTATATTGAAATGATCTTGAACAAAAAAATTATATGCACTGATCATATGTTAAAGATTTTATTTTCACTGTATCATTAATATATATATATGTGTGTGTTCAAGTGCTAAAAAAAGAAAAATAATATAGATTTAATTTCATAAAGCTCCATGTATGCATATCGAATAGCAGATTTAATTTTTCATATTTATTCATTTAAAAATTCTAAATTATTTACCGTCAAAATCCGTTAAAAAAATATAATTAACTATAAATTAAATACCTGATCTTGATTAGTAAGTAAAATAAATTTATTTTTTACTCTTTTAGATATCATACTTACCATTGAAATTTTTAGAGCAATATATTTATAAAGATAAAATTAATATTTTACTTATATTATGTTAAAAAATAAACAGTAAACTAACAATAACATACCAGATAAATATATATGAACAACTTAAAATTTTTGAAAGAATAAATATAAAAAATTAAATTTTATAGAAATATATTTGCTATTTGATATGTTTACATAGAGTTGTATGAAATTAATCCAATAATATTTATAATATTTGCAATAGAAATTTTTTAAAATAAAATGGTTTAATGGACCTGTAATGAACTAGACCACTTTGATGAACAACACCAGGATAGGATATTCGTAAAGGGGTATTTTTAATGCCCCATTATTACTAAAGAAATATAGCATGGTAATTACTTGGATTCTGGGGACTGGGGGCTCAGATTCTCTCAGTGGTGGGTGCAGCGTGAGTGATTTCATTGGTCTCCTAAATTACAAAGTCAAATATTTCATATATATTTTAGCAAGCCAATTACCAAGTGTACCAAAGTGCATAAAATTCCTACAATAAAATTCCAAAAAATATATATATAAAAAAAACATATACCACGAAGGTTGATCATAGATAAAATCTCACCCAAAACTGACCAAAATCGAAGTAATTTATATGAAAAAGGGGGGGGGGGACAAGGGGCCTAATAGAGAAAATTTATAATCAATGAGGAACCTTCACCTTTTGGGTTAAATATAGCAGTGTTCTAATCATGCTTAAAGAAATAAAGCTTCTCATTGCCCACTACAAAGTGGCGGATATATGTTTAATCCAAAGTACAAAAAGAGAGTACATGAAGGCATTGCTCTATGACTCTCAAACTGCATTGTCCTTTAGAATAGGGCAATGAGTGGTGTGCTCTTATTGAATATAATATACTAAAGGAATAATTGCTTGTATAATTCTGAAATCTGAAGAAATATCTGATTTACCCCTCTTATTTTTTTCTTTCCAATATACCCTTCATACGTTCCACCGTTATTAAAAATACCCCTACCGTTTTTCTTTGTTAAGTTAACTAGGATTAAATTAGAGTTAAATAATAATCGGGGTTGAAAACTATCAGATATACCCATTTTGCCCGGGTTTAGGGTTTAGGGTTTAGGATTTTTTAGAATTTTAGGGTTTAGGGTTTAGGATTTTTTAGGGTTCTAGGGTTTAGGGTTTAGAATTTTTTAGAGTTTAGGGTTTTAGGGTTTAGGGTTTAGGATTTTAGGGTTTAGGGATTTAGGATTTAGGGTATATTTGAAAGGGCAAAATAGTAATTATATACAGATAACGGCAGTTCCAAACGGTACACTAACAGAGTTTAACTTCAGAGGTATTTTGGAAAGAAGTTGGAACGTAAGAAGGATAGTTTTAATATTAGCTTTCTAAGAGAGGTAAATCTGAAAACAGAAAAATTTTTAGGGATATATAGGAAATTGCCCCTATACTAAATAATCGATCCCGCGTCGCATAAGCTTTTTAAATTAGTTAGTTAGTTTTTTTTTTTTTTTTTTTTCCCTTTCTCATGGTATCAAACACAAGTTTTTGAGTTCAAACATCTTGAATACAAATATGTGGAGAGAGTTAAATGTCAGATACTAAAATATTGTTCTTGTTTCTCTCTCGTCTCCTTTTCCAAGTAGTTCAAAGATCCAAATAGGACATGAAGAAAAAGGGGAAACAAAATAGCATTCAAACACAAGATTTGTTACTTTATCTAGAGAAGCAGAGAACTTAAAATGCTTAATCAATAAATGGAATATCACTTTAAGCAAAGGCTGTGTGGTAATGGAGAGAGTCATGGAGGCTCCCCTAGAGGTGAGGAGTGTAGCTCCCTTATTCCTTGTCGGCCTTTATAATGGAGGGCACACCCCCTTCTTCTAATCTTAAGGTAAGGTACAATGTACTAATAGTAGTAGTTAGTATTTGAACACCTGATGAATTTACAATTTGATCCCTAATCTTACTTAAACAAGTAAGTATTTGACCTTACCTACCTTTCTTTATTCGATGTCATCGGAGACGACGAACTGTTTAACTAAACTAACAAACAATGTCGACTTCTGTAAGTCGAATATAGAAGTATGAAGTCAGAAGAACTTAAGATGCAATATGTGTAAGTGATGTTATGGAACTTAGGGCAGGTAGTGCCTCTCTATTTTGGCACCCCACTGCTTAGATATCATAATTACGATTTTGGGGCACAGAAAACTGTGCAAACCGCAGCCGACACCAATAAGGCTTCACAGAGGCTCAAGCATTAGTGGGTTAAAAAGGCGCCAAGTTGTTGTGCTCTTCCTTTTCTCCTAAATTAGTTTTCAAACCAACTTCTAGGAGAACCAGGGGATCCAAGGGTTTTAGCTATAGGCGCACACGATGATGAGGGAGATTATTCAATTTGCACAAGTACTTGCAACTTTTCCCTCAATGTGCCCACCAAGAGCTGAGGTGTTCTAGTGGTGGAAGAAAGAATCATATGAGGTGTCATGTTCATTGTATTAACTTACAAAGAACAATGGAGCCCTCAAACATAAAAAGTGGGCTTTTGTTTAATCTTAGAATCTCAAGTAAAACTCAATGCTATATATGAGCAACAAAAGCAGGCAATTGGATGCTAATGTTGACTAGGTATGATAAATTATGCTACTCAGCATGCCCCCACTTATCCCTTGAGTACTTGACTAAAGTTTGATTATTTTGTCTCTAAATTAGCAAGAAAAGATCCTCCCTTCGTGCGCTTAAGGATCACACTAATTAAGAGGTACTGGGCTTAAAATTTATGACTGAAACACGATAGGTTGGACTGGGAATTTCAATCAATGAACAGGGTTAAGATTCCATTTAAATTGGAATATATAAATGATTAGGTTCGGTCATCCAAGGGACAGAATAGAGTCGCAAAGATCTATCACATCTAATCATAGCAAGAAGCAGTATCAAAAAAGTAATCAATAAAAATCGTCGCATGTCATACTTTACATTAGCAACTAGGGAGAAATTAAATTTGCTACAAGTGACTATGAAAGTTACCTAGATTGAGAAGGTGGCACCCATGTGTTTGCTACATCTTTTTCCTCTTTAAGTTTTCCCTGAAGACAAGAGAAAAGAACATGGAGGTGAAATAGCTTATTCTAATAGCAATTCTAATAGGTGCAAAAGTTATTCTAATAGCTCCTATAAGTCATAGACAAGCATATTAAGTACCACAGAATTTGGTGCATTGCAATAATACGGGGCCCATCATGAGGCCTAAGTATAATGGGCCAGTTATCGACGAGCCAAAGTTCTAAGCTCAACGAGGGACACACATGTGGCTCTATTATAAGCTATACTAGAGAGTATTAAGAATTAACAGTGACAAACTACATTTGTGAATTTGAGCTTACAATGAAAGAACCAAATTAATCAGCACAGGCATCTTTTATTGTTCCAGTTCAACTGCAGATCTTGGCTAAGATTTTGTAAAAGCTGCACCATTACCAAGAAGAAAATAGAAGCAGAAAATAACTTTAAAACCAGGCATTTCTGTTTCAAGCTTGTCCAACCAAAAAGGGAAAAAAAGAAAGAAAGAAACTGAAGCAACATGAATCAGCACAACAATTGCCTTACATTTTCAGAAAATTTTTAGTCATGAAAGGGGAAAATCTATTTTAAACAGAAACTCAAACAAGTAGACTGAGTCAGCAATCTCAGGCGAGTTTTCATATATTTCCCATAAATATTTCACACAAACTACAAAATTGCATTAAAAAATGCTATATTATTCCTCACCAACACAATGGAAAAACTACTATAAAATTTATAAACATAGCATTATTTAAATAAAACAAAAATGAGATAATATGACCTTGGAGGCCAAAAAATATGATGCCGCACTTAACAACAGTGAATCATACTAGCTTTGGAGTATTCCCTACTACGGTCAACCTTCTCTTGATCGAATACAGGCATGAAAAAGTAAATCCAAGGAATTAATCTTCATCCTTCTTCGGCTTCCTATATGTTTCTTCAATGTGCTTTGCCACAAACATCCAAGTATTTACAAGCTTCTTTACATTTGGGACATTGTAATTTTGAGCAATGTATATACCAGAAGCGGTTCCCAACAGAAAAGAGAAGCTGCTCTTGATTATCCCCATTGGCAGTTACTCTACAAAGAAATTTGCAAAAAGAAAAATATCAGTTTGTCTCGTTTCCTAGGAGGAATAAGTAATCGAGCAAAAGCTGCACATGTTTGTTAAATATGAACTAACTGGTAGTAATGGGAAAATATTGTTACTTTTATTTCGTCATTCAGGCTGAATTCTGGAAAAATAAAGGACGGTAGGTCTTTTGCCATGACTGCAATGCAGAGAACTCCACTCTAAATTTTTGTTATTGTAAACAAATGTATATATCATTTCACTTTCCAGAATAAGTCTTGAGTGATAGAATGACAGTCAATCTAACAAGAATATTACTAATAAGAAATTAGTTAAACAAAAACCACCCCTAACAGCAACTAGAGATGTTCATTGGCAACTTTCTAAGCAAGTTGCAGAGGCCATTAAGAGAAAAGGCAATACAATGATGCCGTGTTCTATTTGTATATAAAGAGAAGAAAATAAAGCTATCACTAAGTACCAACCTCATCCCTATTCACATAGCTAGAATTATCAATAGAATTTCATGTAGCTTTATAGATGGAATCAATTTCATCGTGCTCTCTGATTTAATTCCACCTCAAAAGCTCCCATACTAGAAGCAGAAGTCATTATCTTCCATGATCTATTCCTAGTCTACTAGGTTCTTTTGTGGGTTGCTCTTCATAGATTAAATAAACTCGAACCAGAACGTCAGATCACCCTAATCTGACACTAACCTTAAGTGTCTCTTTGGATGCTAAAATAAGTGAATAACTTGTATTTCTTCTTCAACAAAGAATAGTCTGTACTTAATTATTTAGACCTAGAGGCAAGAAAATATGTTAAGAAGTGAATAAAAAAGGATAACTCTGATTCTTAAGGATATGATAAACCATCTAGTAGCTGAAATGCACTACCTCAAAAAGTTATGACTATTAAGGTTTTGAAATGGATTAAGTTCTTGTTTGACCCCACTTCTACTTCTATTTTTCTTGTTAGCCACCTCTAGAAGAGCTTTTTGCAAAAAGAAAAGTCCGGAGCTTTTGTTGTAGTGGCAAATTGAAATAAGATCACAATGCCAAAGTAGAGGCTCGACTTCGGAGCTTTTTCTTAGCTAGCAGCAATAAACGGTTGGCATATTTTAATATAATGCTTCTAATGGCACTACTCACACAACAATCCAGAATCCACTGAATAACACTACACCAAACAATAGGGCCAAACAGGCCTTTAGACTCAAAATAGTTACACCGTAACTAATTGTTGGAATTAGAGGGTAGTCAAACTTATAAACTGGATAGCCAACGTATCCAGAAACCGAAATTGATCGGATTGCTAGTTTTTACTATCTTTCTTGGATTGTCTTTGTATTGATAGTTCTGGATCTTCCACATATCTCGCCTTCTCCCACGCGTTGCGGATCGGTGTTGCGGATCGAATGCGCAGATTAGTGTTGCAGATCGGATGCACGGACTCTTCTATGTCCACACTCCAAAAATCTTGGATGTAGGTGGAAATCCAGAGAGAATTTCTTACGTACTTCTTACATCTCAAAACAGAGAGAAAGGGTTTTCTTTTATAGATCATTAGAACTCTTAAAATATTTTGATTCTCATTCTTAGGATAAAAATATCTGTTAAGATAAGAGAATATGATATGAATTAAAATATGTTTCTTAACTAATAAGAAACAAATAACTCATTCTTATTCTCATTTTTATCCTTAACATATAAAGATAAATTCTCACATGTGGATTGGATTGAATTAGCCTGCCAATATATACACACTATATGGCAACACTAACAATAAAAAACCCCACATATCCAGCACAGTTATCACTGTATAATTTGTTTTGACATTCAAACAGATCTTTAAGGTTATGCAGCGGGTCTCTTCTGAATTCTCTTATCACCACTTTCATCAAAGTTGATTGGTCCTGCTTAATCCTTTGATAGCACATTGTTAAGTTGAAAAGGTACACTATAACCCTACCGTTATTAGAACAAATCCACTACCTTAACCAAAAGCAACATTAGCCACTCATAAGCACCAATTTTCCTGAGACTACCTTCCTTCGCTTCCACTACAAAAGGTACAAAATGTATGCTTAAACTTCTTGAAGATTAAAAAATAATAACCTATATAGACACTAATTACGCTCTAAGCAATTGCTCCTAGGGCTAAAGATGATAATCATAGTTTATTTTTTTTTTACGTCTCTGTAAAATGTAACCATAGATCCATACATTTCTAAAATCTCAAAGCAACTCCATGAATCCTCAATTTACCCAATATTACTTGCTCTTTGCTATTCCACATTAACATGTCGAAAACATATACAGTTTAAACTAAAAAAAGGGGGGGAATAATCGAAACGCTAATCGATGCCTTGGGCCGATGCTAAGAGATCGAAACGAGGATGCATCATCATCTGTAACAATCACAACAGATTCCGATTCGAGGATCGAGTAAAAGGAACATAACATGGATCGATCAGATAGGAAGCAAACCAAATTGAAGATGACGATGATGTATATACTAAGTGGAAGGGAAACTTCGAGACCTTACGAATCTCACTCTCCGATGGGGCCGAGGGATCGCCGGAGTCGGAGCCGGAGCCGGAGCGAAGCCGGAGAAGACGAAGACGGAGGCGGCGGCGGAGAGGATTCAACGCGGAAGCTTCTAGAGACTCAATTTAAAATCTAATGCTTTTAAAGGGCCTACTTTGCCCCTTTTGTTAATGGGCCTTTATTGGGCCCAATTTTTAAAGCCCAGAAATTTTGTTTGTCTATAGTTTGATTTTGCGGATAATGGGGCGGCCCAAAATCCAGATACAAATAAATTATTGCCTGCACCCGGTGCATGAAATACTCTGTGCTTCGAGATAAAGATACTTACATTTTATAACTTTTAATTAGTATATTAAAATTTTAAATTTTAATTTTTTTTTTCAACTTTTCACTAAGTGTAGGGTTGACAATCTAACTTGTTTACAAATCGAATACGAATTGAAATTTTTAACTCGATATTTTAATAAACCAGCTCGTATTCAGCTCGTTTGATAAATGAACGAACACGAGTCGATCTCAGCTCGTTTAATAAATGAACGAGCTGAAATTTTTTAGCTCGATATTATTTTGTTTTATAATATATCAACTTATGGTTTCAGATACCTGTGGTTAACTATATCTGTGTTACTGAACTCAAACAAATGGGAAGCATAAAAGGAAGAGACACCCAAATATCACAGTTACAAATGTTTGCTTTGCAAATTTGATGTGAGAAAACCAAGTAATGAGACCTCGAATAGGTGTTGTTTTCCATGGGAATGAAAATGAATACTTGATAAAATGAATGAATTTAGTCATTCAATCATCTACATGCCTAATATCTATCAGATATGCGCGCGCTATTGCAACAAATCGAAGAATATCTATCAGATTTTACAGATGAAGAAGGTGTATATAAGACGACTCTCGCTTTTGCTATCGACGAAGAACCAAGCTCGCTAAAAAGCATGCAAATTTCCTCTTTGCATATGGAAATGTTATTTGATGGTCCTTCTACTCGGCTTGCTGTGAACAGAAAAAGAAAAGGATGATGTCAATGATTCATCTAAGCAAAATGATAATACGACAAATTAAGAAATGAGAATGTAGTAAACGAGTGAATTAAGCATATGCCCACATACCTAAGTATATCAACCTCTATTCCTGGGCAAAGGTGCTGTACCAAAAAGCCTCTAAATGAAATCCAAAAGCTTAATTAACTGTAGTAAGCGGGAGTCTTTGTGTCTGTGACTGAGACTCGTGCGTCCCAGGGAAATGCTTTACATCTCCATTAGACTGCTTAATAGAAGGTTTTTCCTCCCCGAATGACTTCAATAGCTCTTCAAATGCGGGAGTCTTCAGGTCCTCAATCGACTGCACACTAGGCAAATTAATTGGTCGCCTTCGTGGCGTTGTGCATGATATTTCATCCACCTGGAAACAATAGAAACACAATTAAGACCGACAAAGTGTAATATGCAACTTAAGATCACATAATTGACCAACTTTAGTTACTTTCCCATATGTAAACTCACCATGTAGTCCTTTACTAGAGACCTCTCTGCAGTTTCTGAGATACCAGCAATCTTGTGACTGTGTCCATTCTGCATTTCTGTAAGCTCCCCATGATAGGAAGCATTCGTAGATTTGACCTTCTCATGCATATCATTGTCCAGTTTCACAGTATCTAATGTCGAATTATATATGCAGTTAGCATAGGAATAAAGAACAGATAAAGAAATGAAGAGGGAGATGAGAAAAATCTCACTTTCAATCAAGGAAAGAAGGCTCTTATTTGCAACATCAACATCTTCCAAAGTGGTAGAGGCAGCAGATGAAAATCTAGCATGCAGTTGCTTGTTTGCTTCAATTCCACCCCTTGATATGAAATGATATATCATGAGTTTCAACAAGTTAAATTATTTGGATGCTAAAGAGCCAAATATCATATAGTCAAGGATTGCTTCTTTCCAATAAATTACCTTATAATGGAATCTGTTGAAGCTACATTACTTCTTCCTATACTGAGAAGAGAATTCTGAGCATTACTCCATTGTTCCGAGCACGATTTTGCCATTATCATGCTGCAAAGTAGGGGGTAAAAAACATTTTAGATGTAAACTATTAGGACATACAAGGGGTCACACAATGAAAGTTTATCCTCCGTTCTTACCATTGTTGATGGCCTTCTGCTAAGTCACATCTTCCACTTTCAATCACAACAGTATCGTTATGGTAGTGTTTTTCTGTTTTCTCTGAATAAGCCATCCACTGTTCTCTAACAGAAGAAGTGAAGTTACGGGATGTCTCCATTTCGCTCTGTAGATTACTGCTACGGTTCGAAGCAGTCTCTCTGAGACTGCTGATGGCTGCTTGAACCTATAAAGAAGGCAAAGTATTTACGAAATTGTAAAGAGTAATGAACAGTAACCATACGTGCATTCCGTAAATTTTTTAGAAAAAAAACAGGAGATAAGATCGACGACATAGATATTTGGAATCATGGAAAATTGTGTCATATATACCACATTATTCTTCCTAGCATTTGAACTTGCCAGCAACTCTGCCATCTTTTCTAACAAGTAGGTTTCTTCTTTAGCAGCACATTCCTGCAATCACACCATGAAATTAGTATGAAAATTGGCCAAGTTATCCACAACCTATTACTCCCCCCAAAAAAACCTGATGATAGAAAATACTATAAAAGTACCTCAAACTTCTTTTCAAGCTGTGAAAGTTGCTGATCATGTGCATTGTTTGATTCTTCCATGATATTGCTCAACTTAGAAGCATGAGCATCTAATTTGTCGAAGAAATTCATCGTAACTGCCGATACAGACCTTGTTGTCTCCACAGTTCTAAGGAGTCCCTGATTTATGTGACTTGGTTAGAAAAACTTAAAACTCAGATACACTTGTTTTGAAAAGGAAAATTCTAAAAATTGCAACTATTTTGTCCACCTCGCGCTGCTGCTGAATGAATGAATCTAATTGATCCTCTTGCTTAGAGAGCCCGCTCTGAAGTTCATTAACAATCCGATCAGCTTCCAGCAAAAGGCCCTTCAAACACTGCACGAGGAAAGAGAGTCGTTTAAGATGGGTAATTAAAGAAGAAAGATTATAAAGAAGAAAGTAGTTCTTACATCCTCAAGAGCAGAAGTGTGCATGTTGACTTGTGAGCTCATTTTCCCAAAAGTTAAGGAAGCATTTTCATCAAGTTCACTAGCTAAACCATCCAATTCTCCAATCTTAGAACCACAAATCTCCTTAAGTTTTCCTATCTGTCCTCGGAGTTCTTCAGTAACCTAACAAAAGGGCAATTATATTAATTGATTAATCTCTTTTAATTCAGCAAAAGAAAAAGGAAAAATTATATCCTGTAACAAGGATTTAAGTATCTATCGGCACGGTACGTATCTACCTTGCCGTATTGTGGCACAAAATACCGGCACGATACAACTCCCATGCCGATGGCACAGCTGAAAACCCTCTTTTTTAAAAATTACTAAAAGTTTTCTTAAAAAAGATTAAAAGATTTGATAAAAATACATAATAAGTAATTAAAAAAATTTGTTGCTAAATAAAATAAATATTTCATGCCATTATGTGTCGGCACACATGTATTTTTTTGTGACCGACACTCATCTGCACTGCTTGGCATGCACCGTGCCGGCAAGTTTTCGGTACGATCCCGTGCCACGACACTTAAATCCTTGTCCTGCAATTACTCAGTGTACCTGGGCTTTCGTGGAGGCATAGGATTGCATTTCTTCTTCTAGTTCATTTATTTGGTTTTCCTGCTGAGAAACAGAAGCTGAGACAATCTTGCCTAACAAATCCAGTTCCTGAGCTAATTGAGAGTGGAATCTTTGGACAAGATTTCTGTTTGCATCTTCCGCCTTATCTTTTCGTTCTGAAAACCAATCCAAGGTTTATTCAGTAGGTAACAAGCTGTTTGATAACATGCAAGAGAAATTGTAGTTGTCCCAAATGTGAAAGATACTAACCTATCTTTGAAAACAAGCCAGATACATCCGCTGCTGCATTCTCCAGCTCAGATCGAAGCTCACAAGCTTGGCCAACAAGGGCTTTCTCTGAAGAACAAAAACCAGGAGTGTCATAGGCGTGTGATAATTAGAGCACCTGAAGAAAGATTTTGGTCCAAGTGCATGGTCCTTCTCTTACCAGATTTAAGGAGATTAAGTATCAAGTATTCCTTTTCCTTAATTGTGGAATTTGCCTGCCTATACTTCTGTTCCAGATCTGATAATGTGTGTTCAGTGTCTTCCAGTGTTTTCTAAAGAAAAACACACAAAACAGAATTAATCTTTTTCTGACGAAGTTCAATATTTGAATGCCAAACTCAACAAGAGGAATTATTTTACCTGAGACTGTTGAAGTTTGTCGCTTAATTCTGCACTCAATGCTTTTTGAGAATTAAAAAGCTCTTGAAGCCCAACCGATTGCTGTAACAAATATGTCTTGTACATTTAATCCTCCTCAGGAATAAGCTGCATACGCTCAATTGACTGGAAAGAAAAAACATACCTTATCCTTAGTTTCCAAATCAAGTTCTAGGCGGTCCAGTTTCTCACTCATGGCCTGAAAAGTTTAAACTAGTCATTAAAAGAACTTTGGTGTCTGAGCTTGTGTGCCTGGGGGGATTGGTGTATACTAACTTTCTTCTCAGCTTCTTCTTGCAAAAATCGATCCCGTGGAATGTATACACCATTCTTCTCTCTTGCAGCATATACTTCTGTTAAGAGATAAGAGTAATCTAGTCAAACTTACAAGAATGGCATTCAGAAGCAATGGTCTAAAGAAGGAGATAAAATGCCGAGGTATATGCAAGAAAGCAAAATAAGACCTTGTTTAAGGCGGTCAATTTCCGAGTACAAATCTTTGATAAGTGCAGATTTCATCATCTTCTGATTAACCTGAAATATATAAGACGGCAGCAGGGCCAATTCAATCATCCGACATACTTCGACTCAACTAATTATTAATCAAGAATGATAAAATGAGAGGGGAATAACCTCTGGTTTGTTCTTGATATTCTTAGCACGATGTGCATAATCTAGTGTACTCAGCGTCTCTTCCATGCAATGGATGGAAGGCGATATGGTGGCTATAATGCAGGTCTTTGTCCTTCCTCCCAACGAATCTCTTAGTAGTCTTGTCAATTTGCTATCCCTAAACAACCAGCAAGTCCCTCAGTCTAGACGAATTCAGCAAATTACTAAAACATGCACAGATGAACTAAAGAATCATAATCACCTGTAAGGAATGTGACCGGAGTGTTCGACAAGAGTATTAATGACACGGCCGAGTGTAAGTAAACTTTTATTAATTTCTCCAGCTTCCCGCGCTCGTCCCTGAAATAACAATTACTTCCATAACCAGATCAACAAAATTATCGAAAACAAACGAAACATCTAATATCCATTATCCACCCACCTCTCTTGCACCGGACCGTGAAATGTTCTCGGAACCAGCAAGGTCGACAAGATTTAGCTTTCCGCATTTGATCATCTCCTCGCCCTCGGGAGTGCACTCCTTAATGTGAATAGTAATTGAAAATATAGAGTGAGATCGGCTGCTCTGCTTGTTCAGTAGGGTTTCAGCAGTACGCCGCTTCGAAGACCCTTTATCCAATATCTTATATATCTCACCAGCAGAAGAAACTATCTCCTCCTCCAATCCCCTAACAAAAACTCCCCCCTTTCCATCCTCCATGAGAGCTATCGGCTTCTTAGACTTGTCATCTGAAAATTTCGACTCTTCAGGAGCCAAAAGATCCGTGATCTCCTCATTGTACAGTTCGAGAAATGTGACCTTCATGCTGTACTCCGCACTCTGTGCCTCAAGTATATCAAAGATTTGTCGAACAGCCCTTGGTATTACACCGGCATCACTTGGCAGTTCTCCATTCTGCGATATGGTTGAAAAATCATGAGCAAGTTTAGCAGCAAGGAGAACTAAGAACACAAGACTTAGCGGCTAAAAGATAGTCCTGAAAGAAGCAGAAGTTCTATTTTGAAACTCCTTTTTCAGCAACGAAAAACTAAGCCTTTTAAGCCTCTTCGAGCATCTCTATTCAGCCTACACCTCTTCAGTTTTGTTAAAACAAACCCTAACTACATACTAAGTACAAACTTAGAATACCTTCATTTTTGTCCCTCCTCCTTCCATTGTGTATGTTTTTCCCGTGCCCGTTTGTCCATAGGCAAAAATGGTGCAATTGTAACCCTCGAGAACCTCACTGACAAGCGGAGCAACAGCATGATCGAATACGTCCTTTTGTTGGGATGTTGGACCAAAAACCTGCAGTAAGTTATTCACAATCAATGAACCTAAACAAGCTAGATCTCAAGATTCAACAGGGAGCATAATCCACCCAAAACATTAGAAAAGCAAAAACTTTTATCACACCTTGTCGAACACAAATGTTCTATCGATCTGCTTGTTGGCAATATTCAGAGTGGCCAAGACTTCTCTTCTGAGCTCATTGCAAGATATCGCCACTGGGACATTCGACCGAACCTCCTCCTCATTTAAAGGCCTGAAAACACTCAAATTTAAGAATCAAGCAGAAATTTTCCAAGCATTATTGTGAAACATCACATTTCAAACAAATCGAACACTACACCTGCATCGAAGAAGGACTTGGACATTAACCCCTTTCTCCTTATCATGCTTGCTGTTGGAACTCCCATTGCTTTCATGAGAACGAGTGTCTCTTACCGTCTTCTCGCTGGATCGCGGGGTATGCGATGGAGACATTGAGACATAGCTTCCCCCTTTCCTAAGTGAACTCTCCATTACCGAACCCCCCAAATTCGAACACGAAAAGAGACGCGAGAATCCGGGCCCTACCTGCAGAATAGTACCCAAAATTAGTAAAATTAATCAAATAAAACATCAAAAGATAAATTTTGAACAAGGCGAAAACCCCAACGCGACTGGATCTTTTGGGAGGCATCTCGTTCGAATCAAAGATGACGGAAACGATCAAAACTCCGAAGCGGGCGCGAAATTAAGCACAAATTTTACCAAAATGCAAACCATTTTAGGTATAATTCTCCGATTTTCGAAATCCAAACGAGAATCAAGGGCGATATTAATGCGGAAAGAGGCGGATGCTGTGGGGAATCGCGTAACGTACCCCCAAATGAATCGGGATCGTGTCTTATCCTGGAGAAGGAATCGAGCGGCGGAGGAGAGGAGGAGCAGCTGGGTCGGAGCTCGCGATGGGAAATCGCCTTTATTGCGTTGTTCGATCGAAAGGGTTTCCGAAACCCTAATAAATGAGGGTTTTGTGTATTGATGAGAAATAGAGAGAACGAGAGATGTATTTAAGAGAGAGAGAGAGAGACGAGGTAGGGTTCAAAGCATTTCTCTTCTTTAAAATGGCGACCGTTCGAAGAGGAGCGACACAGGAAAGAGAAAGAAAGACAAAAGAGAGCCGTTAGAGTGGGATCCGACCGTTAGGACGGTGGGAAAAGGACATATTTTTTATATAATTTTTTAAAAAAATGATTTGGAGATTTGAAATTTAATTTGAAAATTCGGAAAATGGGCACTATGTAGTGATTATTATGACCTCATTTTACATAGGCTCACTCAACCCAGGGTGGCAACAATCCAGCTCGCTATTTGCGTTTTTTATGTTAGAGTTCAACTTGAAATGAGACCGAGAGCTATTCGTGTTTCTACTTGAATTTGACTCGTAATGGGATTGAAATCGAATTGTTCGTTTAATGAACCAGCCGAACACAAGCACTCATGTTCGACTCGATAACAGCTCAAATATATATTAATTATAATTATATATATAATATAAATTCATATTATTTAATTTTTAATTTTATTTAAATATAAATTTCAACTCAGTTATAAAGAAATCTATTTATAAAAAAAGTTTATTTATTTATATTGAATTGAAATATTTTTAAAAATATCAAAATCTTTTTAGTCCTTAAAATTAATTTTTTGATCATTAAATCAAAAGTAAATAATAATAATTATTTGTGAGACCCTCGTTATGTATAATCCACAAATTACTACAATTGATTCAATGATTAAAAATATTATAGCGGCAATACTTCGGTACGTTTAAAAATATCCCGACTAGAATATATATATATACTCTTATAAGTATAAATTTCTTTGCACTCATAACTTTTTCATTTTTGGATGAAAGAATGTGCGGTTAGGATGATAGTGGTCCTTCTAGGGTTTACTAGGTTGTTGGGGAAATAGTAAAAATCTTAGGAGCTACTATAATTCTACCGCACATTCCTTCATCCAAGGAATGAAAATTTATGAGTACAAAAAAATTGTACTCATAAGAGTATAGTAGCCGGACCCTATATATATATATATATATAGAGAGAGAGAGAGAGATAGAGAAAGAGAGAGAGAGTAGAGTTTATATACTTTTAAAAGCACAAGCATATACATACTTGTAAATTTTTTACTATTGAATTTATATTGAAATTTGTGTTTTTTACTTTATCTTTCTCACTCTTTAGTTGACTTTAAAAAAAGTACAAATTCCAATACAAATCTAATAGTAAAAAATTTACAAGCATGGATGGACTTGTATATTTAAAAGCATATAAGCTCTACTCTCTCTCTCTCTCTCTCTATATATATATATATATGGAAAATGCTATGTGTACACCCGTATGGGGTGTACATCTCACACCCCCACCCATCTAAGGGTGGGGGTGTGATGATGGGTCACTTGATGTGACCCGTAAAAAATATCATCACCATTAAAATGATGGAGATGTATGATGTACACCCCTTCGGGGTGTACATGTAGCATTGCTCATATATATATATATATATATATATATATATATATATATATATATATATATATAAAAGCTCTAATGGTAAATCTCTTTTTTTAAAAAAAAATTATTATTTAAATTTTAGTCCAACCTAATATAAAAAATATATATATCTTTTTTATAAATTTTAATTATTAAATTAAGATTCTAATTTTTTAACTTTCTTTCAACTTTTCATCTGATAGTGGGATTGAAAATTTAATCTGTTATTCATGAGGCAACTCATGTTCGGCTCGTTAATAAACAAGTCGAATATGAACCGAATTTTTAAACTCGATATTTAAACGAGCCAACTCGTGTTGGGCTTATTTAGTAAACGAGCCAAAGACGAGCTGACTTCAGCTCGCTCGTGCTCGACTCTGTGACACCCTTCTTAGCTCACTGTGGTCTAAAAAATTTAAAAACGAGCTCAACTTGAGTTCGCCCAGTTAAATGTCTCGATTTTTAATGCATCAGAAAAAAACCTGCTTCTTTTTTTTTTTTTGTCGCTCAATAACTCTAAAAACTCATGTCATGTTAAAGAGATTGCTTCAACTGTGGTTGCTTAAATTAATTTTTTGTGCTAAACTTTTGTTTAAAACAAATTGATCCACATTTTCTAATTTTTTGAATTTTTTTATTATAAATGGGCCAAATTTTATGTGGGCCTGGGCTCTATTAGTGGCCTTGGCACAATTCAATCCATCACTGTTCATCAAACTAGAAGATTTAATCTCAACCGTCCAAACATTGGACGGCGGATGCTTGATCCCAGGATAATCGAACGGGGGATAGGATACCTTATTATTCCGCCCCTAATTCTCCCAGGTGAGTATCCCCACTCTACCCAGATTAGGGATCGCTATCATTTTAAAATCCCCAATTTTTTGAGCCTAATGATCCTTCAATTTGGAGAAATCGAAGAGCTTACACTTCGCGATCGTGTGTTATGGTAGGGTTTTTGGGTTTTTTTGGGTATTAATTACTTGAATTTTGGTTCTCTAATCCATTTGCTTTGTTTTTAACTAAATTACTTTTTTGTGCAAAGCATTATTGTCACATTTTTATCTCAGAGATCAATAGTGCGAGTTTTTACCCCTTTTTTTCTATGTATTCCACTATGATAATCGAGAAAAAAAAATGTTGATTTTAATGAATTTGGTTTTAGATTATAGGAATAACTGTTAATGTTTAGAAAAGCTAGGAAATTTAACTTTAGGTTTTTTTTGCATAAGGGATCATTTTGGTTTAGAAAAAAATTATGCGTTGATGACCATGTTCTATATCGGTAGGTTTTTCCCGTGAGATTAGTTCATTTGAGAGCAAAGCCAATTTTGCATTTGATATTAGATTATATGTAATGTGATCATTGGCGATAACTATTAATTTCAAAAGTTCGAGCGGTTGGAAACACACAATCAATTCATTTCAAGCGTACAGATATAGCCGTCCACAGGTCTCGATTGTGACCGATACCACTTGTCAGATCATTGACGTTAACTATTAATTTCAAAAGCTCGAGCTGTTAGAAAGACACAATCAATTCATTTCAAGTGTACAGATATAGGCGTCTACAGGTCTCGATTGTGACCGAGGCCAATCCGACCTCCGTGCATAGCTCACAGCCATTCCATTATGACTCGGCCCAATCTAGCCTGCACCTAAGGGTTGGATGCTGACCCCTTTAAACCAACACATTGGTCATTTCAGAAATACGTGGTTTAACCAAAAAAATACGTACTCGGCCTTTTTTTCTTTTGTTGCTTTGTTTGGGGAATAAAGGTTGTAATTTGTGTTATCTCTTTCAGGTATGTGCACTTTCCTTGTTCTATGTTTAAGGGTATAAAGGTGTGAAATTTTGTGGGGATGAGCTTGCTAATGGATAGCTCAAGTAATGCACAATTTTTTGCTCTATCTTCCTATCAATCGACGCGCTGTTTCCAAACGCTATTATGCAGCCGATCAAGTACTATCCAAATTCGCGACATTCTCGTCGCTCCGAAGATCAAGAAAGCTAGAAGGCAGTGGTGTAGACACCGCATTAAGAATCCTCAATCTCATGATCCCCCGAAAGGTACCCCAAAAGGTCGAGGATGAGGTACAAGAGTCGTGCCATCATCGCCTCATTAAAGTTTGCATGCAGGATATCTTGGACACTCAATCAAGATGTTCGAAGATCAACAAACAGACGGCACCTTATAAATTGGCTAGTCAAACCCGACTCACACCCACAAAGGTTCATTCAAGTTCTGCGAAGGAGGATTCTTTCTTTCTGTTTCTTGAATTGCACAAGAGAGGAATCAGCGTCGATTTATATATTTTATCTTCAGTTATGAGTACTTGTGCAGATACAGCGGCTATTAACAAAGGCATGCAACTTCATGCTCTCCTGGTGAAAATTGGCTCTGACTTGTCTGTTCCTTTAGGAAGCTCATTAATTAGCTTATATGCCAAGTGCGGTAAGTTAGACGAAGCTTACCAAGTTTTTCAAATGCTACCCACAAGGAATACAATATCGTGGACTGCGATAATTGCAGGTTTTGCCCAAAACGGTCAGGTCGAAACATGCCTATATCTGTTCATACTAATGAGGCAGTCGATGTCAAAGCCAAATGACTTCACTTTCGCGAGCCTTTTGGCTGTTTGCACCAGCAGTGCTTGTCTTGGGATTGGGAGAAGTTTTCAATGTCTAGAAATAAAAATGGGCTTTGATATATATGTGCATATTTCAAATGCGCTAATCTCAATGTATGCGAAATGTGGGAGTATTTCTGATGCTCAATATGTGTTTGATGAAATTTCAGAAAGAGACTTAATCTCATGGAACTCAATGATATTCGGATACTCTCAGTATGGTCTTGCGGAACAAGCTTTAAACCTGCTGAATGAAATGATTAAGGAGAAAATAAAACCCGACGCCATTTCCTTTCTAGGTGTGCTTTCGTCGTGCCGCCATGTCGGTTTGGTTGAAGAAGGACGGCGATGCTTCAGTTTGATGCTTGATTGCGATGTAAAACCGGATTTAGACCATTACTCGTGTATCGTTGATCTCCTTGGTCGTGCCGGGTTGCTTAACGATGCATTGGATTTAGTTGCCAAAATGCCCATCCCTCCGAATGCTGTCATATGGGGCTCGCTGCTGTCGTCTTCCAGGGTTCACGGAAATGTTTGGGTTGGTATCCGTGCTGCGGAGTGTAGGCTTTTGTTAGAACCGGGTTGTGCGGCGACTTATGTACAATTGGCTAATTTGTATGCTAGTGTGGGGTACTGGGATCAGGTTGCGAAAGTGAGGAAGTTGATGAAGGAGAGAGGGCTGAAGACGAGCCCGGGGTATAGCTGGATAGAAGTTGGTAATAAAGTTTACATGTTTAAAGCTGAAGATCGATCAAATAAGCAAGCGAACGAAATCCTCGCCGTTTTGGATTGCCTGCAGTGTCAGATGGATCGTTCGAGAGATTTGTCTATATTTGAAGAACTTCAAATTCCAGGATAATCATGAAATGATTACGCGCTGAGATTAGTCACTTATTGTGTAAAATAATTGGATTATGAGTCGAAGATTCGTCGAATAAGCAAGCAAATAAAGCCTTGCCTTTTCTTTCAGTTGTCATTTTTGTGTTTTCGCTCGCGAACATACTTATGCATGTCATTAAGAAGACAAATATTCTACTTTTATGCCTCTATATTGGAATTCAACTATTTGTTTTTCTTCTGATTTTAAATCTAGATATGCTCATACCTTGCATCTCTACAATTCTTTTGATATTTAATACCTAAAATTGGAATAAACTTGTATTGTTCAAGTTTTCTTTGTGTGTCAATGTGTATGGTAGTTGAATTGGACTGTTGATGTCCATTTCCTTGATATCTCCTGCCAAAGCCTCAAGCAGCCATTTTTTAAGTATAACAAAACAAATACTATGAAACGATCCGATCCGCTAATAATAATAACTCAGTGCGGCTAAATCACTAGCACAAAATGATGAAGTTAACCCACTAATAATAATAAGAACTCAGTGGGATTAAATCACTGGCACAGAATAATGAAGCTAAGTTATTGTTATTAAAATTTAGGGTTAATTGCATACGGCTCTCTGTAAACATATCGAATAGCAGATATATCTCTACAAAGTTCAACTTTTTATATTTATCGTTTAAAAAAATCAACGTTATTCATATATATTCCTACCGTCTATCTCCGTTAGAAAAATCTAGTTAGCCATAAGTTAAATATTTAATCCTAGTTAGTTAGTGAGATAAAATTATCTTTTTACCCATTTCAGTCGTTTTTGTATTATTTTAACAGTTGACTTTTGGAGGGATCTTTTTGAAAGGACAAAACTGTCATTTCACATATAATATGTTAAAAAATAACTTGAGACTTTTGAAGGCCACACCTTGTCAACATTTACTCCTAAATCCTCGAAAATCGTTACCTCCTCTCCCGTCCCGATCACAAATTGAGAGTATTCGCAACGTACGAACAAATGATTAGCTGTCTCAATCTGATCACCACAGAGTACACAGTTAAAAATATCCGTCCACCCCCTTTTACCTAGGGTCTCCGCCGTAAGAAGCCGGTTCTTAAGAACAAGCCAGACGAAAATCTTAACTTTGAGTAACATACGCAGGCCCCAGATAAAGGTGGTGATGTGCTCTCGTAGCCCCCCATCACTTAGGACTTTGTACGTGGACTTGACGGTAAAAAAACTCTTTTTCTGCCATCTCCAAATCACACCATCATCCCTCGTGGCCAAGGTGACCCCCCCCACCCCCACCACCTCTTTTAAAGCTTGTACCCGTGCTCTCCTCGTCACCATCCTCGGTCTGACCCCTTTCAAAAAAATTTCCCAATTCCAGCCATTATTGCCGACGCAATCAATAACTTTGATCACCTTCCTCTTCACTACACTAAACAGGTCAGGGAAAAGGGACTGCAAAGCCATCTCACCGCACCATCTGTCGGTCCAAAAGTTAATAGATCTCCCATCGCCAAGCACATAGGACACCCCTCCCTTAAAAATTTCTCTGCAGTTAATGACATTTCTCCACCACTGGGAAGCCGGTCTGAAAGAACACCCCTCCTACAAAGGAGTTCTCTTAGAGTAATATAGGCCCTTAATGAGTCTGACCCACTGAAGATCAGGCGTTGTGAAGAACCTTCACCACTATTTGCAGAGTAGCGTGTCATTCATAGCACTCAGGTCTAAAACTCCCAACCCCCCCTCCATCTTACTTCTGCACACATTCCTCCACCCAACTAGCCGTCCCCACCCTCTTGCACCCGAGCTCCTCGTCCAAAAAAAGTCCCGCCTAAGAGCCTCAATTTGCTTAGTGACCCACTTAAGCACCTTGAAGGTGGAGAAGAAATGAAGCGGTAAGTTGGTTAGGACCGTGTTAACCAACGTTAACCTGCCACCTCTAGACAGTAACTTAGCCTGCCATCCCTCAATCCTCCATTGTACCTTCTCAATAATCCCTCACCAGTCCTCCTTTTTAAGAGATTTATTAGAAAGAGGCAGACCAAGGTACTTTGTCGGGAAGGCACCAACTCTACAGTCCAGAATCTTCGCAAGTCTCACCCCCTTATTGGCCGAGCACCCAGTGTAAAACAGTTCAATTTTCTCCTTGTTTACTTTGAGTCCGGATGCCCACTCAAACAGTTGCCAAATAAATCTTAGTATCCGTAACTATTTCTTCCGAGCCTCACAGAAGAAAAACGTATCATCCGCATATTGTATTAACGAAAACCGGCACTCCTCAGAAGGACCAAGCCCCCTAATAAGCTTATTACTGACTGCCTCGTCCGTCAATCGCGTTAGGCCTTCAGCCACCATCAGAAACAAATAAGGGCATAGAGGGTCCCCTTGTCTCACCCCTTTTTTGCTCTTAATCCAACCAGTAGCTTCACCATTGACCAGAATCGCCACTTTAGCATTTCCGATACATTGTTGTATCCAACCGCACCATATATCTTCGAAGCCCCACCACTTCATAATTTTATACAGAAACGCCCAGTTGATTATGTCATACGCCTTCTCGAAATCCACTTTTACCTCGACTCCCTCACTACTCGTCCTACTACCCCATCCAATTAGCTCACACGCCATTGCAAAAGCGTCAGAGATGTTCCTCCCTTTAAGAAAGGCCGATTGCGACTGCGAGATCAGGGATTGCAGCACCGGTGCTAATCTGTTAGCAAGCACCTTGGATATAATCTTCTGAATCCCGTTAAGAAGACTAATAGGTCGAAAATCGTTCGCTTTCCGCGGCCCTTCTTTTTTAGGAATCAGACGCACATAGGAGTAGTCCAGCGGACCCGTAAAAATTCTACCCTCATGCAAGTCACCAAAAATTCTGCCAATATCTTCCTTCAGTGTTTCCCAAAAGACCTGATAGAAGCTGAGTGGAAACACGTCAGGCCCCGGTGTTTTGTCCCGATACCTTGATCTCTTCCAAGATGAAAGGTGCGCTAAGGTTCTCCCGATCAGTATCAGATAATCGACGATGTCGGAAGAGCGTACTCCAATCCCCGAAAGACGTCGGTCCGGAATCCGAAGGAGCAAAGAGTTCTTTGAATTTCTGCAGAAAATAGGCTTTCTTGTCCTCTTCTCTCTCATAACATCTACCGTCGTCATCATTCGTACCTATCAGATTGACTCTCCTCCTACCATTGGCGTAAGCGTGGAAGAATTTATTGTTCCCATCACCCTCCTTCATCCATGTAACCTTAGCTCTAGCTTTCCAGATAAGCTCCTTATTATTTAGAACCTTGGTGAGTCTAGTCTTCAGTTCATTTCTTTTATCAAACAACACAGAGGGGAGATCCTGCCGCTCCTCTAACCTATCGATCTCCATAATCTCCGCCTCCAACTTCTTCTTCGTTTCCCTTATGCTGTAGAACTGAGTAGCACACCAGCTTTTGATCCTCTTCCGACAATGTCTTAGCTTCGTCGTGAAATTTAGCACCCCCGAGTTCCTTACTTCAACTTTCTTCCACCACTTAGGGACACATGCCACAAAGTCCGCGCTCCTTAACCATACCTCTTCGAACCTAAAGATATTCTCACGTCTTTTGTTCCTTCTGCCCGTGGTTAGCAAAATAGGGCAGTGGTCCGACGTTACTCTAGGTAGGGCCTCGACCGTTGACAGCGGAAAAGCCGAATCCCATTCCGTCGAAACGAGAAACCGGTCGAGCTTCGCTAGAGACGGATCCCGTTGCAAATTCGACCAAGTGAAACTTTGGTTCTTCATAGGCAAATCAATAAGCTCAAGCTCAAAAATCAGCTCGTTGAATCTACGAGTCGCGCTGCCTTCCCATCTCCTACCATTGCGATCCTCCCGGGTTCTGGTAAGGTTGAAATCCCCGCATACCACCCAATTACCCCTGCAGCAGTTCTTAAGCTGTGCTAACTCGGAGCAAAAAGCCTCGGTCTCTTCCCCCGAATGTGGGTCGTACATGTTCGTAACAAAAAATCACTCTCCACTTGTGCGGTGGGAGAGAAAGACCGAGATAGAGAAAGTGCGCACGATAACCTCGGAACACTCGAACACTTTTGAGCTCCAGCATGTGATCAAACCTCCCGCGGAGCCGTTAGCCTAGATAATCTGGTACTTGTCAAGGAAAGGCCCAACAAAACTTTTAAGAAAGGAACACGACACCGATTGGACTTTAGTTTCTTGCAGACAAACCACGACACCACTAAGAGACGAAATAACATGACGAACAGTACACCGCTTCGAGGGATTGTTGAGCCCCCAAACATTCCAACTACAAATACTAAACATCCTACACCCAGGCACCCGCCCCCCTCGACCAGTACAACCCTCCAAGCCAACACAAACCCAAAAAAAACCGTGACCCCAAAAGGCCCCCCCCCCCAGGAGCTCGAACCCGCGACATCTTTTTTATCTAAAAACAATATCTCTTAACAGGAGCTTTGTTTTTGAAAAGTTTAACCATAATTTTGCTAAATGATAAGCTCTAATTCGAACTTTTTAGTGCCTAAGTGGGTTCAAAAATCGCTTGTGTGACATCCAAATTATTTTTTCACTAATAAAATCAATATTAGAAATTTTGGGGGGCTAAATCCAAGCTCTGATTCCTTTCCTTCTAGAAGTCATAGTTTTATGAGCGGTGCTATCTGTACACCCCTTTGGGGGTGTACAGTAATTCATCCGTCACATCCCAAGGGGGTGTACAGATAGTTTTTTTCTAGTTGTATTACGTGGGTGTGTGCTTTATTGAATTAATATGTATTTTTAACAGTTCATATTTTCAAACCGACCAAATGGATGTGTCAACTGTGTAGATCATCCACTCGTTATTCCCGTGAAATTAACCCCATAATACTGGGAATTGTCACTTGTCATTATCTCTGTTTTGTGCATCAAAAATTCACCATGTGATATAGGAGAAAATTAGATTCTCTTCATTTTTTTCTAAGCTCACTCTCTTTTGTTTGAACAGTTGAATCTAAATTCTCAGGTTCCCTTTGATTTTGAAATAAATCGAAAACAATAAAGGTTATTCATGTTATTCCGTGAAAATATTATAAAAAATTAATAAAAATAGTTGTTTCGATAAAATTAAATTATTCTAGATAATTTTAGAATAATTTGAATATAACTTTTTTTTACAAAAAAAAAAGATTATTTTCATGCTATATATAATTAACTTATTAAAGATAACTAACTAGCCTCGTGTACATGCAATTCACGTAGAGGAGACAGCGAGGAGGGAGGGAAGGACAAATCACGGAGAGGAAGAAAATGAGATGCATATTTTTTTGACAGAAATATATTCGCTTAGTTTGTTTTTTTTTTTAAATAATAAATTTATTTGGAACTGAAAATATAATTATTTAAAAATAATAAATTTATTTGGAATTGAAAATATAAAATAATTATATTTTGAACTTGAAACATTGAATATCAACTACTAAATTCTTTATCACTTGGCTTAAGTACAGTCAATTGTTGGATTATGTAAAATCAAGACTATATTGATTTGATCTAATCTTGTTCCTAAAGATTAGGGATGATCTAGGAATATCTTAAAGATAATTCTTAAGGCCATATTTGGTTCGGGGATAAATTTAAGAGGTATAAATTTTTTTATACCTGGGATAGCTTGCTATTCCGGGATAATGAAGTATAAAAGTTAAATTGCGTTTGGTTGAAAAGTTAGTATTCTCTGGAATAATTAAAATTGTGTTTGGTTAAAATTATGGAATAGTAGAGGATAGTGGAAAAAGAAAATAGAATTTTTATAAAAATACCAACTTTGCCCTTAGCTTTTTTTATAGAAAAATTAATTTAATTAATATATTAAATTTGAAGCAATTTAATTATAAATAATAAATTATATCTTACGTTAAAAAAATAATATTTTTTATTTTATATTATATTTTAAGAATATAAATAATAAATTATATTTTATATTATATTTTTTATATTTTATATTATAATTTATAATTTATATTATAATTTATATTTTATATTATAATTTATATTTTATAGTATAATTTATAATTTATATTATAATTTATAATTTATATTATAATTTATATTTATATTATAATTTATATTATAATTTATATTTTATATTTTATATTTTATTTTATATTATAATTTAATTATAAATAATAAATTATAACTTTGCCCCTTCACTGCTCCAGGAATAAAACCTTATTCCATGGAGGGAGAGGAATAAGGCTTAACGGGTTATCCCAGGATAACCCGTTAAGCCAGGGATAAAAAAAAAAATTATCCCATGCCATTTTCCGGCACTGTTTGGCAGGAATTGGGGGATAAAGGGGGTTATTCCCCCTTTATCCCCGAACCAAACATGACCTAAGAGGATATGGACGACGACTAGAAGTGATTTAAAAATTCGGATGGACGGTGAAGATCGTTTCCTATTAGAATTAGGTTTTTAGAGTTATATTAACTCTTGCGATTCATCTTTTATTTTTAGAGCTTCATTGAAAAATTCTAATTGAGAGGAAAAACGTAGAGAGCCTCCGTGAGAGAGTTTCTTGTAATCCAATTTTACTTCTTGTACTTTTGTGTCGTGGATTAATCGAATAACGCATTGAGGTGGTCTTACCCGTGGACGTAAGTTGACACATTGTTGGCCGAGCCACGTAATTGTTGTGTCCTTGCATTTTCTTATTTGTTTTATTTCTTTAGTTATTCTCGTGATTGTTTTCTACAATCGTTTTCGCATACTTTCATTTACGAAAGATTCTGTTTTCGCTGTGCTCGTGTCCTGTGTGGGTTGAGTTGTACTCGGTAACTCCACGGCCGGTCCCCTTCGTCTATAGGTAACATACATTAAGAGAGAAAAATAAAAATTTATAATAATAAAAATCGTGATAATAAATCGTAAAAATAGACGGCTTATCCAGAGGAAAAAGTGGAGACAGATGGTTCGTAGAAAAAAAAAAAGAAAAAAAAGAAAATAAAAGGTTCATAAATAGAGTGGGAATTGGGTTAATGTACAAATTTAAAAGTAAAAATATTTTGTGAAAAAAAAATTGACATATATTTTATGGAAAATGCTACTTGTACATCCGTAAGGGATATACATCTCACACCCTCACCCATCTAAGGGTGGGGGTGTGATGAGTGGTCACTTGATGTGACCCGTAAAAAATATCGACATCATTAAAGAAGTGGAGGTGTAGGATGTACACTCCTTCGGGATGTACATGTAGCATTACTCATATTTTATTTGTGACTCCTCAAAACTCCTACTTTTATAAAAAAAAAAAAAAAAAAAAAAAAAGTAAAATAATATCTTAAAATCTATATACATTAATAATTAATATATTATAAAATTAATTGATGAGATTGTTTGAAGTTGACTAATTTTAGATTTGATGAAAATAAATAATTATGAAGCGGCACACTCTCAAAACTCACTCTTTCATAAATTCTGTAGATTAAAAAAATATAAAAAAATATAAAAGCACGGTAATATTATTTATATTATTTCGAGGTATGTTAAAAAATGTATAATAATAATAATAACAACTATACTATATTATATTATCTTATTTTTATTATTTTTATAAATTTATACTATGCGCTATTGTATAATATACCATATAATATAAAATAAAATATTATATAAGATAATAATTAAACATATTAAATATATTATAATGTTTTAAAATATATAGTCTTTAGTTATTTATATTTATTATTTTTGAAGTACTTTTATATATCATTATTGAAGTACGTTATATAATAATATTAAAATATTTTATATAATAATAATAGAGCAATGCTACATGTACACCCCGAAGGGGTGTACATCATACACCTCCACCATTTTAATGGTGACGATATTTTTTACGGGTCACATCAAGTGACCCATCATCACACCCCCACCCTTAGATGGGTGGGGTGTATGATGTACACCCCGAAAGGGGTGTACACATAGCATTTTCCATAATAATAATATAATTCTAATTTATAGTATTATATATATATAATATTTAAACTATTATATATATATATATATATATATATATATATATATATATATATATATATATATATATATATATATATATATATATATATATATATATATATATATATGTATTATTGTACATATATTAAATATTTTATATATGAGACAAATATATAAGAATAATTTTGGTATTTTTAAAAAATATATAATTTACTCTTTGTATTATTTTTTATTATTCTTAATAAAATTATCAAACAAAATTTTAATTACTTTAACCAACAAAAAAATATCAAATCAATCATAATTTTTTAATGATTTTGTGGATTTTCTCTCGTTAATTCGACTAGTTTATTAATTTGGCTCGCAGAATCGAAATACAAAAAATTAATTTACTATAATATATCAAGATATAGTAAATTTATTTTCAATTTTTTTTCTCAAATTTTTTTTTTCACCAGAACTTTTCTTCTAATTTAACCATAGCCACCCATACCACTTTCTAATCCACCAGTCATATATATCAATGGCCAAGCTAAATAGCTTCTGTTTCCTAACTTCTCTCTCTTTTTTCTTTTTCTTTTTCTTTTTTTAGTTTTTTAAATAGGGGTATATATAAGTATATCTTACACCCCACTTCATTCTGAAGTGGGATGAATTTTAATCGTCACTTGATGTGACGAGTGAAATAATATTTATTTCAGAATGGGGTGGGGTGTAGAATGTACACCCCTAAAAGGGTGTACACCTAGCATCGCTCAATAACAGCAATACCAATACTGGACCCACTACTCAATTTAAGTTATAATTTTATTATCTTTTTATTTTAATACGTCGGATCATCGACTCATCGATGCTAATTATTAATTAGGATTTAAAAATCAAGCAGTTAAAAAGATATAATTAATTTACTTAAAATACATGTATAGATATAGCGCTGGAATTCTACTCAATCAGTCTCATGTTATTTTGAACATGACTCGATTCAATTTGACCTTTCGTCACATGACACGACGCTAATCACTTCCTGATAGTGTCAGTCTCACCTCACGTGGCGTGGCGCTGTTTTCGATTCGAACCAAACCGACTGAACCAGACCAAGCCAAACCGAGCCCACTCCGCCAACTTGGCCCCGCGCTGGTGTTGGGTTCGCTGTTACTGTCCACGAGACCAACCCCAGATTCCTGTTAAGAGTTATGGCCATTTGAAATTGGTCCAAAAATAAAATAAAAATAAAAAAATATATATATTTTAAAATTTTTAGATTTAATTGTTATTTTACACAAAACATGAAACCAACAAATACACCAAAAAGATAACCCTGTGCGGACACTTTCGTGGGCCCTACTCTCTGTGCGGATAGGATTCGGCCCAAAACAAAGTTCACGTGGCCCCGGGCCCACCTTTTAGATTCTCACAGTTTTTTTTATTTTTTATTTATTTATTTTTTATTTATTTCCCCGTGAAAATTACGCCTCCACAGCTATTAGTTTAAAGGGTTAATTTTATAATATTTATATAAAGCTCAACCTTTTATATTTATTTTTTAAAAATTTTAATATATATATATATATATATATATATATATATATATATATATATATATATGGCTTATTATTATTGTTAGTTTATTCTTTATTTTTTAACATAATATAAATAGAATATTAATTTTGTCCTTACAAATATATTTTTTCAAAAATTTTAACTGTTAAAAAATATATCTATAATTAAGTATAATATTTAAAAGATAAAAAAATAAATTTATCTCACTATATATATTTTTCTAACCGATGTTGACGACAGAAACATAAATAAACAACTGAAAATTTTTGAAGAAAATATATTTACAAAAAGCTTTATAAAATTAATCATAGTTTAAAATATAATTAATTGCTTCAAAAGTTATTGTTTTTTTTTTTATGTTTTTTATTTGTTTTTAAAAATTTGTTGTTTGGTATTGTAAATTAATAAAAATTTAATTCGTTCGCAAAGGTATGTATGATGATCAATATATTAAAACTAATTAAATTTATGTAATAAATAACTGATTAAATTTCGTAGGTGAAAATGATAACTTAGATATTTCAAGAACATATGTGCATGGCTCACAATACTTTGTCATTTAGGCCTTAATTACTAAAAAAAGGTGTACTCATCAAATCAAACTCCTCTAATATCTTAATTTTAATAATTCCAATCCTACATAACAACTCAAATTATTCATGTTTGAATTGGTCCAATTTGTTTGTTACCTAGATTGGAGCTATCCTATCACATCAAGAACTAAAAATGTTACTTAGTTAGAGACCATGATGTAATATGAATAAAAAACTTTACTTTAATAACTAATTAGGGAAAAAAAAAAGAGGGTATCATAAAAAGAGTTGAATTTATTCTAAAATTATCAAAATATATTTTAAAAAATTAATTCCATTAGCAAACTTTAGAAAAAAAATAAAATAAAGATATTTGAAGGGATTTTTTATAATTGATAAAAATATTTCGATCCTTCAAAAATAAATTTTAAAAGAGCATTTGGATCATCCACACATAAAAAATTAATTGAAAAATTCTCATTCATCCTGAAAAATTTTCGTCCTCCAAAAATAAAAAATTAAAGGACATTTCCGTCCTCCAAAAATAAATAAAATATTTTTAAAATTTTTAAAAAATATGCTAAATATTATTTTTTTGAAAGAAATGTAACAAGTTATTCGCTAAATTCAACTGGAATATGAACTAAGCAACAAGAGTAAGACAACATGGTATCTCAAAAAAGGGGCAAAAAAAAAAAAAAAACACCCACTAACAAAGAGTCAACCCAGATACGCCCACTGCGTCAGCTCATTCCTAATCCACCAGTTCGCTGACAGGTAGATAAAAAATATACATATGTTAAATATTTTTATTTTTTAAAAATATTTTAAAAATAAGGGCAAAAAAAAAACACCCACTAACAAAGAGTCAATCCAGATTCGCCCACTGCGTCAGCTCATTCCTAACCCCACCAGGTCGCTAACATGTAGATAAAAAATATATATATATTAAATATTTTTATTTTTTATTTACTAAAGCATGTAGGCAACTAGAATTTAAAGGACATTTGAGTACTCCAAAAATAAATAAATTTTTTTAAAAAATATTTATTTATTTATTTATTTCTATTTACTGCAGCGCCAGAGCAGGCAGCTAGAATTTAGGAGAAAGGTGGAGGTGAGAATATCGCGGGTGAGCAGACTTGCACTTGCACAGTCACAGCTGCACAGCTGCAGTTGCCATGCAATGCGGGCGGAAGCAGCCACCAAATAATTCGGCTGGCCGGTCCCACAAGCACAAGGCAACTCGGTCCACCCTGTCGCCCGACAAAACTAACAACTTTTAGTTTTTAACGGCCGTTGGGTAACGAGATAAGACAGAACTAGTTATTCCGGAATAAGTATAAAGTACTAAACTAGTGTAAAAAATATATTTGAAATAATTTTAGAAATAAATTTTGTATTTGGTATGAGAATGAGAAATAAAGAATTTTAATTAGGATAAATTATTTTTTTACCCTCAAACTTTATTATGTAATAATAAAGTGAGAGATAGTGCCTCGGTAGACGTGGAAGGATACTTAAGAAAAAAGTAAGAGGGTGGTTGGAATAAGTGAGAACAGTAATTCTCACTTATTCTAGTTGTATTGGAACAAACTATACCGATTGATTTCTGGTGCGTTTGGAAGAATAAGAGGGATATCCCTTCTATTTCTAGTTCTATACCAAATCCAAACAAGTCCTAACTTTCTCACCACGTCTAATAGAAAAAGTTACAAAAAAATTTGATGATTGATATTCGAGATCTTGAATTTAAAATTTAATTATTTTATAACTTTTAATTAAATTTATTTTAAAATAAATAAAATGAATAATATATTATTTTTCTCTTAAGAAAACAAACAAAAAGAACTCTCCCATCCTTCCTCAAAAACTATTCCATAAATTTTGTGCATTGTAATAGTATTATTTAATATTATAAAGGTTCAATCATTAATATCTGAAATTTTAAATTTACAATTTAATTATTTTTCAGCTAAATTTTGTTTTGATAATTTTTATTTGCGATAGTAATATAAAGGTGATGTGTTAGTAATAATTGATGATTTTGATGTTAAATACATTTTATTGAATATAAACACTACTTATTGACTAAACTTTGACTATATTTAATAAATTTTCTCTAACCGTTCTGAGTGGAAAATTCTTAGAATTTATCTATCATAAACAACTTAGTCTATATACATTCTCAAAAAAAATTGGAAAAAAAAAATTAAGAGTTAATATGACTGCATTATTTTAAAAAAATTATGTACTTTTATAATAATAATTTTATTTAAATTTTAATTATTTTTGTAAATATTCGTTATTTCACCTTTTTCTCCTAATTTTTAAATGTCAGAAAATATTTTCAGAAATTACGATATTAATGAAGAGGGCGAAATGATTCTATTACCTTTATTTTATTTTATTTTTTTTTAATATATATCTGCTATTTGAAGAGTATTTTCGATATAAATTATAAAAAAGTTGACGGAACCGTGACGGAGGAGATCAAATGCATCAACTTGAATTTTTAAGAAGATAAAATATAAATATTTAAAAGTGAGAAAGAATAATAAAAAAAAATAAGTATTTACACGAGGATTTGATGTAATTTAGCCTAAATTCGGTGGAGCAGTGTATAGGGGTGGCAATCCAGCTCGCTGTTCGCGAGCCAGCTCGTGTTCGGCTCGAAATGAGCTCGAGATCGAATCGCTCGTTTAGTAAACGAGCCGAACACGAGCCGGATTTTTCAGTTCGTTTAATAAACGAGCCGAACACGAGCTGGGGTCAGCTCGCTCGTGTTCGACTCGATAACAGCTCGAATATATATATGAGCAATGCTACATGTACACCCCGAAGGGGTGTATATCATACACCTCCACCATTTTAATGGTGACGATATTTTTTACGGATCACATCGATTGACCCATCATCACACCCCACCCATTGGATGGGTGGGGTGTGTGATATACACCCCGAATGGGGTGTATGGGTAGCATTTTCCTATATATATATATATATATATATATATATATATATATATATATATATATTACTATTTAGATTCTAGACCATCAATTTTTTATAAATTTTAATTATTAGATTAAAATTTTAATTTTTTAATTTTCTTTCAACTTTACACCTAATAATAGAAATGAAAATCAAATTTGTTGTTCGCGAGCCAGCTCGTGTTCGGCTCGTTAATAAACGAACCGGTTCGAGTCGAATTTTTCAGCTCGATATTTAAACGAGCCGACGCCAACTCGCTCGTGTTCGGTTCGTTGACATCCCTAGTAGTGCCCAAGCTGCGATGCACCGGGTGCACCCAGTTATGTCTCGCTTCCTCTCCACCCGAGCCCCACCTCGAGATTCGAGCCAATTCAAAAATAAAAATAAATAAATAAATAAATAAAAGAGGGAGGCGCGCGCGCGAACGCACACGCGCCCGAGCGCGCGCGCCATATCGGCGACGGTGCGATGTCCCCCCCCCCCCCCCTCTCGCACGTGCGCTTCCACGTGATCGTCTCCCTCGTCCTCGTCCACACAAAACGGCGCCTCGATCCTCGATCCTCGATCCCCGATCCCTCACTCCCCCCTCACTCCTCTCTCTCTCTCTCCGCCACCGCTTCCGCTCACTCTCGCCCCATTTTAAACCCTTCTCGTTCGATCCCCAATCTCTCGCCGCTTAATTCGATCGGGAGGATCATCGATCGTAGAATACGATTAGAGGTACGTACGCAGTGATCTTCAATCTCGTTCTCAGTTCAAATTTCAACTCGTGATTTGCTTAATTTCTTAATCAGTTTGAGCAAATTAAGCGATTTCCACGAATCCCTCGATCTTTGTTTATCTCTTCTTAATTAATTATCTGTGTTTTTGGCTACATGAATCAGATGAAATCGTACTCGGAACTCAGCTCCGTGGTTTTTAATGTGTTAAATCTGAGAAAAGTGTTTTGCAAAAATAAATTTTGGAAGAGTAAAATAAAATGAGTTTTTTTTTTTTTTTTTTTTTTTTTTTTGCTTAATTAAATTTCAGATCTAGAAGAGTAGATTTAGCCACACTAAACACAATCCTTGAATTCACTCATCTTGAGAAAAAAAAAAGTGTTGTTAATTGTTATGCTCACACCATATTTTTGGTATGAATTATTTTGAGTGGGCTATTTAATATTTTAAAATTTTATTTTTATTATTTAAATTTTTTATTTATTTGACTTGAGTCAACTGTTGACGGCACTCTAATTTTAAAATTTAAATTAATTATCAAAATTATCATTTAAATTTTAGAGTTAAGATGCTGCTGACTAATTAAAATCAAACAAACTGAAATAGCGAATAGTGAAATTAAAATTTTAAAAAATTTACTAAACATTTCAAAATGAGCCAATAGTCCATGCAAATTTTGTATATATTCAATTTTTTCTTGTTATTTTGTCTTTATATATTTGAATCTATATCATTCCTAATTTAAAAGTGTAAGATAACATAATAAATCTTAGTTCCTATAAAAACACTCTTAACTTTGAGCCATTTTAAAATAAAATTTTTATTTTTATTTTTTTTATTTGATATGTATTAAATTGTAAATTTAGTTAATTTTATTATTAGTTATTTTTTCAAATTTTACGTTTCTAATATTCTTCCAACCACAAAAAAAAATGTAAATTTTAAATAAATAAAAATTAGTAAAATTTGAGGCTCTAATTTAAAATAACCTCTTTACGTTGAGAGGATATACACAGTGTTAACTATTAATTAATTTTTTTTTTTTTAATTTATTATCATATTCTACATGTGAGAGCCCCCCCTTTCCCCTTTGGGAGTTGCACCGTGTCATTTTCGTTGGATAATAATACCTGGACCATTCTCGTCCATGTGTGAATCAAATTGTTTTTCTTTTTTTTTTAATAAGATGATAAAAGAAATATATTTGTATATATTAGCAGACTCGTGACCAACGACAAGATGTTTCAAATTTTGAATTTTTTTAAATAAACTACTATTCAACAAATATTTTTTAAAATTCTCCGAAAAATAATAATTTTTTTTTGTTTTTTTTTTTTTTCAATACAAGTCATAATGGGTGGGGTAACCAGGGTGGGGGACAAAGACGAAACAGTACAAAATCTTATCTATACCCAGCCAATTAGAATGTTACATCTCATTGCATGGGATTTAATAACATGTAATAGTTGTTGTCTCATATTAGGCGCACACATGACATGAGCACTCCAAATATTGCGAGCCATTCACTGATGTTCCAATGGCTAAGGCACTGTCGACGTTGTTACCTATCATAATCCACCCCCACTGGGTCAAATAGGCGAAATTAATTATTATCTGCACCCAACAACATCGACTCATCTTGTTTCCGATCATCCTGATCAAAAAGTGATTTTCGTGTGAGGAAAAAATTGATGTACGGTCGACACGTGGTGCAATAGGCGAGATTAATAATTTATTGCTATAAATAAATTGCAGATGAGATTACTGAATCGTTATTGATACAGTTCAAGCAGCAGGTATGGGACATTCATTCTCTGAAAATATATTTTTTTTCTAATTAATTAGCCAACACAACACTGTTGTATTTACTATTTAGTAGTAACTACTAAATTCCCTGCAATTTCCTTCTCTATTTGCGTGTAGCGATGGATCAGGAACGTACTTACAGCGGCGGCGGCAGTGGCGGTAGCGGCAGCGGCAAGATCACCGCCACTGCAGCTGCAGGAGCAGGAGCAGCAGCAGCAGCAGGAGCAGCAGCAGCAGCAGCTTCGAAGTTGATCCCTCACCTCCCCCGCGACTCCCGTGGATCCCTCGAGGTTTTCAACCCCTCATCCTTCTCCCCCTCCACCAACGCTCGCCACCGCCCCTCCTCCCCATTCTCGGCGTGGCAGTCGCAATCCCCAGCCCCAACCCCTCCCGCCGAGGAGGACGACAACGGGGTCGCCACGCCATGGATGGCCCTCCCCCGAGCTCCTCCTCCGCCGCCGCCGCCGTCGCAGGCGATCTCGGCGGAGGCGGCGACGGAGGGGGAGGTGGGGGCGGCGGCGCAGAGGGCGGCGGAGTGGGGGCTGGTGCTGAGGACGGACGAGGAGACGGGGCGGCCGCAGGGGGTGGGGGTGCGGCGGAGCGGCGACGACGCGGCGGCGGCGAAGAGGGGGAGGGATTCGGGGAACTCGCGGCGGAGCTCGGAGGAGTCGGAGGGGGGAGTTGGAATTGGGGGAGGGAGAGGGGGGATTCCTAGGGTTTCGGAGGAGCTCCGGGAGGCGCTGTCGGCGTTCCAGCAGACGTTCGTGGTGTCGGACGCGACGAAGCCCGAACACCCGATCATGTACGCCAGCGCCGGCTTCTTCAACATGACCGGATACACCTCCAAGGAAGTCATCGGCCGCAACTGGTACTACTGCTCTCCTTTTCCTTACCCCCTCTCTCTCTCTTTCCAATTTGATATGAATAATACTATCCATACATTCAAAATCGATTGTATATTCCATTCATTCTAAATAGAGATTTTTTTACCGATTATTTTGAAACAGTAAAATTTACTTTTAGTTTTGTAAGATGTACAAAAAGTATTCTTTATTTTATATTATTGTGAATGTAAATAATATAATCATCATCATTAGTTTCAAATGCAAATGGAGGCCATAGTTATGACTTATGAGTGGCAAGAAAAAAAAAATCTGGATCCGGGTCAAAATCGGGTCCAACAACTGGTAGAGATAATAATAACTATTTATGATTTCGAACAACATATTGTGTCCGGATTCGAACAAAATCGAGACCAAATTTGTTTTTTTTTAAAAAAAATATAAATATTAAAATAGTGTAACCATAGAGACATTTCATATATATTTTTTAAAAGTAAACTATTTAGAATTAGAAAAATATTTTATTTTGTCGACATGGTTTGTCCGAATTTTCATGCCGAGATCTGAGCAGGTTTTTTAATCTGGACAAAATAATTTGTATAATTCTGGTTTTTTGGACAGAACTTTTTGTTCGGATTGTATTTTGCTGCCACCCCTAGCCATAATACAGATATCACTTGAATTTCAGAAGTTTGGATTTTAGGATCCAATCTTTTTAAATTTCTAGAAAATTTTGAAATTACAGATTTGCTCTTGTAAAGTTTTAAGTGAACGAACATATCTTTTTAAATTTCGAAAATAAAAATTTGTAGTGACCGCTAATTTTTAGCAGATTTTTTTTAAAAGATTTTTTGAGGGTCTAAAATATGGAATTCACATAGAATCTTCTGATGATTATTTATTACTTTTTTAACATTTATAAAACATATAAATGGTATAATACTATGGCCCAAATTTTATTTTCCAGCTTATTTGGTCATAATACTGTAGAATATAGTTTTTTTAAAATGTTATTTGAATAGTACTATTAAGATAAGCACTATAACTCCGAAAAGATTCTTTTTACAAGCAGCTTTAGAGGCTTTGAATCTCGCTTTTGCTTTCTATTATAGTAGAATCTTTATTTTTTCGTTCTTTTCCAAATGCACTATTAAAGGCAGATGCTGTTGAAAGTGAAAGCAAAAGTGGGGCCAAATTAATTTTGAACCTCCAAAGTTTAGTTCATCTCAGATAATGGCTCATACTTTTTGTTAAATCAAATAGATCTATCAACTTCTTTTCACGAAGTTGACAGAGCTCTTTTTGTCATCGAAGTAGCTTGAAATTAGGTTATGTGACATCCTCCGTATCATACAAATTGCTCCGTACATGCATTTTGCAATATAAGTTTAATTTTTGTTGAAAGAGTAGTGTGCAACCACATGCAAATGTTGCACAAATACTTCTTCACCTACATGAGCCAATTAAATGTAGTGCAGGAAACCACTAGTATAGTTCTAATCGATAGGATTGAATCACTAAACGAAGTTTGAGTCATCAATAGAAGCGATTGATTTTAATGGATTGTAGTAAGCTTAGTTCTCAGATGCATCATTTCTTTCAGGTAGGTTCATTCCCTGCGTTGATTTATACATTTTCTTAATGCCAGGGACCTTTATGTTAGCTTTTCCCGATCATTGTACAACACTATCTATGATACTATAACATCGATTCTAAAGTAGCTTATTAGTAGTTCTGTTTCTTCTCTTGGGACTTATTTACTTTGAGTTTACTTCAAATTGTTCCTCTGTGCAGCCGATTCCTACAAGGCACTGGAACTGACCCAGAAGAGATTGAAAAGATAAGACAAACATTGGCGGCAGGATCAAATTATTGCGGTCGGATATTGAATTACAAGAAGGATGGAACACCCTTTTGGAATCTCCTAACTATTGCACCAATCAAGGATGAGGATGGGAATGTTCTCAAGTTCATTGGGTGAGTTCCTGCTGAAATTAAGTGGTGCACCATTTTCGCAAATTAAACCATGCTACACGTGTCTCTTTCTAACTTAAAACCACATTTTGATACTTTTTTTTATTGATTTTGATTTGTTGATGTTGCTGCAGGATGCAAGTGGAGGTCAGTAAGTACACCGAAGGCAGTAAGGATACAATGGTCCGCCCCAATGGACTGCCAGAGTCTTTGATCCGATACGATGGTATCGTGTGATTTACTGATTTTCCATTTTTGCCACATAATGGATAATAAAGAAACTTATTCTAGATTTATTTATTTCTAAATTAGAATATGTTTTTGCAGCAAGACAAAAGGATAGGGCCCGTAGTTCAGTCTCGGAGCTCCTGCTGGCAGTAAAGGAACCCCGTGCACCTTCAGAATTGATGAACAACCTTTTCGGGAGAAAATCTGAAGGTGGTGGAGAAATGACTAGACCAGAAATTCTCGGTAGGAGAAGCTCGGGCGATGCAGGTGGTGTTCGGCGCAATTCGCGCAGTGGGATGAGAAATTCATTGGAGAAGATAAGTGAACTTCCTGAAAGAGGGAATAAGTCTAGAAAATCAGGCTTGCGTTCCTTTATGGGGTATGTATTAAAGCATTGTCGATCAATATTAAATATGCACAAAAAATTCATTGCTCTTTCATATTGGTATGATCTTTCCACAATACAAAAAGCCAGTTTGCTATCAATACTACTACCTACGCTCTTTCTGCAGTTAGTCCTTTATCTGTCACCAAGTTTACTTGTGGTCTAGCCAGTCTACTATCAGTGTTTTGGCATTTTTGCAGTTTGTTCAAGCGAAAATAGATCACGATCTTTCAATTAGAAACTTGTTGAGAGAATTTCTCCATCTTCGTTAATGAACTGGAGGTTTTCTCCTCCTCAGCTTTCCTATGTTTAGATATCCTCAAAGGTTCATAACTTTCAACACAAGGAATCACTGTGTGTATAACAATTAAAAGAACAAGTATTCATAATTATGTTTTGAGGCCTTGTAATGTAGGAGAAGAAGATGATCGATTATCTATCTCCAAATTAATTGCTCTCAATTTGTCGATATACTGCATTTAATAGTTGTTCATACTAATCCATACGAAATGGAGGAACAGAATGCAATGCATATCTTGTTTTGTGAATTGGGAAATATACTCCTGCATAATTCTATTTTCATTGTGCAGACTTATCGGCATAGGCAATGCAAATGCGGAAAAGCATCAGTTGGAAGTTCCAATGGAGGATGCTGCGATGATGGAAAGTGATGACGAAAGACCAGAGAGCTTTGACGATGAAGCGAGAAGAAAAGAGATGAGAAAGGGTATTGATTTGGCTACAACACTTGAACGCATTGAGAAGAACTTTGTCATCACTGATCCAAGATTGCCTGACAATCCTATTGTAAGTATCACATTTCAACATTAAAAATGAAGGTACACTTAAGACATATAAGATCCTACTAAATCAATGATTACTTTTTGCAATGTTTCAGATATTTGCGTCGGATAGTTTCCTCGAATTAACTGAATATAGTCGTGAAGAGATACTGGGAAGAAACTGCAGGTTTGATTGTAACCTTACCATGTGTGTTATCCAGAACATAACTAAAAACAAAATCTAAGGAATGTCATGAGTAATATTCTACACATGAAAAATGATTTTATTTGTTTTAACTTCATAATAATTCTCTACTAACATCCACATTGAGTATTTTTTTTGATCCGCCTATAACTCAATTTTTTCAGGAATTACTGTTAGTAGATTTGGCACTCATTAATAATTTTGTCCTTTTTTTTTCTGGGTAACTTGCAGGTTCCTCCAAGGTCCTGAAACAGACCGAGAAACAGTTAGAAAAATAAGAGAAGCAATTGATAACCAACGGGATGTCACTGTCCAACTGATAAATTACTCCAAAAGTGGTATGCTACTCTTCACTTGAACTGTAGCTGTTTATTTGCCAGAATAAAATCTACAGTTCTTCCCTCAAAAAAATAAAATCTACAGTTCTGATAATTGAAGTTATCTTTGTTAGATTTTTGGCAAGTTTTAGCCCTAGATATGTAAGAAATGATAACCATCTTAAACAAACCATCTCATCCTTATCCTTTTCTCTAAAATGCCTAAGTGTATTAACTATGTTTTACTGTCAATTAGAGAAATATCTTATACAGTTACGTAATTTAGTGAATATTAAAACTTTGGCATTTAATTTTGATTTTTCATTATTCTCTCCTGTAATTTGAGACATGAAATCCCTGGCCAGGTAAAAAGTTCTGGAATCTTTTTCACTTGCAACCAATGCGTGATCAAAAGGTAATGCATTTTAACCAGATTAGAAAAAAAAGTGTGTTCCATCTTGTTTAAGAAAATTGCCTTGAATTTCACTTTCTCTTTTGCTGGATTTTATCTAAAGTCTAAACTTTATCTTATGACGTAAACAGGGAGAGGTCCAGTATTTCATTGGAGTTCAGTTGGATGGTAGCGAGCATGTAGAGCCACTCCACAACTGCATTCCGGAGGATACCGCAAAAGAAAGCGCTAAGTTGGTATGTTATCTCTCTTTTATTGTTAAACCGGGTTATTTTTGTCAAAATGGTTGCAAAATGAGATAGTATTTATATCGCATAATGTTGGATTTGATCAACAAAAAAGTTTCACAAGCATTATTGACTTCTTATTTTCAAAGCACTCATCGACCTGCTTGCTCAATTTTTTAACTGCCTTTAAAAGAATGTAGTTCTTTCTATCTAATCACCTCAATCACCTACCTGGTAGGCTGGTACAATTAGTGCTTCCATAGCTTCAGATATTTGCAATCTTAGGATTGACTTAACTTAATGGACTCAACATCTAAAACTTCTGTTATTAGTTTCTCTTACTGGCTTTTATTGACTATGAAAATCTTCTTTGCCACTAATCCAAAGCAATTCTGCAACTTCTTATATGAAAACATTTCAGGTCAAAGACACGGCAGATAATGTAGATGAAGCAGTGAGGGAACTTCCAGATGCTAATTTGGTAAGGTTTTAGATTTTTTTTTTATTCTTCATTTTTTGCATTCTATAATTTCCATGTAGTCGTGGTGATAATTTATCACCATGTTCAGAAACCTGAGGATTTATGGGCTAAGCACTCAAAAGTTGTCCTGCCAAAACCTCATAGGAGGGATAATTCATCATGGAAAGCCATCCAAAAGGTATATACTGCTTGAAAATTTGTAAAATCGTTTTTTACACAGGTATCCTGTGTCTTACTGGAGCTCAAACATAGGCTTTTAAAATACGACTTGTGCCAAAATTTCGAAAACATAATTTGCGAACTACTTTGCAGGTTTTAGAGAGTAGCGAAAAGATTGGCTTGAAACATTTCAAGCCTGTCAAGCCTTTGGGATCTGGTGACACTGGCAGGTAATAAGCAATGATATTTTGCTTTACCCTCCAACAGTAATTCAAGTTAGTTATCAAATTCGTTAGGTAATGCTAACTTTCCTATCTAGAAACCTTTAAAGGAAATTATTAGCACTTTTAGACAATGTAGTCTGATATACTTCTCTTCCACCTTGAGAAGTTATATATGTGGTTATTTTGGTTTATAAAGTCAAACATGAAACTCATTTGCTTTGAAATGGCAGTGTGCATTTGGTGCAATTGTTAGAAACGGGAGAGTACTTCGCAATGAAGGCTATGGATAAGAATGTCATGCTTAATCGCAACAAGGTTAGAAGACTGCTTTATATGGTTCTCATCTCTATTGAAGTGAAAAAAATAATCACTAGATTTTTATCATTTTCAGGTCCATAGAGCTACTGCAGAGAGAGAAATACTTGATATGTTGGATCACCCTTTCCTTCCAACATTATATGCATCTTTCCAGGTTTGTTATGCAAAATTCTTTTTGTTAAGCAAAAGTCAAAAGGGCCTGTATGGATTATAGAATAACTTATTTGGTGTATATGACAACCATTGGAACCTCATAATTGACTACATTCTAAATTTTCCATATATAATCACCAAAGAAAGTTGAAACTAGACTTGCAATAGAATTTAAGGTTTGTTGCCGTAATTTTGCTACCATTTAATCATCATGAAGCTCTAAACTCCAATTGAGAGAGTTTGGCCATCCTTCTCTTCTGTCAAGCTTGAGATTTTTCTTTAACTAAGCTGCATTTGAAATTGATTTTATTATTACTAGTAGATTAGTTACTTTTACCTACAGATATTAACAGTAGCATTATATGCGTATATTTTGCAGACTAAGACACATATTTGTCTAATTACTGACTACTGCCCTGGCGGAGAGCTCTTTTTACTTCTAGACAGGCAACCTTTGAAGGTCCTCAGGGAAGATGCTGTTAGGTGGTGATTTTTCCCGTTAAATATTATCGCACAAATAACTGCTTAAATATTTTATGTTTCAATGTCTTAAGTTATTGTATGAAGTAGCAGTGCATGCCTATAGTTGTTTATGGAAAAAATGCATTGCTTTTCTCGGCCTGTTCTAATTTAACTTTAGTTTTATTGTTCTTCTGTCCCTGTAACATTTTTTTTGTTTTTTAGGAAATTTGGGCTAAGCCCTATATATTGTAGCCACTTAAAAAAAGGAGGCCGAATAGTTTTGATTCAGTCTGTCCTATAAAAAAGTAAAAGATAGACGATGTGGGTAAAGTGCGACTCTTGAACCTTCTACACAGATGTTTTCCTCTGTTGGAAAAAATGTTCGCTGCAAACATTTTACGCTCTTTCCTTCGGAAAAAAAATGTTCGCTGCTACACTCTGTCAGAAGGTGATTTTTGACGAATTTATGTTTTGATAAGAGCCACTATAAATATAATACAAGATGTAGTAAGTTTATCCTAATATCTATGTCTTCTGTAGTGTCCACTATCAAATACGCATTATGCTTATATACCATATACTTGGATAGTTGCTTATGGGATCTCAGTTTGAGTATTTCTAATCTACCAGGATACTAGAGCATTTTGATCTGTGAACCAGGACTTTTAGCTGCGTATAACTGATAATAGAAAATTTTGATGAATTCAGATTCTATGCTGCAGAAGTGATTATAGCACTTGAGTACCTGCACTGCCAAGGTAAGGAGCCAACACCTACTAGTCATCCTAGATTCCTCTGTGATTAATTTAAGATGTGGATTGGATAGTCATTTGCGGAAAATTCAAATTTGTTAGCCTAAAACTCTGTTTAGTGTTAGCGAGTAAGAATTTACTATTAACTTTGCATTGGGCCTGTGATGTTTCTCCATGATTCAATTTCCTTTTTTCCCCTCCATTTCCTGCAGGTATAATCTATCGAGACCTAAAGCCAGAAAATATCTTGCTTCAGAGAGATGGACACATTTCCCTCACAGATTTTGATCTTTCATGTTTGACATCTTGCAAACCACAGGTGAGTAAGATATCTAATGTAATCATGTCCAAAAATGTTTTGTTTTGTTTTTTTCCATCTCTCATGGTTCTAATATCTTCTTTGATTGCCTCTTTAGTGTTACTTTTATCATTAGCACACCAAATTTGTAAAAAAGCTTGTAAGGACCCTAAATTGTAATATTTTTATTTCATTTTATTTTATTTGAAAAAAGCCCTGATAGATGCAACCCCTTGAATATGCTAATATTCATTCAAGATTTTCTGGTGAAACTCTCCCTTTCTAACTGTACCCTTCATCTATTTTAATTTATATATCAGCTAATTCTTTTCTATGGCGCCCCTTTCTAGCTCTTGTTTCCCGATTCTGTGGATAAAAAAAAGCATTCAAAAGGACGAATTCCTCCAGTTTTCGTAGCTGAACCAATGCGAGCTTCGAATTCTTTTGTTGGGACTGAAGAGTACATTGCGCCAGTATGTCTGTCCTTTTATCGATTATGAAATTCATTAATGTTATATCGAATCTATTTTGTTCTCCTAATGTGTATAGAAAATTATGCAATATTTTTGTTGCCGATCAAGCTAAATTGTTGTATATATGTGCATATATTCCTACATTTCATAGTTCTTACATGACCTATTTCTCTAAATTATTTTGCAGGAGATTATCACTGGAGCTGGACATACTAGTGCTGTTGACTGGTGGGCTCTTGGTAAGCTTTCAACTACTGAACAAAATGAGTAGTCCTAATAATACCATTGTTTCATTGTAGCTCCTTTTTTTTTTTTTTTTTTTTTTTTTTTTTTTTTTTTTTTTTAATCCTCATATTTAGAAGGCATTATCATCTAGAAATGAAAAAATCAAGACTCAAAATCACATATGCAATATTTGGCTTAACTCTTTCATTTCTATTCTATAAATCACATCTTTATTTTCAGACAATTAGTATTTTGTAACAATAATAAATTTTGAGTTAAGTGTCATACTATACCAGGTATTACAGCTTATTCTAACAGTTATTTTTATCCTTTGCTTTTTTATTTTGTGTGTGCGCGTGTGTGTGCATATGTCAACCTCAACAGGAATCCTTCTCTATGAGATGTTCTATGGCTATACGCCATTCAGAGGGAAGACAAGACAAAAGACATTTGCCAATGTTCTTCATAAGGATCTTAAATTCCCTGCAACTATATCGGTATGTTCAAGAGATTTTCCTCACGTAATCATGTTTCAAGAATTAAGGGTAGTAGCACCGTCTAGGGTATCGTATACATACACACATATGTACATTTATATGTATAGAATTTTCACTTCGATGTATAGGACTGTACTGAATGATATTTGTAGAAAACTAAAACTCATTAATTTGATGAGCAGGTAAGTCTTCCAGCAAGACAGTTGATGTACCGGCTGTTGCACAGAGACCCCAGAAATCGACTCGGCTCGTATGAAGGAGCTAATGAGATTAAACAACACACCTTCTTTCGTGGAATCAATTGGGCTCTTGTTCGCTGCAGAGTATAAAAACCTTATATGCTATTATTTCATTCTCTTTACAGTTTACAGCAATTAATGCTTTTGGTTTTCTCTCTCCCTCTTTTTTTTCTTTCAACCCTCGTCATTTACCACTATTTTTTGGAATCTCAAATTGTGAAAAGTACCACTGAAAGGTCACATAATCCGTCTGAAAACACCACTGAATCTCTTCTTCTTTTGGTCCTTTCTTTGAACCTCGTCACTTAAAATGGTTTAACATCAACCTATACTATGAAGGCAACAAGAAATTGAGGTTTGTAGGATCCAACGCACGATACAGTTGTTTCAGTTTGAACAAGAATTTAAGATTAGCTGAATATTCGTCTCTTATAGAGAAAGAACATACCGTGAAGAAAACTGTAAACATTTTCTTTTTTCAGTTTAACTTCTGTTTCTACAAAATAGCAAACATCACATAGGTCGCCATAAAATTTTCAGATGTCAAAATATAACTGCATTACCATTTTCATCGTCTGCTGATCACAAATTCTTTATGATTGCTAGGCTCAGCCAAAGCTTGATGCACCACTTTTCGAGGATGACTCCACAAAGGAAGCTAAATTTGCAGATGTTGATACTCTAACAGATATGTTCTGAGAGGTAATGCAGATGCCAAACAAGATATTTCAAATCTTGCATCCACTATAAACTCCAAATCCTCTTTTTGTCCTTTGTTAAATGCCGACTTTGTTCCAGATGTATTTTCTCAATGGTTCCTGCTTTTACTGAAGAACATCTCACGATCATTTGCATTTATGTATCCTTTTGGTTGAGCTCTTCAGCCATTTCAAGGGTTTTGAATTCTCCCAGTTTCCTAGTTTCTTCTTGCATATCATCCTGAGCCATCATGAGTAGAGTCAGAAACTGACTCAGTGATATGATGAAGTTTCCATCAGCATTGTAGTGCAGCAATTTAAGTTTCTGGTCGAATGTTTAGAGTGACTTCTAGCTCTGTTTAATTGTACAACTTAAGAGGCAGCCTTTCCCGTCTGTATGTATTATCATTTTAGATCTTTTATTTTCAATCTTTTCCATGTATTTTCTGTCAGCATGTTTGCAGAATAATGTAATGACTTTCAGAAAGTAGACCATTAAAATCACTGTTCTCTTTCACCATTGGCTTTTGATATTCAATGTAGGACAACAAATGCTCAGTTGTTTATTATATAGATTATTGGCCATTTTGCAAAAATAGAAAACAGTCCATTTTATCTTTAAGTAGGCAAAAGTAGGACAGTTCTTTCATTTTTTTTGCAACTTCGGCCTGCTTATGAACTCTTATTTAGGATCAAACTGCTCCTCGGCTACATGACCTTTCTTACCTGAGTAGAAAATGTCGGATCATTGGTGTTAATTATTAATCCCAAAAGCTCGAACTATTAGAAATATACAATCAATTCAATTAAGGCGTATAGACGCGGCGTTTACGGGTCTCGACTCAGCTTATTAGGCTCACGCCACAATCTAGCTTCACGTTATTTCGAACGTGACTCGGCCCAACTTGGCTTTCCGTCACAGAGCTGCTGATCCATTCCAGCCAATAATTCCCACCAACATTTGCGTAAATTCGCAGCATGCGGAAACCAAATCCGTGACCTTTAGCTCCAATACTACTTATAGGATTGTTAGTGCTAATCATTCATTCCAAAAACTCGAATTTTTAGAAATATATAACCAATTCACTTAAAATGTATGAACATAACAACACCTATGGATCTCGATTGTGTTTCCACCCAACTAACCTCACATCATTTCGAATATGACACGGTCTAACCCAGCTTCGTACCGTTTCGAGCACGACTCGGCTCAACCTGACCTCTGGACACATGTTAGGATGCTAGTCCATTTAAACCAATAGAAAAGACTTTGCTTTGCTTGAAAACTTTTAAAATTCTTTTTAAATGCACTCCATTCAAAATAGATCTAGTTATTATCTGATTGAAGGTGCATGAAATTACCAAAAAAAGGAACCTCATATACAGAGAGTATCTCAGGATGACTCAACATCAATGAGTAGAAATGTAAAGATAGAATAAGATACCAGAAGTCATACAACATGGCAATCCCATATTTCAGCAAATAAGTTAGTCTTTGTTGCCCTAAGTTTTGATTCCAATATTCATCTCACAATGCAACTGTCGATACAGAATGATGACAAGTTTTTGGCGAAAGATGTGGGATCAGTGCTTGCATTTTCGCATCACGTCCCTGGCAATATATCATCCATTGCAACTTTCTAGGAAAAGCGAAGGACAAAGTTCAGTATTCAAATTACATGAAATTTAGCATCTTACAGAATTTTCGTACTGATTCGAGAAATGAGTCGAAAAGAAAAAAAAAAAAAAAATCGCTCTACAAATTGACAAACATGACGTAGGGACGGTAAAGACTGGGAATTTCCACTCGATTCATACATTTTAAAGCTACAAATTAAAGAAGCTTCATAACGGATCGTCGCAAACAACAATCTGCAAATGAGACTGATCCTTATTTCCCCCATATGGCCTAACAAATGCTCTTCTCCACCACACTTCAAAAGCTCTTCGCATGTTGGGGCAGTCATCCTTCTTGTTAAGAAAACAATCGAACCATCTCAACAAGATTTCTTGTTGCTGGGCCATCGGCAATGTTAGAATAGTATGGCAAAGCCCATCCTCCACCATCTTCTTATCAAAGCTCCTAGAAGCCCTTCGCATCCAACCAAAGTCTTCATAAAGAGCTTCCAACCATATCTTTAACAGAGAAATCCTCACATCCTTGGATACTAAAATGTGACCTTTACCAATCGCGATACAAATCTGAGCAGTGATCGCGCTAATCTCGTGTCTATACATGCAGGGGATCTTCGAATGAAGTTTAGCAAGCTCCTTTTGATCAGCCCAAACAGAGACAAACTCATCGGCAACCCTATTGCTTATTAGAATCTCAACAAGCCACTGCAGGTTATCGGCTTCTCGAGCTATTTTTTCCATTAGAGGCACCTTTTCCTGTTGGGCTTTATCTAAATTCACAGCCTCGGAGAGTACTAGCAGCAAAGAATCAAGACATTTGTTGCAGAGGTGGTAAAGGGCTCCTCCCAAAAGATCAAAGTTTTCACAGTTGGTGTGAGGTTTTATATCCTCGGTAAGCAACCGAGATAGCAAGGACTTCATTTCTCGACGAGCTTTCTCGTCTTTCGATTGAAGGACAGCAGCCAAAACCCTCATTAGAATGTTGTCGGAAGTAAAAGATGTGGAAGGCTCCTTAGAAATTCTATGTAGGACTTCGATCGCCGGAATATGATGAGGGAGATGACTAAGAAGGGATACCACTTGTTCCTCCTCATCCTCAGACCAAGGTACAGAATCCAAGTAGTCGAGGCATGACGCGATTCCAGAATCGACCATTAGATCATTACAAACCTGTACAAATTACAAAATTTTAAATATATGTTTGCAGAAACATATAAGAACATCGAAGCATTTCATCGAATGTTTCCTAATTTGTTTCCAACTACCTAATCATTCCTTTCTACCTACTAGGGGCCCAAAATTTAAGTAAAGTATCCGCTTATTTCTTTCGATCTATTTGTCTAGATGTAAAGCTGTTCGAAGAAGCACTAGCAACTTTTTCATCTGTATCCTCCTCTACTGCTTCCAGCTACAGTAGAAGCAGAAGCATCAAATTATTTCTAAGTTCCTGTCCCACCTACTATTTGCCAATTCAAAACTACACTATTTCTTCAATTGCACTTGTTTTTAATCTTAACACTAGCACCTATTCTCAATTACGCACAAACACAAAATTTTGAAAAGGAGAAAAGGAGAAAAAAAAAAAATGTCACCTTGAGGAACGCGAGAACCCTCTCCACGGGCTCCCCCGCGAGCCACTTGCTCGCGTCCGCGGAGTACATCATCCCCACCACCCCCAGGAACGCCTCGGGATCCGCGCACTCCTCGAGCTCCACCGCCGCGCCGCGGACCCCGGCGAGGCGCGCAGCGAAGAACCGGCTCCGCGCCTCGAGGACGCGGCGGTGGGCTGAGAGCGAGGCCCGGGCCCCGTCGGCGGAGGCGATCGAGAGCTCCACGTCGCCGGGGCCCTCCACCGCCACCGCCGCCGCCACCCTCTCCCGAACCCGGCGAGCCGCCGCCCCCTGCTGCAGCTGCTGGTGCTGCTGCGGCGGCGGCGGCGGCGGCGGATGAGCATGCCGCGGCGCGGCGGATTCCTCGCGCGCGATCATCTCGAAGAGGGTGGAGCGCTTCGGGGAGGGATGGCTCGCGGAGGCGGAGGCGGAGGAGGAGGGGGGAGGAGGTGGGGAGGAGGAGGAGGGGAGCGAAACCCTAGGGGAGGGGAGAAAGCCGCGGCGGAGCATGGCGGAGACGTCGACGAGCTTCTCGAAGTTTTCGGCGGCGGTGGCCATTGTAGAGAGACCAGAGCGAAAGAGAAGGATGTGGAATTGATGCGAAAGAGAGGACGAGTTTGGATGTTATGGAATTGATGTGAAAGAGAGGAAGAAACGGGAGTGAGAGGTGGAGAGTGGGGACAAAAGGGAGCAAAATAAATAAATAAATATATAATAGTAGTAGTGGGATTTTTTTAAGAGCAATGCTATATGTACACCCCGAAGGGGTGTATATCATACACCTCCATCATTTTAATGGTGACGATATCTTTTACGGGTCACATCGATTGACCCATCATCACACCCCATCCATTGGATGTTTTTTTTTTTTTCACCACGCCAGTGTCACGATGAAAAAACACTCATAAGAAATAATTTATCATCTTTAAGATACTTAGGCCCCGTTTGGTTCGGGAATAAATTTAAGAGGTATAAATTTTTTTATACCTGGAATAGCTTGCTATTCCGGGATAATGAAGTATAAAAATTAAATTACGTTTGGTTGAAAAGTTGGTATTCTCTGTAATAGTTAAAATTGTGTTTGGTTAAAATTATGGAATAGTAGAGGATAGCGGAAAAAAAAAGATAAAATTTTTATAAAAATACCAACTCTGCCCCTTAACTTTTTTTTTTATAGAAAAATTAATTTAATTATTATATTAAATTTGAAATAATTTAATTATAAATAATAAATTATATTTTACGTTAAAAAATAATATTTTTTTATATTATATTTTAAGAATATAAATAATAAATTATATTTTATATTATATTTTATATATTTTATATATTTTATATATTTTATATTATAATTTATAATTTATATTATAATTTATATTTTATTTATAATTTATATTATAATTTATATTTTATTTATAATTTATATTTTATTTATAATTTATATTTTATATTATAATTTATATTATAATTTATATTTTATATTATATTTTATATTATATTTTATATTATATTTTATATTATAATTTATAATTTATATTATAATTTATATTATAATTTATATTATAATTTATAATTTATATTTTATATTATATTTTATATTATAATTTAATTATAAATAATAAATTATATTTTGCCCATTCACTGTCCCAGGAATAAAACCCTATTCCATGGGGAGGGAGGAATAAGATTTAACGGGTTATTCCAGAATAACCCGTTAAGCAGGGGATAAAAAAAAAATTTATCCCCTGTCTTTTTTACTTGGTGTTTGGCAAGAATTGGGGGATAAAGGGGGTTATTCCTCCTTTATCCCCCAACCAAACGGGGCCTTAGGTTCACAGTCTTTTTCGTTGACTTAAAACGATGAATAATTTACAATTTTTAAAGCACTTAGCGAATTTTTTAAAAAATTGGCTAAATCGTGAGGAGGACGTTGAAGGTGGTTAATCGTTTACCGTCTTTTTTATTGATTTAAAAGACAGTGAACGATTCACTACCGCCTTTAAGAGACGCGTTAAAAACGACGAATTGTTCACCGTATTTTTCATTTTTTCATTGACTTGAAGATAATAAAAAAAAAAATTTTATTGACTTGAAGACGGTTAACGATTTAACGTCTTCACAGAATTATTATAAAGTGATAAATTCTTCACCGCCTTCTGAAAAACGATGAAGCTTTTTGAGTATTTTTTCATTGTGAGCTGATGTGCAAATAAATTTTATACAAAATTATTTTATAAATTATAATAATTTTTAGGATTATTTTGAGATTAAAAAAAAAAAAAAAAAAAAAAGTAGTAGTAGCGTTGTCAACGGAAAGTATGAAAAGGAATTTGTCAAGAATCCATCCATTAACCTCTAGCTTCCTAACATAAATGCTACTAAATTTTACATCTAATATTATTATTATTTTTTTATCATGATATTACTTGCACACAAAAATTTAAATATTCTGTTATATCGTGCCAATAAAATATCGTCGATATAAACGGTAAGACAGCCCAAAACTTTATTTTTTTTTAAAATTATTAAATAAATTTTTTAATAAATTAATAAAAATATATAATAAGTAATTAAAAAAATTTATTCCTAAAAAAAAAAAAATATTGCATGTTATAATACGTCGGCGCGCACAAACAAACATACATATATATATATATATATATATATATATATATATATATATATATATATATATATATATATATATATATATACTGGCACTCATTGGCACGGTTGAGCAAATTTTTGGTATAATTTTATGCGGTGACACTTAAATTGTTATTTATACAGACCCAACTAATTAATAATCCACACATAATCTTTTGAGTGAATTTGAGCAAATTAAAATTTATTCTGTGTTATCTAATTACCCAGGAGAGTTTTGGAGATGTAGGATCTACTATTATTTTATCTGATTGAGAATTGGACTGTTGAACCAATGTTGCAATTATCCCTCTCAATTTTAACAAGCAACAGCTCATTTGGAGGGATGTTCAGCAAATAAGAAAGGGGATGTTGTCCATAATTGCTTCATATTTTGAGTGGAATGAAAGGGAAGGGTGGTTGATTAGAATCTCACTGATTTGGTGGCAAATTATATTCTGTTCTTGGCTACTTGTGGTGGTTGTTAGTGGGATACTGAGGACACAACAGCTAAGGACAAAGTGTTAGATAAGTGAGGTGTCTTATATGAAATGGCATGAGCTAATGAAGAGAAAAATGAGTGATTAGGGTTTTAATTTCTTTGTTGAACAAAACAAAATATGCTAAACTAGAATACGCGAAAGCTCAAAAGTTTCTAGAGTCGAAAGAGGTTGCGACTTACAGATAGGGGGATAAAGTCGCGCTTCAATGCCGTGCACGAAGTCGGAGCCAGTGTTCGACCTCCGAGTCCATCGATCTCCTCCAAAAGTCCATGCTCGCAGTTCAGTTCGGCGGAACACACTTGACACTGTCCCTCGCAATCTCAAAACCATCAAACTGTTCGCCAATTCGTTCCAGAGTAAAAACTGCTAGAATTAAAACACTAGTTCTGAAGAAAACATGCATCATCATTCTATACTTGATACTACAAATAGATGAGACAAGTTCTACTTAAAAGGGAGGAAATCTGGTAGGAAACTCGTGATTCCTGAATTAGATTACATGCACTCCATAAAACCCTTTCTCGTCGTTCTTGCTCTAAACAGTTTAGGCTGTGAGCTTCAAATGATTTACAGCCATTATAAACCGATCATACATTGGTGAAGTAATTGTTGATCCATGAAAGTGGAACATTGCTTACTTTGTTTTATTGATTTTTCCGTAAAATGAAAATACACATGCAGAAAATTAAGACAGTTTTCCAGAATTAAAGTGAACGTCACGCAAAAGAAAATTTTACATGCTAGTCCATGCTGATCAGAAAAGAATGGCCAACAAAACTTGGATTTAAACCAAATGTAACGATCTAGTCCACTAACACTATTGTTGGGTCCAAAACATCAGTCCAAAATACATAAGTCCAGCAATTGATGTTATAGCTCTTAAGTTCTTGTATTCTCATTTACAATTCATTTTTCATCCGATGTGGGACTATTAGGACATTACAGATGTGATCGGATCCCTTTAAGTCTCTTGCACATCAAAACACGATTGATCATTCAAGATGAACATCTTTATGTAAACATAATCACTCATTCAATATGTAGCAACTCAGTTCTAATCTTATTCCAAACAATTCAAAAGAGAATGTGACAGCACATGTAGAACCAAAAGAAAGCAACAAATACACCTCCTAACATCATATATACCAATTCGCTGCAAAGTGCAGTCAAATAATTTCACCAAATAGAAAGATAATTCAATTGTTACTGAAGAATAAAATAGTCAACTAACAAACCAGCAATTCGTCAATCTATGAAAATGAATTTCAAGCCGCATATTATCTATTTGGATGAACAAATAGGCAACTGCAAAAAGGGCATAGATTTCCTGCAGACAGATAATTACCATCATTGCTGCTAAATCAAAACTATCCTTGATGCTTAATCAATCAAGACTTTCGAACTGAAACCCACCTGGTGTTCAAGTCTATGAATTATGCTATCACTCCCTTCCACATTCAAACCAGGAAAATAATATAAAGACCAAAGAGACCAAGAATCAAAAGATCATTTCATTCGCTGTGCATCAAAAACCAGGATAATTCTTACATTCTTACTCTAGGAGTTCGCCCCGTGACAAGTTCGAGTTCTTCAAAAAAAAAATTCCATCTATTGCATAAACCAGAAGAAGTCAGGTCTTACATGCTGGGATGCCAATTCATCATACTGTATCAAGAATTCATAACTGCACACGGTGCACAGATAACTAAACTTCAACCTGAGCTAAGCTGATTGTGAACAAATAATAAGAATTTTATATGTACTTATGTTGGTCAGAAACTTCTCTAGCTCGACCCTTCCGGCCTGGTAACTTCTCTAGCTCGACTAACTTCAACTACTAAATTTCAAACTCTGGTTTCTTGTTCTCAGTCAGGGAAATCGCTATTCAGCTTCAAACAGAAAATCGAAGTGAACCAAACCAAATTAGATAATTTGGTTCAGTTTGGCTTTCAATTTGCTTCAGTTCAATCCGAGCAGACAATTTTGGTTCAGTTTGGTCTTATTAGAAGGTATAAGAATAATTAAGTGTTGAGATGTATGATAGTTTCTTTATTACAGAATAGAGAAATCATGCAATAACACGAAAAATTTCAGAGTTACAAAACTGAACTATAACATTTTATTTTATTTTTTGATTAAACAGGGGTATACAACTATAACATTTTTGTTGTTCTAAATCTATGCAGTATACTGCCACAAAACTGCAGATCATGATAAAGAAAGACCAAACAACAAAGAGAAGAGCTTCTTGTTATCGAACTCCGTACCGATTGTGATAAAGCACAGAGAATCCTCTTCACTTGGTATTCATCATGCTAAGAATAAGATTCAGGAGTTCACTTCTCAGCTCATGAACTGCATGCCCATCCACCTCCACCCTCAAATCGGAGAACCACCTCTCTCCCTCTTCATCCCTACGCCCCTTCCTATACCAATCGCACACCGCCCTCGCGATCGCCAGCACGAAGAGCCCGCAATCGTAGCCGTTGCCCTGCTGCGGCGTGGGGCCCTCGACGAGCCGCGCCTCGTCGTCCCCGTCGCCGACGAAGCCCTTGAGCGCGCCGTAGAGCCGCGCGGCGGGGCCACGGTTCAGGCCGCGGGCGCTGTCGTGGTGGACGAACTCGCGCGCGGCGGCGTGGTAGACGAGGAGGCTCCAGTGGGATCCGCCCTCGGCGAGGGCGACGTCGGGGTTGTCGTTGACGGCGAAGAGGACGAGGTCACGGTCGCGGGCGCGGAGGGTCTCCGCGGCGTCGGCGGCGTAGGGGGCGTTGGCGATCCAGAAGGCGACAGCGGGCGAGACGAGGAGGAGGCGATCGCCTCCGCATCCTCCTCCGCCTCCTCCTCCGCAGCCGCCGCCGCGGATTTCGCCGGCGCCGGAGAAGGAGGAGGAGAGGTGGGCGAAGAAGAAGTCGATGAGGCGATCGTTGAGGTAGTGAGGGCCGCGAAGGACGGAGAGATCGGAGCGGCGGAGGACGACGTCGCCGTAGCTGAGGATCTTATCGTCGGCGGAGGTGGAGGTGGTGGGTTTGGAAATGGTGCGAGGCATCGGGCGCGGAGGAGAAGGGTGAGATTGGAATCGAACACTGTAGAAGGGACGAGAACCTCGACCTCGCTTAGCCGATCATGGCACGGCGTGCTTCTACTTCTTCTCCCCTAGACCGCGTCCACCACGTCATCCGTAGACCCTCACTCACCACTCCCGGATATAGTTTTATTATTTTATATTGTAGATACATATTTTTTAAAAAATAATTAAAAATACTATTGTAGGATAATTTCTTTAATATAAATAATATATATTTAAAATTTAAAATTAAAGTAACATTTAAAAATTAGTACAGTAAAATTAATTTTTTTTAAAAAAATAAATTATCAAACAAAATTTAAAACTGGGGTCACGTGACAAGTCACGCACCTCCGCGCTTGCGCCGTGCGCACACGGGCGCGGCCGCTTCAGAGATCCGGGCTATTAATACAACCATTTGCCCTCCCTCTCTCTCTCTCTCTCCTCGTGCGACGAAACCCCTCGCCACGGGAAAAGGAAAGGGAAAAGAGGCTTTGGGGTTTCCACTTCGCAATCTCTCTCTCTCTCTCTCTTCTCTCGCCGAAGCTTAGAGAGAAGGTAGCGTAGGGAGGAGGGCGAAGAGCGGCGACATGGACGACTACGCGAGGGAGATGATGGAGCTCAAGACCCTCGTCACCCGTACGCTCGAGAAGAAGGGCGTACTCGCTAAGATTAGGGTATCGGCTTTCGATCGCCTCCTCTTTTGTCGCCCTTTTTGTGAATTAGGGTTTCGGATCTTCGTTTATCGCTTTTAATTTGCTTTCGTATTGTTGTCGATTCTAGATCTCGTCGTGGATCAGTGTGTAACTATGGTTTGATTTGTGTTTTCAAGCATTTATTGAAGTGACGGTGTTTTAGGGTTTGGAACTTGTGCTGGGATATCGTGTGATTGAGTAGTAAGAAGTGGGTTTGGGATTGGTTAGGAGGAATGCTGTATCACGACGCCGCAATACTGGTAGATCTTGTTGTCGAATTGATTTGGCTTTGCTCGTGATGTAATAGGACATGATCTGTGCTTGATGACGAAGTACGGTTAAATGCATGCTTGATCTGTGTTTCTCTGCTGCTTTTTTAATTGATTACCGTAGAGAGAATAACAGGTTAAGGATCGTTCATCTGAAGATAGCAAGTCACATTGTTTTAGTCCTGTTTTTTTTAGGAAAAAATTGACATTGGAATTTGCGACTCTAAAAAAAAAACATGGAAAAATTGCTGTACAGTCTCAAATTATTTAGGTTGTGAAGCATTGCTAAAGATGTTGTAGAAGTAAAACTCCATAATCACATTTTCGAAGCGGCTATTATGGTATTACCAGATTATATCCTCTCTAGTCATGTCTCATTTAAATAATTAACTTCTATTTGGTGCTTTGTGCTGAACTTCCTTAGGCTGAGCTTAGGGCAAGCGTGTTTGAGGCCATTGAAGAAGAGGATCGGAATCTTGAAAACGAAGAAGGCGTGAATGCTGCGTTACTCGGTAGTTGCAATGATCGAGCAAAGCAGTTGCATGCCTCTCCTTCAGGTTTGAACTTAATATCTTCACCAATGTGATGATTCATTTCTTGCTGATCTTTTTCTGTTGTTAGTGCATATTATATAGGCGGATTGTCAGGTATGACATTGTATTTTGTTCTCTCGGCAGTGCAAGGCTAATTGGAGCTTTAGCCATTGCAGCTGGCATTTAGATTTTCAGAATGTTTTTGTGAGTCCAATTGTGTGAAATAAATTCGAATGCACGATCTGGTGGCTACTTTATAGTTATAGAATTTTAGTAGTTGAAATGGGATAAATTTATCATGGTAGGTATTTTGTGGTTCTTCTTTTTCCTACTAATTTTGTATTAATTTGGCCGAGGACAAGAACCCATCACAACAAATTTTACCAAATCTGTGATTAGTTGTCAATAGATTATCATCTAACGTAGGCACTTGCAATAGGATACTTGTTTTTCTCCTCCCTGCATTGTGAAAAAAGTTATCGTGAATTTTGCTTACAGGAAGACTATTGGAAGCACTGATCTGTGAGTACTTGGAATGGGCCCAACTAGGTCACACATTAAAAGTTTATTTGCCCGAGTGTAACTTGGTAATCATGTAATCTCTCAACTGTTTTCAATCCTCCTAGTTGAACAATACTTGGTATTGTATAGAAGAAGAGTAGTTATTTGCACCTTCATGTTTTGTAATCCAGCCAAAGGACTTTTGGAAGGCTGAATTGAGGGATTTTAATAGCAAAAATGGATCTGACGCAGAGAGGAGTCCCGAAAGCGGCCCAATGCTTCTCGACGTTCTTGAAGGATATTTAAAATTTGAGGTTTGCTCTTGCTTGTTTCTTTTTTTTTTGGTACTTTGATTGTGAAACTGAAATTACTGCAGCTGAGAATTTAGTTCATCTGTGACAGTTGATGAACATGCCTTCTAGGAATTTTATATTGTAGAACATGTCATACAGTTGCCTAATTTTGTTTTGCTGGATACTTGTATATCATCACTCTTGGAAATATTGCAGTCCTCTATCTGTATTTTGCTTTCAGGTCTCATGGTTTCCCATGGTATTTTCGTCTTTGTAAATAATTTCTCTTTCTCTGAAAAGGTCAGAAGAATAAATATTTGAAGCTTATTATCACCGTGCAATTTCAGTGTTCGGATGTAGCTTATGTCGATACGTTACTCTGATAATTCTTAATTTATGTGTAAATTGGTATGAAATATCATATTAGTGCAAATTGAGGACTTTGTGAGTTTCTAGAATTACGTGAAAGATCTGCGCATTATTATTATCTTGACATGAGCATATAAAAATATAACCCGTCTTTAATTTTCTCTTCAAAATTTCTGTGGTAGGTGTAATGGGACTGGAACTGTGAACACTTCGTTAGGAACTGTGAACTTCCCTAGCGTGTATACAATATTTTGCATTCAAATTTTGCTAGAAAATATATTGATTAACTAACATGAATTGTGAATTAATTACTCAGCCCTTAACTGTGTCTAAAATAGAAGATTACCAGATAGTAGTTAGGAAAGAAACAGTAACTTTGTCATTTGTTGTACGATCCTCCTGTTAAAAAGCATCTTTTTATTTAAAGGCAATTGAGGAAGCTTTCACTTTCTTTCCTTCATGCTAATTATCAGTATTGCCAAAATGAATTTTTCATGAACTCTTACTATAGTGTTAATATTTGATCCCCAAAGGAAATGTCTGAAATGATAGCATTCCATCCTTGTGCATATATGTTTCTTAACTGATTGACAAACGTTAGAACACATTAATCTGTTTATTAATTATGATTTTTGTTAAACAGAATTTATCACAAGGAAGGATGCCTGGAAGAAGAATAATTAACCCGGAGACTGACTCAGTATCAAACACAGAATCTAGAAACATCCGGAGGCCATCATCTTCCTCTGCTGTTGGAGGTTTGCCTCCATTAGGAAGGTAAATTTGAACTTATGCTTTTATAATGATACTAAGTTTACGACTAGCATGGACAGTTCTCTTATAAAGCATATTGTTTTGCCTTTTTTGGATATCAGGCCAGTCGCAGCTACGCAGTCATCAGGTAATTGATATATAATCTTTATGTTACTTGTTTTTGTCTCGTGTTACCATTTTATTGTCAACCTTTTCTCATTCAGATCGAAGATTGGGTTCTTCAGTTCCGAATTTTCGGAAGGATGAGTACAACTGGAGATATGATGCTGATGATATATCTGAGGAGGTGATTCGAGCATCAAATGCTTTAGAGCACATTCAACTGGACAGAAAACCTCGGAGCGTATCTACATCTTGGAGGTAGTTTTGCACTTTGACCCTTTTCCTTCTTCTTTTCTCCCCTTCCACCAACTTATTTTAAAAAAGCTATGTGCATTTTACTATTGACCGGTTTCCTGCGTATTTAGCTTTGTCTTATTATTGAACTTCATTTCGTAAAGTATGTCCTGAGGAGCTTTTGGCCATTTGCAGGCACGCAGGTGACGGTATTATGGAGGACGATGCTAAAGCCGATCACCGCTAATGTCGAATTTTTGGTTTGTTGCTCCTGATCCTGATCCCTTTTCGGCTCTACTTGTGTGTATGATATTAGAATGTATTGACCGGTCCTTGTAAGATCATTACTGCTGTTTGTTATTTGTGTGCCTTCTCTTTGTTGCAATTTAACTTCAGATGCTTGCGTAAGCTGATACTCTGATTTTTTTAAGCATACTGATTTTCCATTCTCTATGGGGAGCCATACAGGAATCTCTATGAATAGTAATAACTCGCAATAAGTTTGGAACATCCTCGTGCACCCATCTGCTTTATCCACCCACCCTTCATGCAATCCCGAATCCAGTTACTTAACAAAGTTTATTTTCTTTAAAAAAAAAAAAAAAAAAAAAAAATTTAAGGAAATAGTAAGCATGCGACCCAGTTGCATGTCCATAGTGGTGGTAGTGTACGCTGTAACGCAGATGCATCAGGTCCAGTCAACAGGTTCTCCATCATTGTCATGTACCCTTTCCTGGCATTGCTCCGTGTTGTGATTCTTTTTTATAATTTGATGAAAATGAGAAAAATCCATGCGGCCAATGATGGAAACCAGCGACTCCTGCAACCCAACACGGTCTTCCACCGGCCATCGCCAGGTCGTAGTCCCAAAAGTCCCCTCTCTACCGATTCTATTTGCTGTGGTCGCCACTCGCCAGTAGTAGTACCTGTTGCTTCGTTCTTTCCATTTCTCCCCCGCGTTTATGATGAGTGGAACATTTCTTTGGGGCGTGTGTTTCTGGGAAGGTGGTACCTGAGTAGTCTTTTTCTGTTGTTTTTGTTTGTCCTAAACTAAATCTGTCTGCAACTTTCTTTGTTTAAAACAACGTAATTTATGTCCAAGTTAATTACAGGATAAAATTTATGTGTTGTTATATAAACCAAAAAATAAAATAAAATAATTTCAGATTTAATAATATTTTTGATTGATTTTCTATCCAACAAATTGAAAAGAAAAGGAAATTTTTACATAATTTATAGTTTAATTAAAAATTATTTTTAATTTGAGAAAAAAAAAAAAAAAAATTGGGTATTAATAAACAGTCCTATACTTCCAAGTTCCACGGCGACATCTACATCACCTTTCAGTGCTGTCCCTGTTTGCTGGTGCTTAGCTGGAAAGCATTTACATGTGAAACTGCAATTTGGTTACGCGGAATGCCATGTCAAGGCTCTCCATTTTTATTTTTATTTATTTTTTTTATTTTTTTATTTGTTTTGGGGTGGGTTGGTGGAATTTTCTTCGCATAAATTTTCCATATTGTTCTAAATTTTGACTCTTTCATCAGGAATATAAATGTATAAATATTTTATATATTCAATTTTTTTTTCCCAGTAATTGACTCTGCTGTAAAGATGAAATAATTTTTAAATTAATTTTAGCATTTAAAATGAGAAAATAGAAATTCTAACCCAAAAAAAAAAAGAAAAAAAAAAAAAAAAAAAGATAGTAATGATAAATTAAAGTTCGGATCAGATCCGAATATAAAAATTCAGGCAAATAGGGTCGACAATCCGGTTTTGCAGTAATAATAATTAAAATATTTAAATTTAATTTGTTTTAGATTTGTTTTTTTATTTTTGAATAGTTAATTCTCAATACACAAATTTTAATTTTTAATTTAATTTAATACATACTCTTTATTTTTATTATTTTATTTTAAATTTTCGCTTAAAATGCAATCGGGTTTGGATGTTGGGCATCCTACTTCTTAAGCGAGTCCGGATCCAAACACAATAGGTAGTGTGAAATTTAAATCCGGATATGATTCAGACCCATTAAATTATATATCCTACTTCTTAAGCGAGTCCGGATCCAAACACAATAGGTAGCGTGAAATTTAAATCCGGATATGATTCAGACCCATTAAATTATATATATATATATATATATATATATATATATATATATATATATATATATATATATATATATATATATGAGCAATGCTATATGTACACCCCGAAAGGGGTGTACATCATACACCCCACCCATCTAATGGGTGGGGTGATTTCAAGGGTCACTTGAAGTGACCCTTACCACACCCCCACCCATTGGATGGGTGGGGATGTATGATGTACACCCCGAAAGGGGTGTACACATAGCATTTTCCATATATATATATAGAGAGAGAGAGAGAGTAGCGCTTATATATTTTCAAAAACAAAAGCAATATACTTGTGAATTTTTTATTATTAAATTTCTATTGAAATTTGTGTTATTTATTTTTTTTTTTTTTTCTCTCTTTTTAGTTGACTTTAAAAATTTATAAGTATAATTGAATTTATATTTTTAAAAATAAACTGTATTATAAACTCTACTCTCTCTCTCTCCCCCCCTCTCTTTCTCTCTCTATATATATATTTATAAGGATAATTGTCTGTGTACTCCTGAAATATGAAGAAATATCTGATTTATTCCTCTTATTTTTTTCTTTCCAATATATCCTTCATACGTTCCACCGTTATTAAAAATACCCCTACCGTTTTCTTTTGTTAAGTTAACTAGGGTAAAACTAGAGTTAAATAATAATCGGAGTTGAAAACTATCAAATATACCTATTTTGTCCGGTTTTAGAGTTTAGGGTTTAGGATTTTTTAGGGTTTTAGAGTTTAGGGTTTAGAATTTTTTAGGGTTCTAGGGTTTAGGGTTTAGGGTTTTAAGGTTTAGGGTTTAGAGTTTTTTAGGGTTTTAGGGTTTTAGGGTTTAGGGTTTAGGGTTTTAGGGTTTAGGGTTTAGGGTTTAGGGTTTAGGGTTTTAGGATTTAGGGGTTTAGGGTTTTACGATTTAGGGTATATTTGAAAGGGCAAAATAGTAATTACACACAGATAACGGCAGTTCTAAACGGTACACTAACAGAGTTTAACTTCAGGGGTATTTTGAAAAGAAGTTGGAACGTAAGAAGGGTAGTTTTAATATTAGCCTTCTAAGAGGGGTAAATCTAAAAATAGAAAAATTTTTAGGAGTATGTAGAAAATTACCCCATATATATATATATATAGAGAGAGAGAGAGAGGCTTTTTATTAAATATAGTCTTCTAGAATTTTTTTTTTCTTTCAAATAGTATCATAAAATTTAAAATTATAAAAATGGTGAGAGGTGAACTTATTTAAAATAATTTTTGAGAAGAAAATGAGTATAAAACAAAGTAAATAATTTTTAAATATTTGATAGACGAAAGAAAAAAAAAAAAAAAAAAAAAAAAAAAAGACAAAAAAAAAAGTTAAGTTAAAATAAAAAAATTATATTTGAAGTAATTTTTAATACTTTGGCGGACGAAAAAAAAAGGGATAAGAGAGAGAGAGAAGGGCGCCAATTTTCTTAAAAAAATTATTAATCATAATGATTATTGGATCCATAAATGATGCGGGTCCGAATTTTTGCCGCCCATAGTTTTCTCTGGAAATCCACCTTCCAAAGTCGACCCACTGACCACTGACTGCTTTCGAGTTCCGCCATCCGCAAGCAAGCAACCAAGTGGACTTTTCGGGCCCACTTCCTCCTCTCGGGATCTCACCCGCAACCCTTTATCAACACCCCCAACCAACCCCCCCCGTTTTCTCTCCTCCTCCACACCTCTCTCTCTCTCTCTCTCTCTCCCTCTCTCTCTAAGCCCCAACAATGGCGGCTCCCGCAGCTCCCTCCAACCCCCAGAACAAGCCCTCGGGGAATCCCCACCCTCGGAGGGGCCAGATCAAGGCCAAGATCGTCCGCGACCTCATCTCCGTCGTCGCCTCCATCCGGGGCCGAAGGATGCCCTCCGCCGCCGCCCCTCCGCCGGAGCAACTCCCGATCGCCGCCGTCTGAACTCGCAGATACGGAACCCTAATCCGCCCCTCCCCCCCTCCTCCTCCTCCTCCTCTCTCTCTCTCTCTCTCTCTCTCTCTCTCTCTCTCTCTCTCTCTCTCTCTCTCACACACACACACACACACACACACACTTGTCTTGTTGCTGATTATTTTATTCAATGCAACAGAAGAAGAAGGAAAACCAAATAGAGAGAGAGAGAACAATTTGATGATTCGAAATATCTGTGGCTTGTATTATTTTCCATAAGCCACAGAATTATTCTAATTTTCTTTTTCTTTTTTCTTTTTTTTTTCTTTTTTTCTTTTTTCTTTTTTGTAGGGATAATTCTCTGTTGCTGATGTTTTTATAAGTATCAGAGGGTCTTTTTCATTTTTTTTTTTTCTTTTTTTTTTAATTTTCAGTTCCTAGTTGCTGGTGTTGTAACTGTTGTTGTTGTTGTTGTTGTTGTTTTGGATTCAGAGGTGTTGATGTTTTAGTGATTGCCTCTGCTGTGCTATTACATGTGTTTTAGTGTGTAATAATACTTCTTTGTACTTTGTGTTTTTGTATCATCATCTTTTGTTGATTTTTCTTTCTTTCTTTCTTGTTTTAATATTTGAATTTATCAAAATTCAATTATCGAATGTTATAAAAATTTGTTTCAAATTAGAACTGATATATCATAATAGTAAAATTTTAATTTAACTATTCAATATTTTAAAGTTATAATCTTCATACTGAATCTTTTAATTTGTTTAATTTAACCGATTTAATGGTTCTTCCGCTACAAAATCTAAGTTTATTACTAACTTTAGTATTTTTGTAGTCACATGAATTATAATGGATTATAATTCAAATAAGTTCCTACTTAAAATAGTGCTATTCAATATTTTTCCTCTTATAGGGGCCGTTACCAACGGGATAAGACCGAACTAGCTAGGAATAAATATAAAATACAAAATTAGTCTAAAAAAATATTTGAAATGGTTTCAGTAATAAAAGATTTTGTGTTTGGTATGAGAATAAGAGATAAGAGGAATAAAAAATTTTAATTGAGATAAATTATCTTTTTATCCTCAAATTTTATTATGTAATAATAAGATGAGAGATAGTGACTCCGTAGACGTGGGAGGATATTTAAGGAAAAAGAAAGAGAGTGGTTGGGAGTAATTTTCACTTATTCTAGTTATACCGGAATAAATTATACCGATTAATTTCTGATGCGTTTGAAAAAATAAAAAAAATATTCCTCCTATTTCCAGTTCTATACCGAATCCAAACGGGTTAATGAAAGGATTAGTAATACTGAGTCCTCTAACCACTTAAGCTGATCATTAGCTAATCAAATTTCTCAGTCCATTGAAAATAATAAAAACTTAGCAAATTAAGTCTCTCTTTGATCTACCCTTTATTTATTCCCCAATAGTGCATTATTGACTCAGGTCGTCTCTAGTCTAAAAATTTAATAATTATCATAACAATCATTATTACACGATTTCGTGCGCTTTTGACTTATATATATATATATATATATATATATATATATATATATATATATATATATATATATATATTAAATTAAATAAAAAATTATTATTTTTCAGCTAGATTCAAAATATTTTAATAAACTTAGTATATAAATTTAATTAAATAAGATAAAACTAAATAATATTAAAAGTATGAGTATTTTGATAATATATTAAATAATATAAAATAATATTGAAAATGATTAAAATAATAGTACTTAGTTAATGGTCATGTATTAATAATTGCCTTGAACATTAATTATATGCAAATCAAATGAAGAAATTTCTCATCAGCTGTATTTATATCAAATATATAATATATGTTACAGATTGAGTTTTACCATGAATATTTTTTTGTAAAATAAAACAAAATTTTATATCTCGAATACCAACCATAAAATTCTTAGCCAAATAGGCTAAATACATATACTAATCTTTAAGTTTGTTATAATATTTCTTAGCTTTTGCGCTTTTATAATTCCTTCATCAATCAAATTGAGTACAAATAACAACATAAACATCTCCTTGCTATTGCGTGAGAAACATTTAGTAGTCTCAAATTTAACCAGGAATTTGGCAAAAAAAATAAAAATTGCAAAAAATAAAAATGGAAGAAATTGTAATAATTGAAAGAGTTTTAGAGACCAAATTAACTTTTATTTTGGAGGAGATAATGGGACTTGAGCCCAAATTTTTGGTGGTTGAAAAATGCCTAGTCCAATGAGTCTTATATGGACAAACTAATAGGCCCAAGATATTTTCCAAGCTCTTATAGGGTAAGGTATTTTTTTCATAGTCTAGCTAATATGCTATCGATAGTTCCAAGCACTTAGTCTATCAAATTTGTCGTCATTAGATCTATACCTTTGATCATTTTTACTTCTTAAACCATATTATTTTTTCAATTATTCACTAAACCTCAGGAATCCACTATCATTTTAATCACACATCCATTAATTCAAAAGCTAAAAGCTTAATAATACCAATGACTAGGCGCTTGCTATATATGGATAGTATAGTGGTCTAGTTCTGTTTTACATACAAATATTAATGTATGTAAGTCCTAATAATTTCACATTTAGTGAAAAAAAAATTATATGTATGTATAAAAAATTAGAACTATAACAATAATAACTAGACTTAATTATTTCGAACTAGACAATTACACAATCAATAATGATTTCTGGCTTGTTAGTATCATTTGGTACACATCACTGCCTAAGTAGCTAATAAATAGTTTATTTGGTATATTTTTTTTTGTTTTTCTCAAAAATACAGACTTCAAGTAAAAAAAAATATTTTATAATATAAATTTAAAAAATAATCTTTACCATTGATTTCAAGTTACAAACTAGCTAACATAGGTGAGTTTCACATGTAATAAATTTTGCGGGATAAAGTTAATTTTAGCGGGAGCTCTATTGAAGGATCGATTCACTGTCACGTATTAATTTTGTCTTTATTTAATAATTAGTTGAATATTTTTAATATTAAAATTTAAAAATAAGAATTATAATTCTTGAATAGTGATAAAAGTGATACGTGATGACAGATTGAGACTTCTTAACGAAATATAGTTGAAGCACTCCCTACTAAATTTTATTTTTTTTACAATTTTGGTTAATCATCCCATGCACCCTGTTAGGATTTGATTATATTTGTAGTTGAATCCTAGTTGGATTAAGATTAATATTTAAATCTTAAAAAGATAAGTTTGTTAAGATTTAAATATTAATTAGAATAAAAGTTTATTTAGACTAGGATTTAGATAGCTTTTGATGTAAGTTATAAATATAGCATATGTGTTATTATTTGAAGGTGGTGTTAACGTGGTCACACCCATGGAGACGGTGGTGGTAATACCCATGGAGGTGGTGGGGGCTAGGATTTAGCCACACCCATATAGTGGTATCTACACCCACGGTGGTGGTAACAACCATGGAGATGGTGGGGGTTAGAATTTAGCCACACCCATAGTCTTCTAGGTTTATAGAAGGCGAGAGAAGGGAGTCTTCTAGGTTTATAGAAGACGAGAGAAGGGTGAGAGAAATTCAGGAGGAGGGCTCGGATTGAAGCTACTCTATTGCAGAAGAAAAGAGAAGTCGGTGTAATTCTTTTCTTGGTTAATGAATCTTATTTCACCCGCATATTTTTTGTTTTAGTTTTCTTCTCTTTGTGGTTGTATTGGTTCCAGTTTTGTTGAGAGGACGGGTTTATGGTAAAAATCTGATTTGACGTTTCCGCTGCGGAATCCCAACTTTAGGCGGTAGCAGAGTGGATTGCAGTATCGAAGCGGGTTGCGGATTCAGAAAATCTGGTACCGGGACGAGTACCGAATTTTTTCCAACACACCCATGATTCTATATATATGTCCAAACTTTTAAGAGGATCACTAAAAAAATTAATGTCCTACTACTTACTACTAGACCTGCTGACTCAGAATGAGTACACACACCTGTAATCCTATGCTAATGTCTGCAAGATCATCATAGCTTTATCTGCTACAAATGTTCTACTATTACTTCATGGAGAGGGGGGAGGTGCCACCACATACATATCAGGTTAGTTGTAGAGTCCTCTCATACTAACTTTTTCTTCTGTTTTTTCCTTCTTTTTTTTTGAAAATGAAGGAAATTTATTTATTTATTTATTATGAATACAACAACAAAAAAAAAGAATCAGTCTTTTGGAACAGTTTTTTTACTCAGAAGTTAAAAATAAAATTTTGAGCTCTAAAAGTCTCAGATATATATATATTTTTTTATGCATTGAAATTGGAAACATCAAATTGAATCAAAAGCAAAAATAAAACTAATGCCAGAGAGGTTTAAAAGTGCCATTTGAAAAAGCTCCTTTAATCCTTACTTTCAAGCAAAACTAGCCCTGAGCAGTAAGCAGTGAGCAGTGAGCAGTGAGAACTGAGCACTGAGCAGTGAGCTCTCCCTTATAAATGTGTTTGCAGTGGAAGAGGCCATGAATAGTCAATAGCCCTGTAACCCTATTTCAAGGCCCAAACAATGAGCCTCCACAGTCCACAGTGACCTGAACAAAAATACAAAAAACCCTAATAAATGCTAGAGAGCTTTGAGCTATACCACCAAAATCATCTGTTGAAACATCACATTCCATCTCTCCATCAATCAAACAGGCACTTAAATGGTGGCCCATCTCTTGTAAAAGCATCCATTAATTAATTAGTGCTTATAAATTTTTTTACCGTTAAAATTATTTTTTTAATTAATTTTATCTCTTATATCATACTATTTTATCAATCATCTACTAAACACAAATAATGGTTCGTCATTATCCTAACCACTCATTCTTTCATCGAAGAACACAAATTTTATAAGCACACATAACTTGGATACTTTTAAAAAGATACGAGCACATATATATTCTAATAATTGTAGAACATAAGATATATTATAAACCTATTATGATATGAACAATGCTACTCATAAACTCCAAAAGGGTTGTAGGATGCACACTTGACTCATCCAAAAATAGAGTGTATTTTACTGGTCACTTCGAAGTGACGAGTAAAATTCACCCATCCTATAATGAATGGAGTGTAAGATATACATTCTTTTTAGGTGTACAATAAGTATTTTCTTTTGGAACAATACTACTCATATACCCCAAAAGGGTTGTAGGATGCACACTTCATTTATCCAAGGATAGAGTGTATTTTACTGATCACTTCGAAGTGACGAATAAAATTCATCTATCCCATAATAAATGGGGTGTAAGATGTACATTCTTTTTGGATGTACAATAAGTATTTTTCTTTTGATATAGCTCCCACCTGATCTGAAGTGACTACATGGCATCTCTCCTCCACCCAAATAATAATAATAATAATAATAATAATAATAATAAATCTAAAATATCGCATGTCATATTACTGTATAGTATTTTCAACTAATCAAGTTGCTAGTGTAAAATTTACTTATTTCATCATAATTTTTTTTATAATATATATATATATATATATATATATATATATATATATATATATATATATATATATATATATATATATATATGAGCAATGCTATATGTACACCCCGAAGGGGTGTACATCATACATCTCCACCATTTTAATGGTGGCGATATTTTTTACGGGTCACATCAAGTGACCCATCATCAAACCTCCACCCTTAGATGGGTGGGGATGTAAGATGTACATCCCTTACGGGTGTACATATAGCATTTTCCTATATAAATATATATATACATAATTAATTAGATATAAATGATGTGATATAACTGTGGTATAATAGGCTTGCACTGTAGGAGGAACCACTATTGGAATTTAGAAGCATACAAGCACATATTGAAAGAAAAGAAAAGAAAAGAAAATTATGCATCAGGTAAGAAGATAGAAGATAATTTCATATTAAAATTTTATTTTTATAATTTTGTTGTGTTATTCTTATGTACAATATAATAATTTTAAATGAAATTATTTTTTTTATTAATTTCATATAAAATAAGTGTAATATTAATTAATAATATCATTAAAAGAGAGTCACTACTTTCCACTAGCCCTATTAAATATCCAATTGGGCCCATGAAATATTATAATCCTATTGGGGGAAAGAGTTGGTTTACTTTTAGCATTCCACAAATAAATATCCATAAACCTACCAAAAATGGGAACACACTTTAGTTTGATGGTACAAACCATCTCAACCATGTGACCCTTCAACTTTCCTCTTTTTAATTAATAAGCATTCTCTCATCTTCTAATTTTATAAACAAATAAAAAATAAAATAAAGTTTATTAAATTTATTGGATTTGAAATCAACTTTGAGGGTAACAAATTCCTTTATAAGTTTGATTAAAAATCATTTAACTAGAAAATTTTAAAATTTGAGGAGGTATTTTATATATTTCTACCAAATTTGAGTGAAGTTGGTTGAGTAAGAAATTTCTAAGTTTCGCAGACTCAAAATTACTAACTTATGTACGATTGTGAGTAACAGTTTAGGTGATTTTGCGATTTTGATGTTGAAAAAATTAAGAATATGTACGACTTATTCAAAGTCACGAGTTCAACTATCAAGATCGGACGGAAAATAAAAATAAAATAGTACGAAATTTGCATGAATTATGGACAATTTTGAATCAGCTAATTCAACCCTTCGAAGTTTGGCCCTTACTGTCCAACCTTTCAATTTATTTGATTTGAATTAGTTAATTATATTTTCACTTCAAAATTTAAACTAAATATTTATCTTAATTAGTTTATAATTACAAGAATTGAATGATTTATACTAATTAAAATTTTTAAAATAAATAATGTATTTAAATATTAAAGTCAAAGTATCGTCGATCGGCTCAAATCAAATAAATTGAAATTTTAGATAGTAAAACATAAATACTAAATTGTTGGATATATAGTCAATTCAAATAATAGATAAAAAATGGACCGTTTGGTGGCGGGATGAGTTTGCTTCTTGTGACAAATTCGAAACGAATAATTTTTGTTTTATTTTTTGCCCTCGCAATTCCATCAGGACGAATTGGGGCAGAAGCGAATTATTGATGGATCAAATCAGATCAAAAGACAAAAGAATCTTTCATCTCCCGCTCTATTTTTTAAGCATGTCGGAACGAATTCAGAACGAATTCAGAAAAACTATATTTTTCTATATTTTTTTTGGCATTTCAAAATTTAAATAGTTTTATATAAAAAATATAATAGAATTAAATCACTTAATCCGATTATAACATTTTGGACAGTGATTAAATCCAAAAAATTAAGAGAGTTAAGTGTGTTATGATTGGAGTAGTCTTAAGATGGATGATTTTTTTTAAAATTAGAATGTCACAATTAGTATCAGAGCAAATATGCAATCGGAAATGTCACATAAGTCTCAACTGAGCCCGAAGAAATATCATGCAAGTCTCGACTGAGTCAGAAATTATATAGCGAGCAAGCATGACTCCTCGGCTGATAACTGTTGTGGATGAAATGCCACTCTCCATAGGTGAGTTAAGACTGGCGAGATAAATCTTACAATATTTAATACTTGAGAATATTTATAAACCTGATAAAATAGTACTATATAAGAAAATATAATAAAATTAAAATTTTTAATTGAATTATAATATTTTTAAATTAAAATTAGAATAGTTATAAAATAGATGATGCTACAAAGTGGGGACACATTTTTTATTCCCATTGATGACCTCATTGGAAAATGAGTGGGCCCAGAAAAGTGAGGTGTCATAATTTTTCCTAACTCAAAATGGACAGTGTGCAGTTCAAATAAATTTCATAAGTTTTTATAAAAAAAAAAAAAAAAAAAAAAAAAACGAAAAGGGAAAACAACAACAATCAAACAAGCCCCGCCCCAGCATTTATTTATGTAGTTTGGGGGAGTTGTTGGGTAGCTTTTAATGTACCCAAAAATTGAGGTGCGAGTTCCAGCGAATGAGTGGACGGATGCCAAAGGAGTGGACTACACGGGACTGAACACCTGTTCTCTGCGGGGCCCACCCAATGACCGGCCCAGCCGGTCAACAACTGAATTGACGAGTTCGATCATTGTTGTGTCCTAACTTAAAAATTATTATATACGTTGCCAATTTTTTAAAAAATTTATTTATTTTTTTAAAAAATTATTATTATTATTATTATTTTTTTAGTCGCTATAAAAAAAAAATATCGACAGAAACATACAAACATACAGAACTTAATTAATTAAACTATCAACTATATATATTTATAAAATTAAAATTAAACATATAAATCTTATGTGTTTTTTTTTATTCAATAAATCTCTATTTACTGCCGCATGTTTAGAGTTCATTCTCGTTAATTATTATTATTATTTTTTGTGTGTGTGTGTTTTTTTTTTTCTGCTTCTCCAAAAAGCGATGTGCAGAATCACGTGCGCTTTAAGCAATTCACAACTTCCCATAAACATAAACAAAAAAGAAAGCAAAGCAGCAGTAAAGGAACCCGAATACAAGGTTACAATTAACTATACCCCCTTTTACTTTAGGGTAAAATACATGGGTAGTCCCTGTGGTATTTTCTACTATGAAATTATCTTTCTTATATACTATTGAAAAATTAATTAAACCAATCTCATGTAAAAGAGATGAATTTAGTAGAAAATTTAAAATTTAAACAATTATATAATAGTGTTGGAGTTAAGAGTAAAATGTTTTAGTAAGGAAAATGCTACTTGTACACTCCATTTGGGGTGTACATCACACACCCCATCCATCCAATGGGTGGGGTGTGATGATGGGTCACTTGATGTGACCCGTAAAAAATATCGCCACCATTAAAATGGTGGAGATGTATGATATACACCCCTTCGGGGTGTACATATAGCATTGCTCTTTTAGTAATTGATAAGTTACAGCGCTATATATGGTTGGTATTTAATTAGGATGGATACATTACAGAGTTTTGAAAATTATTATTATTTTTTATTAATATGAAATTGAAGTTTTTTTAATTTTGATGTTTATTTAATAAGAAGTAAATAGAGTAAAAGCTAAACTCTCTTATCGTAATAATATATTAAGTGTTTACAGTATTTTAAATAGTTTGAAATTCCATTCAAAATAGTAAATATTTTGAGTGAAAAAAGAGAGTTAATTTCATACAGTTTTTTAGATAAATTTATCAAATAATAAATATATCCTTACAAAATTTAATTTTTTATATTTATTTTTTAAAAATTTATCTTTATCTTTTTATCCTTTCGAATATTATATTTGAGAATATATTTGCAGAAACAAAATTAACATTCACTTATATTATGTTTAAGAAATAAATATAAATATAAAAAACTAAATTTTGCAAAATATTTTGTAGTAAATTAACGAACTGCACAGGTGGAATTTGGAGGGCGGTGAATTAGAATCTCCAGAGGGATTTGTAGGAGTCATGAATACGAGAAGTCTCAGTACTTTGGACAGTGAAAAAAATTGTGGTACTAGGCACAAGAATTATTTATTCATAATTCTTTTAGATATAATTTTGGTAGGTTAAGGACGCATCCTGGTTGGAACGCAACGAGGGATGGGGGAAAGAAGCCAGATGCAGAAAAAAACAGCATAAACAGGAAGGTGAAAGCGACGAGGCAGAGAAAGAGAAGCAGAGAAGTACGCACTACACAACCCTTCTTTTAATCTAGGACCAGGGACAAATGACAAGGGAGGTATCACAACAACACATAGGAAAGGTAATTTGGGTTGAGGGCTGCTACCTACACACCTCCTTTATGGTGTACATCTTACACCCCACTTTATCCTGGGACGAGATAAAGTTCACCCGTCGGGTGAACTTCACCCCATCCCAGAATGGGATGGGGTATAAGATATACACCCCCAAGGCGTGTACATAGTTTTTTCCATTTGGGTTTTTGGTGGTGGGGGAAGGGTTTTTCTGCTGGGTAGAGAAGCAGTGGCTGGTACATTTACTGGTATAATAAATAAATAATAAACACCAATAAATCATAGTAGTCCACCAGAAGCCAATAAAGTTAGAGAGAGAGAGAGAGAGAGAGAGAGAGAGAGAGAGAGAGAGATGAATGGGGGCTATGCTCAAAAGCGCTTTTCAGCATTCACTTCACTGCTGGGATGCTTTTGTACTACTACTACTGCTACAAGCCCAGGTAGCTTTGATTTTGAATGTGTAGGTCTCATCGAAAGTTCAAAACCACCACCTGGGACTCGCACTTTTAATGCATAGACCAGGTCCCGCTGCAACAGCTGTGGAATTTGATGGGGGTAAAAAAAATTTCATTATAAATATTAATTTATATTAAAAACAAATCACCACCACACATCATACAAAATAGTCTTTGAAAAATGCCTTTCGGTCCACAGCCGATGTGGTGGACCAAGCCCATGCAATGAACATTCCCTGAGAAAACAGCAGTTGATATCATTAGACTAGTTTGATACAGTGGTAAAACAATAGGGTACTTACTATATATATATGTATATATTGTATATAGAAGGGTGCTAAAACTGCACTATATATGCTTCCCTGTTTAATAAAAGAGACAACACATTAAACACCATGTCCTTAAACAACAACATATATGCTTTGCTCATTAAATAAAGAGTAGGTATGAGGCAAAGAGTGTGCTACAACAACCACTTAATATGTTAATATATATATATTATGGGTAAAAGATGTGGAAAATTCCCGTGATATTATTCCCATATAATGCCCACTTAGTTCCTGAACTTTTTACTCAACAATTTTTACTCTTGAGTTCTCGAACTTTCTACTTAACAGAGTTCTTAAACTTCTTCATATATTACAACATCATCCACGAGCAGTCAATCCCTTTTGCAAAATGGCATTTCTATTCTATGTGATAAACAGGATTGAAAAGGCCATTTATAGGGAAAACAGAGATTGTTTTTGCTGTCGGGGATCAAATTGCTAAATATGATGACGTTTGAGTAACTTGTTCGAGTAAAAAGTTTAAAGAGCGAGCTGCAACATCAGATAGCACAGAGACTATTCATAACTTTTACCCATGTATGATAAACTATCAATTACTTAGCTCCTGTAGTAGTAGCAGTAGTAATTGGAGGTAGGTGGAGGAAGGTGGCGAGGAAGAGGGTTTGGGGACGGCGGTGGAAGTGGAAGTGGAAGTGGAAGTGGAAGTGGAAGTGGAAGTGGGTGCTGGGGAAATGCAGTGGGGACGGCGGCGGTGGAAGTGGCGGAGAATCCTGATGATGCTGCAGAATAGAGTAGTGGCAATGGAGCAGAACCTTGCATTTGCCATGTCCAGTTGGCTCCGAAATCGGGCCCCTTCTCTGTCGCTCTTTCCTGTATTCATTTGGAACCCAAGAATCAGAACATAAAAAGCACGCAATATCTGATTGTATAACACTGTTAACTGTACATAACCATCATTAAGTTAGCATGCTTTATAATCACAGTTATCATATAATATTGCATTTAATAATATTGTACACGAATCTCTCTTCTGCACTAAAGTAGGTTCTCTTGCTGATCTCTCTCATTCATTTCTGCTAGTTCCTAACATTTATTAATTAAATATAATTACTTATACTACCATCCTCTTAATTTTATGTGTAGCGCACTTGGATTAAAGCTTGTGATTCCCTACATTATGACAAACAGAAGAACTTTTTGAGGCCTAAGCAAAATGACAGAAGAAAGCAACCATCATATGTTTGTCAATCTGAGCGAAACAAGTACGTGCGAGGGTTACAGAATGAAGATATAGCAACATCTTGAGAAAGGTGAAGGACCAGAATAATATGTTTGATAGAAGCAATAAATAATATTCCTAATGAAAAGAAAACTGCAAATCAAAGAAGAAAATGGCGCAGGACTCGTTAAATTAGGTGGAACACTCTTATGTAAAACAGTCAGTGGCACAGCTATACAATATGTGAAGACCATAGTACATCCTCAATAATGCAGCTTCGGAACATAGTGAGCAATTTATGTGATGAAACTCCTCTACAGTTAGTTATACTAGACCAAATAAATTTTCACAATACATAATTACAAGGGGAAAAAAAAATAGATCTGAATATTTACCGATTCAAGAAACAGCAATAGCATAGCAAAAGAAACACTAGTGTATGTGCCCGCTGAGAACATGTGAAAAGAGGAGGTTATATGCATAGGTAGAGAACTATTTATTTAGAGGTGACTAGTCAGGTTTAAAGATTGGTATAGCAGATACTCCAACAATAGGGCATTAATATGCAACAAATTTGAGCACTTCAATAACAAGAATTATTGCAAAGATACAAAGTATTAGATATGCTACCTTGGGATTTGGAAAGAAACCATGATATGGACCAGTCCACAGATGAGGATGCTCGGATACTGTTGCCCCAAAAGGTGGATGAACAGCCCGAGGAGAATAAGGGCTCTCATTCTGCGGCAGAAAAGAAAGGATGTGCTATTAGAATTACTGTTTCACATTTTTAAATTTTCAAGAAAATAATCATCCTGAATTCTGCTTATAATGGCATATATGCTAAATCTACCAGGCATCATCAGATGCGGAAGAGGATATCCTATTATGCGCCAGAGCACAGGTAAATCATGGCAGCTTTCAGTAGCACTTGTTGTTTTCAAAAAAAAATTTACTACTTTATCGCTGAATATACCAAATTGCTTCAAATCATTTGGATGCTGATGACTGATGTTGGATAAAATTTTAATTCTAAAGACTAATGAGTTCCACTACAAAAGGAGAAAAACAAAAAGAATCTCTATTTGGCTGGACTTCTAATAGAAAAGTTTTCTATGTTCACCTCAGCAGATCAATATGGTCTGGTCCAAAGGGTAAATTCTAGATCTGTAACCCAAATGATTTAGCTCACTAGAAAGAAGAATGAAATTTCAAAGTTGATCCTAAGAGAAAAACCAGTGCAGGTAATAGCAGCAGCGATGAAAACAAACACATTAATAAAAAAAGGTTAAGCAAAGGGGGTGCAACAAAATTAGGGGAAATAAAGAATACAACAAAACACTCTTCCATAAGAACATCAAAGCGTTGTTAGAAAACTCTGCAATTACAAGTTATCATAGATAGAGTTGTGACAAAGGATATTCATTTACCTGAGCAATTATCTCTTCTCCTTTTGGACTAGACACATTAGGCTGTGAAATCCTCAAATTCAAATCAAGAAGGCCACCAGAAACTATTTCAAACAAAAAGGAATCTGCATGAACACTTACTCAAAAGAATAACTTTTAAAAATCATGATGGAACATCACATCTTGATGAACAACACCTTCATTTTCAGGTTCAGGAAGAATCTCTCCTTCATAAAAGCTCGGCTCAAAGTTGGTAACAGCTTCCCTTCCATTACACCTAATAGCGGCCTTGTCATATGCCCTGTTCAAACCAAAAGGAACAAAAGGGAGACAGGTTTCAGTCAGTTTAGATAATATCGGGTCTTTAATGTCAAATTGACAAACAATATTATCAGCGGCAAAATATTCATTTCATAGATAGACCTTGCAGCTTCTATTTCACTGTCAAACAACCCAAGATAAATGTACCTGCATACAAACACACATTTCTAAGTTCCAAGTACGCTTTTTCGGAAAAATACAAAATTGACAGAAACAGACAGGCGCATCAAACATGCTTATTGTGCATCTAGAATAACTTAATTCCACCTGCCTACAATCTCCATAAATGTACAATAAATAATGGGACATAGCTATGAAATTCAATGATGGTAAGGACAATTTCGAATTTTTTACAGAAATATATCACGGATGAACAAAACTGAAAATTGTTCTATTCTCACATATAGAAAAAATACTAGTGAAGATTGTTTAATCAGTGTTATGAACTTTTGCTAATTTTAAACACATCTTTCCATCGTCTTCCATAAATGGGTCAAAGGATATCTATTAAAGTAGTCGAATTGGCAGTAACTTAGCCAAGATAAAACATACTGGAGCAAAGCTTCCAAGAACTAACTAAGAAAACTAGAAAACTGCTTACTTTTTGCCAAGGAACTGTCCCATGCGAGCTTCCCAGCGGCCGCACTTATGCAATGTCACCCCTCTATACTTGGAGCTCCCCCTTGCAAACCCAGTGCTTTGACGTCGAAGTATGTGTACAAACTCTTCCTTTGTCAAGTTCCTCATCTAAGGGGAAAGACAAATTCATGACAAACTAATGGCAATCCCTCAAAAATACCAAGTATAATACAAACCTTCTAATATTCTAGAATCTACAGCCCACATTTACCTGTTTCAAATCATCGTCGTAATCGCTAAGATTGAAATTGATGTCTGCATCAATCCCTCGGAACTTAATCGCGGCTCGATCATATGCTCTGCAGTCCCAACACACCAACCATACACTCATAATCTATTTATAGCTTGATTCATTAAATCATATAGTGGGAAATATCTGACCTTGCTGCAGCATGAGCAGTGTCAAAACCTCCTAAAATCCAATTAAATAGAGTGAGATAACACAAAACCAAAAAGATACATAGAATCAATGCTCCATTTCTTAGGTTTATAGAAGAGGAAAAGGCGAATAAAGCCTTACCCAAATAGACCTGCTTCCCACAATCCCTGTATAACAGAGAAACCATAACCCCATCAAAATAATCAAAATTGGACTAAAGAAGAAGGAAAAGGAAAAAAGGGTTTATTGAAGATTATGCTCACCATATATGAGATTCCCATCTCCCCGTCCTCCTATAGAAGGTGACACCTCGATACTGCGAGCTCCTCGACCTCGGCCCTCGTCGACTCTTCTTCACCTGCTGCTGCGCCTTCACCGTTCTCTGCCCGAAGCCGAGATCCACCCGGCGAGTATCGCCGGAGGACGGCGGAGCCATCGCCGCCGGGGGCAGCGCCGCCTCCATCGCCGCCGCCGGAGGGAAGAGCTGCCGCGTGACCACGCCCCGCTCCTTCCCGACCCCATCCTCCTCCTCGAACTCCTCTTCCACCTCCTCCTCCGCCCCATCGGCCCCCGCCTCGGCGTCCCTCAAGATGCCGAACCGTAAACCGGCGCCGCCGCCGGAGTAGTCGTCTTCTCCGGCGTCGGCACTGTGGACGGAGGAGTTCGGGGTCTCGGAGCTCTCGGACTCCATCGGAGACGCCACATTGAGATCCAACACCATCTCGACGCCTCCAACACCGTGCACAAATCCCAAATCTCCTCTGCGCTCGATCGCGATCGATCCTCGATTAGGGTTTGCGCTCCCGCCCTATCTATTCGAGGTCGACGATGGATCCTCCAATGCTTGTCCGCGTTAGCTTATTCTCCCCCATTCGAACAAAGGACAAAGCTAAGACACAACCCAGGAAAGAGAAGGAGAGAGAGAGAGAGAGAGAGAGAGGACGTGTGAGCTATCAAAGAGTGCCCAAAGTTGCACTATTTTAATTGCGGTTTGAGGAGTGCTCTAGAGAGAGAGAGAGAGAGAGAGAGGGAGTGTGTGCGCAGGGATATTGTGTTAGAGAGAGAAGAGAGAGAGAGAAAGAGAGTAACCGGTTATTGACGGTCAACACCCGATTGACCGGTACCTTGCATCGCAGAAAACGGACCGTGCGGACCGGGGGGGTGCGCACGTGCGATATGGAAGCGCTTTCCATCTCGGTAAATCCTCACCGTCCATTTGGATGGAGATCGACTCATGGGCAACAGGTAATGGGCCTTATTTTCTCTCCCTCCATTTTGTGAATAGCGGGTATTGGCCCGTTTGGCCTAGTTAGTGGGTTTTTTTTCTCCCCCTTAATACAACACAAGTGTTATTTAATTTACCGCAATTTGAAGAAGCACTAAACCAGATGTTTAGCCCGCTAATATAGATACCCAGATTGACCGTTTGATCACCTTTTAGGCACCGTTTGTTTCGGGACTAGAACCGGGAATAAGAGGTTTATCCCTCTTATTTTACCAAACGCACCCAGAATTATTCGGGACAGTAGTTCTAGTACAAGCAGAATAAGCTGGAACAACAGTTCTTATCTATTATTTTATAATTTTTTTTTTTATTAAACTATCCCTCCTCCCCTCATTTCTCTCTTTCCAATACACTCTCATCATCACAAATTCTTCTCTCTCCTTTCTCTTTTTTCCTTCCCAATACACTCTCATCATCACAAATCCCTCTCTCTCCTCTCTCTCTCTTTTCCTTCTCAATACACTCTCATCATCACAACCTCTTTATTCTTCTTATTCCTCATTCTCATACCAAACACAAAATCTCTTATCCCTGGAACCGAACCAAACGTTTTTTCGCTCTTATTCCGTACTTTATACCTATCCCCAGAATAGCTAGTTCTGGTTATTCCGTTACCAAACGATACCTTAGAGCTCAGCATCTTGAAGAACAAATATAGCTTCGACCCACCCTCGGACAGAACAACTTTTGGCTAAAAAATTTGCGCTCTAAAAAATTTGTTTATTACATATCGAACGGTCTCATATTTTAGATTATCTAAGCGATGCCTTAAGCTTCTATTGTTGCAAGTGCGCACAACGTGCTAATTCATGGCAATTACACGCATGCGTTTGAAATCTTTTTTGCTTGATTCGAACACGATAATTCACAGATCTAGTCAAGTTCCGTAACAAAAGAGGTTTTAAAGATTAGCTATAGTAGTAACGCAAATTCAGTTCACTTCTACATCTAAATGGAACCACAATTTTCTCTCTAATTTCTGTTTTCTTTTCTTTTTTCAACTCCTTGGCATTGTTTTCTAGTAGACTATTTTCAATACTTTGAATCAGCAATTTTATTGTTTCTAATTTTTCACCTCCTTTAAGATGGGAAAGCATGATAATTAAATCTATTGACTTTGTTCAAAAAAGCATCTTCATGCACTCTGCATGTATCACTTCAGCAAATGGAAAAAAAAATCAACTGAAGCAAGAAGCAAAAATGAATCTTCTATTTTGTCTTTTAGTTCTACCATGCTATATAAAATTATTGACCAGGTATTGTTCTACTGTTCTACATCATCAGTTGCATAATTATCACATTTATGTTACTTTTTTTTTGGTAATAATATGGAAAGTAAGGATTGAGATTTTCCATGAAAACCTTGGATTATGTGAAAGGTCGAAAATATCAAGAACATAATGTTTTGATTCTTAAATTTTAATTTATTATAATTTATGAAATAATTTTTAAGAATTATTATAGTCAAGTTATATAACTTAATTTAGTTCGCTAATTATTGATGTATCACTCATACGAAAGTGAGTGATAATATTATGATTGATGATATATCAATAATTAAGATATTACATTTCAATTAAATTGAAATTTTAAACTTAATTATAATAATTTTAAAAATTTGAGTCAAAAATTATAATAAAAAATCAAAGTTTCAAGATAAAGTGTCACACATGTTATATTTTTTTATCTTATTTTAAATTATATTTTTTTTTGAGAAATTATCAATAAAAATCCTAAAGGTGGTTAAGAGTGTTATCCAAAAAAATCAACAGAATAGAATGCAGAATTTATCCTACCAACTTCAAATTTTTTCCAAAAAATAAAACCAGTAAAAAATATTAAATATTTGCTCACAACATCATGGATATCAGACCACATATACTGATCAAATAAATAGCAAATAATAATAATAATAATAATAATAACTTAGAATTTAGTGAAAAATAGTTCAAAATTTAGGGAGAATATTTTATATACCTCTCAATATTTCAGAAATATTTTTTTAATTTTTATTTTTAAAATTTTAAGTATATTTTTTATATATTTTTTCGTTATTAAAAATATCATGACTTTAGTTTAGTTATTTTGAATTAAACTTAACTAAATTTCTAACAGAGTTAAAAAAATTTTAAATACTTATTTTACTCCTAACTTGAGTTGAAGATGATAGAAAAATATATTTTTTAAAAATAAAATAATAATTAAATAATAATTTTACATTACATTTGAAAGAATTTATAACGTTAAAAAAGTATTTAAAATAAGAGGGATAAATAAAAAAAAAAATCAGAAACTTTTTAGAAATATATAAACAATGGCTCATTTTGTTTATTATATTTATATATATTTTTTTATTTTTTAAAAAATCCTAACTGAGTTACCAACCGCGGACTCATTTATCCACAGGCAAACCCGGCCCGATCCGACCCACACGAGTCCTCACTTGCGCGCCACGTGGGAGTGGAGAGCGAAACGCGGTACCCAGAGACCGATGGCCATTTCGTAATTCACTCGAAATTCCGTGGGCGGTTTCGGTCGCTCGCTCGCTCGGCACCATTTTATCGACAGCGATGCATAAAAGGGTTAACGCGGAGAGAGAGAGAGAGAGAGAGAGAGAGAGAAAGAGGCGAAAAACCATCCAGAAGCGAAAGAGTGGGTTTGGTTCGTTCATTCTCGACCCCTGGTTCCCCTACCCCAACGCTCCCACCATCTCCTCCGCGATTCCTCGTCGATCTCGGCTCCTCGATCGACCACCGCCGCAATGTAAGCGCTCTCTCCCCGATCCCTCGATCCATTCGCAGTTTCGATCGGTGCATCCCCTCGCAAAATTTGGGGGTTTTTGATGGATTTTGAGGGATTTTGATGGATCCGTCGCTAGTAATCGGATGAGCCTGATGTTTGGGGGATTTGTCCGGCTTTTTATGTGATTTGCTTTTGGTTTTGTTTGATCTGGAGTTCGGATGGTGGATTTGGGGCTTGGATCTTCGATTTTCTGTTCTTAATTTTTTAATTCGTAGAGGGAAACTTTTCGATTTCCATTTTATTGCTGATCTGGTCGAGCTTTTTCTCGATACTACTGATGCTGATATTTTGTTGCCATAGCTTCTATTTGGAAAGTAAAAAATTTGGGGATTCTAGGGTTTTTTTATTGTTGTGAATTGTTAATGTTTGCGATTCCAGTATATATGCGTTACTAGTAATGATAATTATGTTTTGCGTTGCGTAATAGATTTGGGAGGTTGGGTACTGGTGATTTTCTGTGTGTTTAATGTTCAATTATAATTCTACTAATTGTTGTGGTCTCAAATGCTTTACCTTGTTCTTAGGACGACCATGAGTGATGATGGAGATAGGACTTGCCCTCTGTGCGCTGAGGAGATGGACCTGACTGATCAGCAGTTGAAGCCATGCAAATGTGGATACAACGTATGAAATTTTATATTATCCGAGGCTTGGAAGCACTCCATTTGCAACACAAAGAAGTTTTAATTTTTTGTTCCTTCATTGCTCAATTTTTTGGAGGTTGGAAGTCACCATATTGATCGATGTCCTTTTGGCAGGTTTGTGTGTGGTGTTGGCATCATATAATGGACATGGCTGAGAAAGAAGACGCGGAAGGGCGCTGTCCTGCGTGCCGCACCTCATACGACAAGGAGAGAATTGTTGCTGCCAATTGCAAAAGGTTTACGTCAGTTGATTTTAATCTGTTAAATTATTTTTGTTTCTAAAGGAAAATTTATAGTAGTTATAGAATGTTAATTGCCCCCGTTGTTTCTTGTTGAACAGGATTGTGGCTGAGAATTCTGCAGAGAAAAAGCATAAATCTCAAAAAGTGAGGCCGAAGGCATCGGTGGAAGCTAGGAAGCATCTCGGTGGTGTCAGAGTGATACAAAGAAATCTTGTGTACATAATTGGGCTACCTTATAATTTATGCGATGAAAGTGTGCGTTTTGATTTACAGCGCCTTGAATTTTTGCTTTCTACGTCTTTAATATTTAAATTTTATGCTCTGGGCAACTCACATGTGGTTTTGCACAGATACTCGAGCGCAGAGAATACTTTGGTCAGTATGGGAAAGTCTTAAAGGTTTCGATATCTCGTCCAACCGGTGCAGCTGCCCAGCAAGCATCATTGAACAACACATTCAGTGTGTAAGTCCTGCAATATGTCCTTCGAAAAGAAAAAGTATTTTGACACCCTTTCTTTTCACTCAAAAATCAAAAGATATTGATGTATTTATGTTAGTTGATTGATAACCTGATAGGGTGTCGATAATGCATGTACGTATTACCTAGGGTAAACTCAAGAACCTTCGTCTCATGCTTACTGAAGTCATCCAATGAGTGCGTGATGGATAGTATAGGACATTTACTTTCGTCTTTAGTTCAATGCATTATAGTTTTTGACCATTTTTAAAACACAGTTAGATGGTTGATTTTGTACTGAAGCTCCACATGGTCACATCTCACAGTTTGTTTGATTATTAATACCTCTCATAATTTTAGTTGACTTCCTTCAATCTTGAGAATCACTCTTGTTTCCACTTTCTGCATTTATACTATGTCGCATCATCCATTCGTACTATGCTTTTCTGCATACGTAGCTTGTGTTTGCAATAGCTCATTTTTTGTTTTGCAATTTTATCATCCAAGCATCAAGTACAGTTACCGCTTTAACACCATTGGTCGCTATTTCCTTCCCCATTCATTAGGATTTATGAATGAAATTGCTATTTTCACTTCATAGTTTTTAGTTGTCAACAGATTCTCACTTCTGTGTAGTGTAACCTGGTTCAAGTTAGTTTCAAATGCTTTCTGTTTGACCAGCATTGACTTGGACAGTTTGGCTTGCCGAAGGAGATTTATATTTTACAATAAGATACACAGATAAGCACTATAGCTTTTCGTTTTTTTCTTGCTTAGTTGTAACAGTGAGCTTTTCCTAGTAATTACTGTGAAGAAATAGAATCTTACAAGGATCTAGTGTGGAAGATGATTTAAGCTGATGGAGCAATTTGATGCATGGATTCAATTGATGTGACACACTGCGTAGATTGACAAGTGGCAAGACATAGCTGACTCTCACAATGTGTGGAGGTTCTTTAATGTGCCTTAATTCATCGGCCTGCGGCCTAGCATGTGCCTAGTGCTTGCTCGCTCTAGTAATTCTTGATAAACCGGATTATTTTGTTGGGACTATAATCTTGAGTAAAGTTCCAATATATATATATTTAAGGCTTTACTTTGGAGGGACAAGCTTTTTGCCGTAAGTAAACGATATGTTGCCATGTCGGACATATAAATTAGTTCATTTCATTTATCAAACCTTCATAAATGATCATTGCATGCTTTTTTATTCTTTTGGTTTTCCTGGCAAGCATTGGCATAGTCCTTAAGGACTTATTATTGTTGGGCCAGGTATATTACTTATGCCAAAGAGGAGGAAGCTGTTCGGTGTATTCAAGCTGTGCACAATTTTGCTTTGGATGGAAAATCCTTAAGGTAAGCTTGTGAATTCTGATAGATTCTTGGAGAACATATATCATATTATCTTTCTAATGACGCTAGATTTCATCACTACAGAGCATGCTTTGGTACTACAAAGTATTGTCATGCATGGTTAAAAAACATGGTATGAGGTTTGGCCTGCTCGTCTATTATCATTCACTTTTTATATTTAACATTTTCTATGGATTTAATGTGCTTCTTAATTGATCCAGACTTGCAGCAATCCAGATTGTCTCTATCTTCATGATGTAGGTAGCCAGGAGGATAGTTTTACTAAAGACGAGATCATTTCAGCTTATACTAGGTAATTTCTTACCTGCTCTATGCATAAACCATATCTTATAGTTAATCAGGAGAAGTTCATGATTCGTTGTCTGTACCTAATTCCCTGAAATGCACATGAGGCATTTGCGCCACTTATATGTCTTTCTTTAAAGTGGCTGCATAGTCACATTTAGAACACTGGCATCTAGTTATACAGCTGTGATGCTTATGCTGGCTTTGCATATATGACGAGAAACTCCAAACAATATTTAGAGCTATCTAATTCTAGCCCTTTCATATAACATGTTTGCAGACATGAAATCATTTTTAGTTCTCTGAGTGTTTATTTTGTACAATAGCAGATACAGAAAGACTATTTTTTACTAAATTCATGTGTGAGCTATTTTGATTTTTGATTATATTTCTTGAGGAGCTTTATGCTATAGAGAAAATTTTCTTCCTGGTTGTATGACCTTACAAATTAATATGCTGAAAACATTCTAATTCCGATAAATTGCAGTTTTTATTCCTGATTTTTTTTTGTTTACTTGGTTTGTCAGAAGTAGGGTTCCCCAAATTGCTTCAAATTTGCAAAGACGTTCAGGGAATATACTGCCGCCTCCTGCAGATGATTTCTCTAGCAGTGGGACTGCTTCTAGCAAACCTGCACTCAAGAATGTCTCAAATGTATAATTTATTATTTTTAATATCTCTTTGGATTTAGGAGTTTATATTTACCATCAAAATGTTATGTTATTCTCCTGAATGTAACTACTGAGATAATTGTTCTTTAGACTTCAATTCTACTTTACCTTGGTGTATATATATATATAAATATATTATCAATTTACTGTGCAGATTGCTTCAAGTCAAACAAAAATTTCTCCTCCTAACTCAAGTGCTGGGAAGTCAACTTTACCAGCAGCTGCCTCCTGGTTTGTTTCTTTTTCTGCCGTGTTCTTTCTTGTTTAGCTACAAGTATCGGTGCTAATGTTTGTATATCTACAGGGGAAATCGAGGTTTGAATTCCAAGCCTACAGCTGCAAGCATGTCATGTTCACAGGCGCTTGCAAAACCAAAAACTGAAATACATAGTTCTTCAGTTTTGCATTCTTCAATTATTCCAAGTACAAAGCCGGTGATCTCTGCGTGGCATGATGATGTAGATACATGTTCTATGTCTCCTGAAAGCAAGCAAGTTATACAACCTAGTAATTCTTCTAAACCTTTAGAACCATACCAACCTGGTATTCGGAATGACTACAAAGCAAAGGGTTCTGCTGAGACTTTCTTAGATGTGGATTTAAGTTCTAGACCTTCTGCATGGAATGACGATATAGTTGTGACATCTGAAGGCTGTGAAGGAAAAGCTGCACACTTCGAAAAGAGATCTCTATCCTTAGAGTCTTTAAAAGCTGTTACTGATGAGGTTAGCCAACCGCCTACCATAATTGTGTCGCCTGAAGTGGATGAAAGGGACATTCCTATTTCTCGAAGCAATTCTACTACAACAAAGAGCCCTAGATCAGAAGGCCTTTGTGGGCAATCTATTGGTACCGGTCCGGATGAAGTTACTGAAGGTCATGAACTTGTTGATAAAAATGTACAGAATTTGTGCTCGGGTCTATCGTCAGTATGTTTGGATAGCAGTTTTGGGGCTAATGGTTTGAAGGCTGGCCAACCTCAAACTTCAGTACTTAATCCATGTTCTGTGGAACTGCCCTTAAAGCAGACTTCAAATTTAGAGCTATCTTTTGCCAAGCAGGTCGAGCAATTACCTTCAGCACAAGCTAGCAAAGGCTACCCATTTTACAACCAATTTGGTTCCAGTAAGCTATTTGATTGGAGTTTAGGGCTACAAAAGCAAGGTACAGTGGATGATAATAATAATCAAAGACTTGGAATTTCTAATGCCATCACTCAGACTTCATCTTCATCATGTCAGCTTCATCCTAGTAATACTGCAAACCTCACAAGTTTTAGTTCATGGAGTAATGGTTTTGGAAATGAACATTCTTCATTTACTGATGATTCTAGACCTAGTTTGTTGTCATCAGTAGATAATTCACCAATTTTATTGAACAGTCGAAAAGGCGATGAGCAGCTTAGCAGTTTTGGTAATCCTGGGAGGGTTTTTGAATGCCCTGGGATGAAAAACCTTGAAGATAAGGCCAATTGCATAGGAAGATATGAAAATTCAAGTAGTGTCGAGAAAGCTGCAAGTGTAGATAAGGGTGAGAGCGGCATCATATCTGATATATTGTCACTAGACTTTGATCCGTGGGATGATTCATTGTCCTCAGCTAACAATCTTGCTAAGATGCTTTGTGAATCTGAAAAGGCTGATAATGCTTTTAGATTTTCAAATTCTTGGAAATTACAGAATAGCAACCAATCCAGATTTTCATTTGCCAGGCAAGAAAGTGAAGGAAACATTCCAGATCCTACTATAATTCAAAACAATCATGAACAAAAGCTCTCCTTGTTACAGAATTCTTATGGAGACAGATATCTAGGTAGTTCTTTGTTTAATGCTTCTGAAGTACCAAATGCAGCCACCAACAGTAGTTCAGCTTTAACATTTGATAGGCCCACTGGTGAGTGTTGCAGTTGTTGCATTTTATGTTATAGATTAGATGTATTATGCTCTCTTTCTCTCCTCCCCCCCCCCCCCCCCCCCCCCCCCAACCCATTGTGTTGATTGTTTTGTTCTTCTTTTTTTAAAAAAATAATCTCATGTTATTGCCAATTTCTATTCTCTGATCTTCTTCATGTTGGGATTGGAGTCGTATCATGGTAGTGTAGGGGATGGGTTATAATAAATTTCTGATTTTGTTCTTGCTATGCCTACTCAGGCATGGCTTCTTATTTCCCTGATTTGCTTGGAATTGGGCTAAACAAATGATTAGTGCCCTGACTTGTCTTTAGAAATACAGGCCTATTCCTTGTCCCTTCAATTTGTAGCTCTTCTATAGTCTACAACTTAATGCTCTCCTCTTGCTGAAACTCTCTTCTCGTGCACCTAACATTGTTGACCTAATGTGCTGTCCTGGAAATGAAAAATGATTTTTTTTTTTTTTGTGTGTCATTCTGAATAACAGGATCGATTAGTGTTAAATATAATGTCGGGTTATACAGCCTCTTGCTAAATTTTGTTCAGTCATACGTTCAACTTTTAAAACAAATACATTCAAGCCATTGCATTGGCAAGCCAATTGTGCTTAAACTTTGATTGTTTTGTCATCGGTTGCAGGGATCGCTCATTTGTAATTCTTCTTATGCTAAACCTCCTCATTCCAACACTTACTTTGAAAGTTTGAACAACTGTGTTTTGAAAAGCACCTCCTAGGCATATTTTTTTTTGAGGACCCTTCACAAAAGTTGTTAATTTCTTAATTTTCAGACAGTCAAGACCATATAAAAGATACTGAAGCTTGTTTTGAACGTTGTCCTAATTAATGGCCGTGGTTTCCTTGTGATACCAAATCAAGCCGATCTTCTATAATATTAACGTGGAGTTGTTCCTGGAATGTTCCCGATGTACTGTTCTCAGATGAATGAACTTCTTGCTCACTTATCACATGATGCCTATCTAGGGGCCTTTTTTTTCCGGGAATTGCAGCTTTGAGTGTGCATATGTATAAGATTGTTTTCTTATCAGGTGCTTCATGTATAAGATTGTTTTCTTATCAGGTGCTTCAAGATCTAAAATATCTGCTCCACCTGGATTTTCAACACCAAATAGAGCACCCCCTCCAGGCTTTTCTTCTCAAGATAGACTTAACCAGGTGTACGATACAGCATACTCAGGTTGTCCGATTTATATGTGGATTACTTTCCCTTGTTCATCTATCAACTAAATTTCCTGACTACTTTTTCACTTCCAAGCAGAAAACAATCTATTTGGAGATCATTACCAATCTCATATAGCTGGAAATCCAGGTGATATAGAATTCATCGATCCTGCCATACTGGCTGTGGGCAAAGGGCGAATGCCAGGAGTAAATGATTCAGGCTTGGACTTGAAATCAGGATTTCCTGCACAGTATAGCACGCCAAACACTGACCCAAGGATTCAACTATTAATGCAGCAATCCATCTCTTCTCATCAAAACCTTAGATTACCGAACCACATTCAGGATGGATTCTTACCTATAAGCGATAATTTTGTCACCTCCCGGTTTCTAGCACAAAACAGTGGTGCGCTATCTCCGCTCGAGCTGATGTCACTCCAGCAAACCAGAAACAATAACTTCATAAATGGCCAGTGGGATGCATGGAGTGATATGCGGGCAGGGAATAACATGGGAATTAATGAGATGTTGAGGACTGAGAGGTTTGGTCTGAATAACTACTATTCAAACAATGAAGAGCCTAAGTTTCACATTCCGAGGTCTGGTGATCTATACAACAGAGCATTTGGAATGTAATGCTGGCATTATGCTGCATGAGATCAACGTGCCTTTTCTCTACCTTTGTGAGTCTGTTGCTATGGTTTGTAGTTGGTTCAAAGAACATATAATCTTCACCTGGTCACTGACAAGCATTTATGTTACTGGCACTTCAACGAGTGAAATTGAGTTTTGCTGAAAAGTTTGACCATAGAGCCTTCTTTTAACAACAGGTATGGGATTCATTTTAATTGTCAAATTCCGGCATTATCTTGAATAAACTGTTTACTAAATGGTTCCTTGATCTCTCAATATGGTATATATTTTTTTCCTTTTTTTCTCTAGTACATTAACATTTGATTAGTACTGGTGGGTAAGTATTGCTTTCTTTTTGCTGATTGATATATCTTTCCATGGAGTTCTGTTCTCTACTCGTGTTGCTTGCTTATGGCTGGTTCTATTATGTAGGCGAGCTGCATGTCTTTCATCCTATGCTGTTAATTTAGTGTCTCGTCTTTTAATTATCAATAATTTCATGGTAGATAACTGAATATCTATTTTGATTAGGTAAAAGCATATGGAAGAACTTATCTAAACTACGTACCTTTTGGATTTGGCTATCCAACCTTTTAAGATTTTGATTTTACTACCTAATCTTTCAATTTATTTGATTTGGGTCAGTAAACAACACTTTTGACTCCAAAATTTGAAAGTTCATTGAAGTAAATAATTAGCTTAAATTTTGAAGTCAAAGTGTCGTTTACTGACGCAAACAAATAAATTGAAAGATAATGTAGTAAAATCAAATTCTTAAAAGGTTGGGTAACCAAATCCAAATAGTCCATAGTTCAAGTAAGTTCCATACATTTTTACCTTTTGATTATAATACTCTTTAGTTTTTAATTCATTTGGGAACTCAGTAATTATAACAACAAAATGTTGTCCCTAAGAGAGGGATTCCTCTCCACTATTGAAGGCCTAATAATAAAGTACCCCTTTGCAAGGGAAGAGGAAAAAAGCATTGCTGCATTTGCTGATGTTTAGTAGTTTTAAAGTACCAATTGGTGGGTTTGGTGCAAGTAAAGGCCCTTCATGATTGTTGGAGCCAATTTAGATGAGGTTTCTCTTCAGCATTCCATTTTGTATTTTGTTGGCGACTTGGCATTTCTGACTCTGATGAACTGTACTGACGTAATGCTATCTACACGCCCAAGAAAATTGTCTTGTAGAATTGTGTACATATAGCTGGGAATAGGAACGAATTGCCTGTTTGGAGATTCTGTTTGAGTAAATATTATGAGAACTTAAAGAGCTTTTTGATATTCTTCTTGAACATATGCAAACCTAAAAATTGTGAACTAAGGGTGTGTTTGGCCAGGAGAACTGTATAAGGAAAAAGTACCAACAGCTTTTTTGATGCTGAAGTGCTTTTTGAGTAGAACTGTGTGAGGAAGCGCCAACAACTTTTTAGCTAAATAGCCGCAATTGCTTCTGGTTTAGCAGAAGTAGAAACTTTAAATTGGATTTAGCTTGTCGCAACAAAAACATTTTGAGTTTTATTGCTGCCAATCGCCTGGCTGCTACTGCTCGAAGCAAGACAGCCTTTTTCAACTATTTAGGTCGAGCCCCTTGAATTTGGTTGCTCTCTCTGTACGTGCAACATTCCTTGCTGTCCTGTGTCCATTTATTGCCATCATACATTTCTATTTCTATTGGAAAAATTCTTGGTCTTTATCTTTTTTTTTCTACATTGTTTGCAGGGTGCTTTTCTGATGATTCTTTTTTTTAGGACGTCTTTGGTATACCGAGAGGAAATCGTAAATGGGTGGCAGACCAATTATCTGAAAGGATTTATTTCAAATTTGTTCTTTATATCCTACTGCCATATATGTTTTTTCTAACATTCAGCCGTTCTTTGTATCTAAATTTCTTCATACTTGACAGAACGAGAATATGCTCTAGTGTAAATATTTCTCTTCTTGTTTCCCTTTTGAGATCTTTGAAATTCGGCTTTTCTGATGGAGATGTGACCTGGGAGAAATTTAGCATTTTGATATGGGATTCATCATAGGGCATGAATTATGGCGGCATAAATGTAAAAGGAATCACTGTTTGCAAATTTCATGTCATGTTGTAATATTTGATTAGTTAGGGGGTGCATTTCAGATGGTATATGCAGAACCCTAAAAGCTTTCTCGGGCGTTTTTTTTTTTTTTTTTTTTTTTTGTTGCACTTGATCTGCTTGTTGCTCGAGTTTCCTCTTCGTGTGGTGCTTGTATTCCTGTTCAACCGCGGTGTGTGTTTTGTATTTCGAGTATCTCAACTCTCTTATGTGTTTTGCATGGCGGGTTTCTCGACTAAGCATGTGGACTATTTCTATATGGTGCGTAAAAGGGTAATGGTGCTAATTGCCTTCATGATCTTAAAATGTTTATCACAGATTCTTTTCTGTTTCGACAATGGGCCATCTCATCAGGTGCTTCTGCGATGCCAATGCCTAGATTTTACGGGATAACCGTCGACGTAATCGGAACCCCATACTAATTCTCGGCCTTACAGCATTGCTGCAAGCTGCACTGCACGTACCACGCTCTCCCAGGTGGGCTCGGGTTCCTTAGAACCTACTTTTCATTTTGTAATATGCTTCTACCTTTCTGTTGGCATGAGATGCATAATATTTCGCATGATCCACATATGATTTTGAAATTTTGTTATTATATCCCCAGAAATGGTTCTTACTAGCAATTCCTTTCGTTGCGAGCTATAGATCACGGAGATCATGGATGAATAGGGCCACCGGAAACTTCGACGTGTTAGTTTTTCCTGCTGAGCACGATATGATGCCTAAATGAGAGAAATCTCATTTTTAAAATACTTTTCAGGGAGCAGCAGGGAGACATTCAGAAGTCAAAATTTCCATTTTACAGTTCAGCTAGAAGATGCCTGACACTAATTAGCAAAAGCGGCAGCCAAACTGAATCACAACTCTCCACCACTCTACATTATACTCAAGCTAGTGATTGCTCTATAGATGTTTCTTCTTTTAAAAAAAAAAAAAAAAACAGTGAAAAAACTCTTGACTTAAAAAGGCCAAACAAGTAGTTTTACCACCCCTGCAAACAGATCTTTTTGAACCATTACATGCCATCTTATTCACGACAAATGTTACCGGAGCCCGGGCTGCATTAACAACTCATCAAAGGTGGCATTATGCTCGGAGCTCGCCACGTCGGCCAGGTCCAAATTTACTGAAGAGCCCATTGACTTCTTAGAGATCATCTCAATGGGGAATTCCCGATCGGGCTGTAACCTCCGTTCGATCGCAATCGCTTCCTGGATATCCTTGACTACTTCTGATATAGTCGGCCTCTGTGTAACCTGGGGTTTGACACACATGATTGCTGCCTCAGCAATCTTCCACACTGATTGCATGTCGTAATCATCTTGGAGCGCTGGATCGATCACGGCTTGAATATTTCCACTCTCGATGTGTGATCTCGCCTGAAGCCAATTAATTGATGAGCAACAAAGTTGCAGGAAGGCGTGGCAAATGTTCTACTTAATGAAAATCAAAACTAGGCTCACTAGGCTCTAAGAAGGTTTTCAATTCATTAAATTTCCTTTTGGCCCATCACGCGTGTGCGAAAAGAAACCTATATATTACGCTGTTACCACCTTGAACTGGTTGCTAGATGAGTCAAACAAGTTATAAGATGAGCATGGAGAAAGTGATATGAAAAAACACAAAAGGTCTTGTAAAAGGGATTCAAACTATAGAAAGAAACAAGATAAGTATTACAGGAAACTGACCCATGCGACGATATTGCGGCAGTTGATGCCAAAGTTTTCATTGGATATGGGCTCACGGCCTGAAATCAGCTCAAGAAGAATAACTCCAAAACTGTATATATCACTCTTCTCCGTCAGCTGCTGGGAGATGTAGTACCTGTGAATTTTGCAAACAGCAGAGATACTCTAATACTACCGCCCAAGCCATAGAAAAAGATGAAAAGATGGAAGATCAAACGATAATCTCATCCAACGGATATACAAAGATTAAACAAGTGCGTAAATCTCTTGAGCTTAAGTGGTTGTTATATATGTAGGCCCTTCAAAATGTGTTTTCTATTACTAATTCCTTAACCATTGCCTTTTCCCACAAACAATTGCGTTTACTAAAGTGGATTTGCTGTTATAACTAACAGCAGTTTCGGTACTGAAACAATAGGGAGACAATTCATTCTGAAATTACCGTAACACCTCAACGTTGATTTACTAGACAAATTTTCAAATGAAAAAAAGTGGCAGTTACAGGTTCTGATCAAAGTAATTTAGACCTAAGGGCTCTACATCAACAAACCATAGTTTAAGGGAATTTCACAAATTTTTAACTAATAATATAAAGCTCGTAGTCATTTAAAGCCAGTTATTGAGAAGGGCAGTGATGATTAAAATTGTCACCGCTTTTATCAGAGTTTTATTACGCGGACAGCTTATTTGTGCTTATAAAATGGACTTCTATTTGCATGCAGGAGACTTGCCAGATAGCAAAGGTTTGAAGTGTGAGAAATTAAACTATTTCTCATGCTTCGGAATTTAGATAACTGTAAGTAAATGCCACTCCTATACTAGATATCATCGAGGACGACTAAGATCATCAGCATAACGAGCAATAGTACTACAAAGATGACTTACTTATTTTCGAAGAGAATTTAGTTTTATATTTCAAATAAATGGAGGCTTACTCAGGGTCTAGATATCCAACTGTCCCCCTAACTATGCTTGAAATGTGGGACCCATCCACTGCAGGTTTCGAGAGCCCAAAATCCGAGACCTTAGCTCTCACATCCTTGTCGAGCAGAATATTGCTGCTCTTGAGGTCTCTGTGAATGATGGTTGGGGAGCAGCCAGTGTGGAGGTACTCAATACCTGATAAATTACAGAAATGAAAAAAATAAGTATCTCTATAAGATCCCTTTAGAACGAAAAGTCAAATTTTTTTAAGGCAAAATTTACTGTTGGCTAGAATAGAATAGTCTAACCTTTCGCAGCATCCTCAGCAATCTCAAGCCGCTTGATCCAACTGAGAATTTTCTCATTACCAGGTCCTGTGAAAACATACACAACATATGGTGTCAATACTATCTTAATAATCATCATCAGAATAAGGGGATGCTGTAGAAATTTAGAGAAACTGCTACTTGTTAGGTGTAAGCAAAAGGGCCCAAGGAATGAAGTACTTGATGTAGAATAGTTAGGTATTAATTTAATAATAGTTAGAAAACAATCACTATGGTATAAAGAGATACTAACCACGCAGGTGCTCTTTTAACGTCCCATTATGCATGAATTCATAGACAAGGATGTTTTTCCCGTCTTGTTGGCTGTAACCAAGGAAAGTCACCAGATTCCTGTGGTGTATTCTAGAAAGCAATGTTACCTGAAAGCAAAAGCCATCAGATAATAGATCAAACAAATGAGCAATGTCGCATAAAAGCCCTTAATATCAAAGGCTACCTCATTTAAAAATTCTCGGATCCCCTGGAAGGAATCATTGGTAAGAACTTTGACCGCAATCTCTTTTCCCTCTGCCAACTTTCCGTAGTACACTATACCAAAACCTCCAGAGCCTATCCTCCTTACGAAATTCGCAGTGGCATCTTCAATTTCTGACAAGGAATATCTATGTGCTGTTTCTGTGGCAACTTCACTGAGATACGAACTTAACTTTTTTGCAGGAGGAGCAGAGTGTGCATTCTCTGAAAAGAAGACATTTTCTAAGATTATCCTTGATGATAATAAAATTTCGAAAAGTACACGAAGTTTTCCCTGATTGCACCTTTTGAATAGTTCTTTTTCTTGCGTGTACACAAAAAGCATGCTATAGCAACAATTAGCAGCAAAACAGCCCCTATTACAGAACATAGAATTATTATAGTGTGATTTGTACTCTTGTTGTTCACGTGAAGACCCACGTTTCCCGAATAACTGCAAATGGAGAAGAAATTAGAAAACAAACACGTCTTAAGACACTATGAACAATTAATCCAAATAACGTAACATAAGTTGTATAAGCTGTAATATAAAACCTTTTCAGCATACTCTAAGCTTCAATAAAGCCATAAGACATTTTCTTCAAATGTTTAACACAATTTTTTTTTTGTCCTAGTTATTAAAAAATGCTGATATAAACAATAAAAGAAAAAACAAAATTTTGAGACAAGTTAGTGACAGTGCACATTTGCTCCGTCGGTTTCCATTTTCTTTATTTTTGAATGATAAAGCAAAAGAAATTAATTATTGTGTGGAAGAAACTATTACATACTTGAAAATGATATTCTTTTTGAGAAGCCCCCGTGGTACCCGTCCAGATAACTTATTATTCTGCACATACCTGCAGTTATGTGTATCATCAATAAGAATTAATGTATGACACTTTTCAGAATCAACAATAAAAGTGATCGATTTTCATAGAAAACACAAGCGTTTCTTGGATGAACACTATGAAATCAATTTTGAAACAAAACAAAAATTCTTTCTTATACCAGAGAACATAACAAGAGCAATACACCTGGATATTGAACTTACAGTTCCTTTAGATTAGGTAGATCTGCTAGAGATGAAGGCAATGCACCACTCAACTCGTTGTTCTCGAGATGACTGTAATATATCAAAATAAATTTATTTGAATATACGAATATGCTGCATGTTACAACGAAAGACAAACTCTTACATATACTCCAGATTTGGGCATCCGCTAAAATCAGGTATCTGGCCACTAAATGAATTTCCAGCAAGATCTCTGCATTAGAAGTACTCTTTGCTATAACAAGAGGAAGATCAAAACTTGAACTACAAATAATGAACTCATAATAGAAAATTTATTTATCAAAAAACGAAGAATAACAGCAATACTAAGAGGAACAAGAACCACTGAATCTTACAATTCGATGAGGCCTGGTAACTTTGTCAGTTCTAAAGGAACAGTTCCAGACAAATTTTTCCCGGACAACATTCTGCAACAGACCACATATTGTAAGATATCAGAATCATCAAACCATACTAAAAAGGACCCCTAAAAGACGAACTGATTTGTAAATTTCATACAATGCAGCCACCCTAGGTTGTGAATCTGAACTGCATTGCACCCAAGTCCACGCAGCCGGTAAGCATGGATCACCACCTTCCTGAGCCCAATCAGCGTCTGGATAGTGTGCCGCAAAACTGGCCACAATAGCCGCTGCAAACTCATGGGAAACAGATAAATTATAGCAACAGGTATAATTAATCCCGGATTATTTAAGAATAAAAAGGGCTGATTACAAATATTGTCATTGAAAATTAATCGCCATTGCAGTTATACCCTGACATTTCCAATTTCAATTTTAACACTTCTTCCCGGAGGATTGTCCTTTGGTCAGTCTACCATCTGAAGAAAAAAGGCCAACAATTCATAACAGCACCATCATCAGAGTTTGCAGACAGCCTGAGACAATATTTTTTTAAGGCCACAGTTTTTATGGCGATGGTGACATGGCATCTTTTCAGATGCTAGAATAATGAAAGGATTTAAATATTGGATGAGATAAACTTCAGGGGAGTCAAATTGTTAAAACTGGAAGCCTTAGGAGATGCGGACAAAAAAGTCAGCAACTAAATTTGTAATTAGACCCAAAAGAAAGAAAAGAGAAAGTATTCACAGTGTGAGATTAAAAGTTACCATCTTGAGATCCAAAATTTATCTGCAGATACTTATAGATCTCTAGGGCATTCAATATAGGCCCCCTCGACGAATCATTCATCTTCTTGAACCCAAAAGAGAAAATAAATGGAAGGGATACATTATAATATCCTGGTTCATACACCCTATACTTCCCCTGAGCATTCTCTTGAACATTAACAGTAGGTTTACTGAAAGCCGGCATGCCCGGAATTACTAGCTTGAACTTTCTAGTCTCGTTTGGGGGCAAATCTTCGATTTCTGCGAAGTACGAGAATGCCCAAGCATTTCCTGGAAAGCCATCTAAATCCAATCTATAAGTTAATGATCCGTTTTGACCGACTACTGCTGTTTGCATAACCTTTTCAGGGGGTATTTCGCCGGTACTAACAAATACTGGCATCTTAGTTGATATTCTTTCTGTTCCAGGAGCAACGTCGACTAGGAAATTCGCCCTTCTTACTGAATCAGACTCCCATATTCTATCGAATGGGTCATCGGGGTATCTGCAGAAAAAGCAAATGCTCCTCCTTTAAGCCAATGGAGTGGCAAGTTTATGCTTAGAGCTTAATCAGAGACAAAATGTATGGAGATTATGAGTATGGAGATTATGTTAAGTCTCCCTTCTTCCATTCTCAAGCATGACTGCAGGGGAGAAAAAAAAAACAAAATACAAAAAAAAAAAGACTGTATATGCAAGTTTTACATTGTTAACTGATGATATTAAGCATGCCTTTAACACACCATGTTTAAACAGACATAATTAATTATTTTTCTTAAAAATCACCATAGATCCTTTCAATTGGTGATTTTGATCGCTAGTTAGTTGTAATCATATTTGAAGAATGGTTTATAATGCTAAGGTCAAATTGATGTTAGTTCATGTTTTTGTTTCTGGGTATATCATTTTTGCCGACTATCCTTTTATCAAGTGAAAAATCTATTAACGGTCAGGTCATTACCATAAATTATAATCGTTCTAGAATAATGTTAAAGCATTAGGAGAAGAAAATATATTCCTGCAATTTTAGACTATTTCAACGTAGTAGTTTGTATATAGAAATGGCTCAGCAAATGCACCGAAAAGGTGAACATTGGTGTCGATCAACATAACTTGTTCGATTCCTTATAAGTTGTAATTATTTCAATTCAGTTACTCTTAAATAGAAGATATAGTCGTCAAGAATCTCATTATGCAAGATGGTAATGATGGATATCCAAATAATATTGGTAGAAAATTTATGGTCGTTTCATAACTCTTCTGAACCAACATAAGATCACGGCCATGGTAAATTGGTTAGTATATTACTGCGATGCATAATTTACTTGTTAAATCAGAGACATACCTTACTGAATCATTGCTCTCTGCACCAAAGTTTATTCTCGCGGATAAGCTGAGGAAGAACTCAGCTTCGTAAGTTGTATAATACATAGACCCATTAAACTGCCGAAGCTCGAGGGTAGAAATAAACGGTTGCCCGATAGTAGCATTAGAAAGGCAAACACTAAGTGTTGGAGAAGAAGCCAATACAACCAACTCTTCAGATTCAACTGTATAAGCATCAGAAATTACAATGGTTGACCAGGGAGTTGCTCCAAGGGACATGTTGAATTCTGGGAAAACATTGCTTTTGTCGAAGTCTCCATATAAAAACGTAGCTCTTATGAGGTATCGAGTTCTAGTCCTCACATTCAACGTGTAGCAATATTTTCTGTTATCTGCAGGAAAATATCGTAGTGTCGTGTATTGCCTTCTATTCTCGTTTGGTATTGATATGCTGGCTCCTTTACCGTAAATCATTTTATTATCAGGACTCCAATCAAGTCCAAGAGCGTCGGTGAATTCTTCACTTCCTCCACAATCCAAACTAATGAAACCTGAACAAATAGGAATCAAGCTGGATTTAAGGTCTTAGAATTCACATAAAAAACAAGCAAGTTAAGCAACGATATGCTCGCACAAAATTTTGCGAAAAGCGAGAGTATGATGGAACGAGAAACTGCAATGTGTATTACCAATCGGGGGCGCAATTGAGTGAAGTGTTAAGTTAGACAACTGTTAAAAGGAATGCTACGACATTCGTAATCGAAGGAAGGACTGAGAAATATTAGAAAACAAAACAAAATGAATACATGTAATTAGATTAGTTGAGCTCGGGTGCTTCGAAAAAGCATCAATTCTCCGTCGAGGCAACACTAAATCATGTATTTCATACACTAAATTCCTCTGGTGCTTCGAAGCTCGGGTGCTTCGAAAAAGCATCAATTCTCCGTTGAGGCAACACTAAATCATGTATTTCATACACTAAATTCCTCTGCCTTGCATTAGTTTCCTGCTCAAGTAATAAAATGAGCTTTTTTTTTTCAATCATTTTAAGAAAAAAAAAATATTATCCAAATTAGGATGTGGGGTTTGTCCACTCCCTACAAAAAGGCACTTTTCTATTGACCAATTTTTTTTTCTGTAAAATGAAAAAGAAGAAATTATGTTAAGCACAAAAGTGACCCCACAATTCTACCAACCATTTTCAAACTTTTACTCAAAAAAAAAAAAAAGAAAAAAAAAAGAAAAAAAGAAAACACTAAGAACTCATTAACTATATAACAGGTTAATAGAAGCAAAATAAATAGAAATTTATGAAATCCATAACCTGATGAACACAAGCAATGAATGACAAATTGAATCAAAACCAAAACCATTTTCTCCCTCTAATGATTCAACTAATACAAGCATAAGCTACCAAAATGAGGAACACTAAATTAAAATTCCCTTCTTGTTAATTTCTCAGATACATTAAGCTTGTGAATTCCTTTAGCTCTCCAAATACACATGAAATCAAGTACCTAAACCAAATTAGAAGGAGAGAACACACAAAGGAAACCAAATCCATCTCTCCGCTTAGTATATGAGCATAATTTCCACAAAAAATAACCAATTTTTGCTCAAAAAAACCACAACAAATCTCAGAAAAAAGGGAATTTAAAGGCCGAATCAGCAATACTAACCAGGCATTTGAGCTTTCGATGCTGAGATTAGAAAAACCTGGAGCAAAAGAACCCGAATTAGATCGCCCATTTCGTGTCCTACGATTATGAGAAAATTCTCCTCTTCCAACTACATACTACTCCCCAGTGCTCCAGAGAGTGTAGAGCCAGAGAGTGTGAAAAGGAAAGGTGGGGTTTTGCGTAATGAATGATTATGCCTTGTCCTAAATTGTAATAAATAAACATTCTGGGGGCAAATTAAAAATATTCACAGTGTTCTCTTTTTGTCTTCTCTTTTGTTGCAAATTATTATTTTTTTTAAAAAAAATATATTCTTCTTTGTACATTTTTTTCGTTATTTAAAAATTATTTTGTTATTAGTATCCTTTAAATCATTTCAGGTTAAACTCAAATTAAATATTTACTAGAGTTTAATAATTTTTTAAAAAATATTTATTTTACTTTTAACTTAAGAATATATATATATATATATATATAACAATAATATCAAATATATTTCAAAGAATAAAATAATAATTTTACAGAAATAATCACTGTTTCTCTTTATAAGTATATTTTTTAAAAAAATTATAGATATATAATCGTCCCTTTTAGAATATAAAAAATAAATATACAAACGAATCAGATGGTGAGATATGAGCTATTTTCAACTCCTAATTTTTTTTTTTTTTTTTTTTTTTTGCTTGGTCGGAAAGAGTCGTTTTATCTTATATCTGTCTCTTAATTTATTTATTTATAAATAGCTGCGTTTGATGTGATCACTGATAAAGATTAATAAATAATTAGTGTAAAATTTCATGAAATTATTTAATTACAAAAATAAAAGTCAAGGACGTGTGAATGTGCGTGTGATAAAAAAATTTTTAAAAAAAAATTAATATAGTTGGGGAGCCAAATTCAAAATAGAATATACGGAGGGTGTTTGCATATATTTTACCAAAAAAATAAAAAAAGGAAAGCGAAAAAGGAAAGGAAAAAAAGGGAATGGTGGGAGAGAGCAGGGGCGCAGTAGAACGGGAAGTTATTTAATGAACCCGGTGCGTCCGTACATTCATTGAACCTGTTTTAATCAACGGTGGTCCTTTTGGTTCGGGCAAACAGAGGGTCAACAATTGGTGGTGTACGTGGTGCAATGGTGAACCGGGTGTAGGGAATAGTTTAAGTGTGCATGGGTAGTGGGCCGTGGGCCTATGGGCCCTTAACTTTTTTTAAGCGTAGGACATGTGGGCCCCACTAACAGCGCCGAGGAATCTTTTGACCACCGTGGACTAACGGTAACGGCGTCGTTTTGACGACCGAGGTCACGGCAGATAAACGTAAACGTTGGGTGGGGTAATCATAAATAAGAAATAATTATTTATAATTTTCTGTAAAGATATTAAATAGTAATTATATTTTTATAAAATTTAAGTTATCAATTGTATTTCTCTGAAAAAAAAAAACTTGTTTGGAAATATATCATTTTGTTAATAAAATTTAAATAATCATGATTTAAAAAATAACTAACTACAGTTAACTAAAAGGTAAATTGAACTTTTTTGCTTCCTGTATATATAATTTGTATTTTAATATAAATTTTTATCGTATATTCGACAGTGAGGCTTACGGCTCGGTTGCAACAAAAATAAGATACGCTGAACGGGAAGGAAAAAAGAAATATAAATTTTTACATGAACAAATAAAGATAAAACAGTCACTTTGTGTTCTCTTCGTTAAAAAATTAATGATAAATTAAACGGTGGAGACATACATGAACAAATCAGAACTTTTTGAGAGATATATTTGCAAATCATAAAATTTTTAAAAAAATAAATTTGATCCCTTAAATTTTATAATTTTTTTTTTATTATTTAATATATTTATAGAAATTTGTTTGAAATTAATTTGTGTGAGAAATTTACTTATAGTTAATTTAGTTGTATTCCCTGATTAAGCTGCAATTTATTATTCACAAATAATTGATATGATGGCCTCTGATGTGCATGTAGCTGTCGATACACTCGATCACTTAATTTCGGATGTACGATATATATATCTCACTCATTCAGGAATAAAAATATTTTTATTGATCATTTCGAAATGATCAGTAAAATTTATTTCATTTCAAAATAAATAGAATATAAAATGTATATCCAATTTCAGATATACAAAAAATATTTTTCTTACTAAATTCCTACTATTGAAAATCATCTTACACTTTAGTCCTCACAACAACAACAATAGCAACAGCAACAATCAATTGTAGTTAGAGCAACTGATATAGGGCTTTGTGGTTGATACCCGAGGTTTCGACTTCGAAATATAGTTATTTTATATTTTGAACTAAATTTATTTTAAAACTAAACCAAATCAAAAGAAAAACAAGGAAAACATTCTATTACAGTTGACTAAGACCTAGTCAATACGACGACTTAAAAGTATTGTTTTTATATTATATAAGTTTTTAGAAAAATTAAAACTCTTATAATTTTTTGATGTAAAGGAATAGAAAATTAAAAATATTTTTAAATTTTTTAAAATTCTATAGTATAAAACTAGTGCTTCCAAACATTATATATATACCAAAAAAAATTAAGAATTTGATAGTTAGTATTCGAAATTTCAAATTAAAAATTCGATTGCTTTATATTTTTGAGTTTATTTCGAATAAAAAAATAAAAATAAAAAAGCAAATAATTAGTTAATTTTTGTTCATGCACAAAGAACATTAAGGAAAGACAAAAAAAAAAGAAAAAAATAAATAAAGGAGGAGATTCTTAGGCGTTAAGTATGAGTATGTGAAAGTGGTGGGGGAGAGGAGGACCCACAAGAGGGTGATTGATCTTCAACTTAATGTCCTGTAGCTGGAACACTTCAAAGTTAAGGTAATCACATGCTTCTTTACTTTAATAAGTGTGCGCAGTAGAATTAATGATATATTTGTAGGTCCCAATCATGCCATGCGATGTTGGAAAAGTTAAAAAAATTTATCATTAGGGAGAAGTGAGAAAAAATCAACAAATATATATATATATATATATATATATATATATATATATATATATATATATATATATATATATATATAGTTCGACTATTATGCCCTAACTTGGTACTATCAAATTTTCTACTCTTAAATCAACCCCTTTAATCATTTTTATCCGTTAGATTTTATTATTTCTCCAACCACCTATTAAACCCAAGGGACTCATTATCATCTGAACCACATATTTTTTAATGCAAGGGTTAAAAACTTAATAGCACCAATGACTTGGTACTATTAATAGTATTCTAGCATAGCTCTCTCTCTCTCTCTCTCTCTCTCTATATATATATATATATATATATATATATATATATATATATATATATTCCGGCTAGAATACTATCGATAGCACCAAACAATTGGTGCTATCAAGTTTTCAGCCGTTGGATGAAAAGATATGCGGTTGGGATTATAGTAAACCTCTAAGATTTTTACTATTCAACCAACCACCTAGTAAACCCTAGGGGCCCACTATAATCGCAACCGCATATTTTTTCATCAAATGGCTAAAAACTTGATAGCACCAATGACTTGGTGCTATCGATAGTATTCTAGCCTAATTATATATATATATATCTTTGCATACGGGGCTTTGTAAATGTTGCATTTTGAATTTGATGTATTGAGAGTTGGGTATTAAAAAATAATGATTCATTAAGTTCGTTGAAAACATAAAAATAGATTATCAAGAGTGAAAGTAAGTGGTAAAAAATTGAGTGGTTGGTATTCGAGATTCTAAATTCAAAATTTAGTTACTTTGTATTTTCAGCTAAATTTATTTCAAAATAAACGAAATGAATAGTATACTATATTTCTCTCTCTTAAAAAAAAAAGAAGTGAAAATAAGAATTAGACTTAGAATTATTTTACCCACAATTTGACGAGCGCAACAACAACGAGTGAAATGCTAAATCATACCATAAAATTTTTACTAAACTTATAATTTGAAGAACGTAATATGATAGAATCGAATTAACAGTCTCAATCCCCATATTGTGTTAAATGAAAGATCATAATATAAAATTTCAAATTTGTCACGAATATTGAGAAAATTCTACTTTCATAAAGAAAAAAAGGGCAATTTTTTATATACTCCTAAAAATTTCTATGTTTGTAAGTTTACCCCTCTTAGAAGGCTAATATTAAAACTATCTTTCTTACGTTCCAACTTCTTTCTAAAATACCCCTGAAGTTAAACTCTATTAGTGTACCGTTTGGAATTGCTGTTATCTGTGTGAAATTACCATTTTGCCCTTTCAAATATACCTTTCTACCATAACCAACTTTTCTTATGTACCCTTAAAATTTTCAACAGTTTTGATAGATAGGAACAAAATATATATATCTGATAGTTTTCAACTCCGATTATTATTTAACTCTAGTTTAATCCTAGTTAACTTAACAAAGAAAAATGGTAGGGGTATTTTTAATAACGGTGGAACGTATGAAGGATATATATTGGAAAGAAAAAAATAAGAGGAGTAAATTAAATATTTCTTCAAATTTCAGGGTACACAAACTATAAAGAAAAGGGTCAAAAGAGTCCATTTACTTTTCTCTCTCCTATGGCAACTAATAATTACACACATAATGCGGGATACAATACAATGATTTTTCAACACCTAAAGTAACAAGTAATGATGGTAATGGAAGAGGTCAAATTAATTTGTCTCTTATGGACGATCCAAAATTCAATTCAAAACCAATAAAAAAAAAAATTGTCCTGTCTCTGTTTAAAATAATAATAATAATAATAAAATAAAATGTCACATTTATTGATCCATGCTTTTTTTTGTATTTGTCCACTTAATCATACATTTGCAGTCCAAATGTCATAGTTGTGATTGATGGTAAATTTGATTATGATTGTGTCCAAAAATTTTCCACTTCACAAAGCTCCCAAGGGAAAAATCGTCACAAGGATGAGATAACTACTTATCCTGTGCATTCATTTGTTCAAGTACTACCACAAATTTAGAATTTTTTGATTGAAAATAATCCAAGTCACATCTTAGGATGAGATAACTTTACGAATTCAAAAATAGATACAGGATCATAATTTAATTGGCTCAGCCACTATATTAATTTGTAGAATTAGTATATTTTGTATTTTTTTTTTTAAAAAAAAAAATCTTGATGATCTATGATAAGTAATAGCTCTAACAGGTTCACCATTTTTTAAAAAAGGGTAATTTTTTATATATTCCTAAAAATTTTTCTGTTTTTAGATTTACCCCTCTTAGGCTAATATTAAAACTATCCTTCTTACGTTACAACTTCTTTCTAAAATACTCCTGAAGTTAAACTCTGTTAGTGTACCGTTTGGAACTACCGTTATCTGTGTGAAATTATCATTTTGCCCTTTCAAATATAACCAATTTTTTTTTATGTACCCTTAAAATTTTTAATACTTTTGGTAGATAGGGACAAAATAGGTAAATCTGATAGTTTTCAACTCCGATTATTATTTAACTCTAGTTTAACCCTAGTTAACTTAACAAAGGGAAACGGTAGGGGTATTTTTAATAACGGTAAAACATATGAAGGGTATATTAGAAAGAAAAATATAAGAAGGGTAAATCAGATATTTCTTCAGATTTTAGGAGTACCGAGGCAATTATCTCTTTAAAAAAAATCTGTGTGTAGATCTATTTGAACATTAAAGATTGGTATACGATTTTGACTAGTGCTTCAACTTATGTTTCATTTATTTTAATTTTTACTATAGCAAAAAATAATCCAAGTCACATCTTAGGATGAGATAACTTTACGAATTCAAAAATAGATACAGGATCATAATTTAATTGGCTCAGCCACTATATTAATTTGTCGAATTAGTATATTTTGTATTTTTTTTTTTAAAAAAAAAAATCTTGATGATCTATGATAAGTAATAGCTCTAACAGGTTCACCATTTTTTAAAAAAGGGTAATTTTTTATATATCCCTAAAAATTTTTCTGTTTTTAGATTTACCCCTCTTAGAAGGCTAATATTAAAACTATCCTTCTTACGTTACAACTTCTTTCTAAAATACTCCTGAAGTTAAACTCTGTTAGTGTACCGTTTGGAACTACCGTTATCTGTGTGAAATTATCATTTTGCCCTTTCAAATATAACCAATTTTTTTTTATGTACCCTTAAAATTTTTAATACTTTTGGTAGATAGGGACAAAATAGGTAAATCTGATAGTTTTCAACTCCGATTATTATTTAACTCTAGTTTAACCCTAGTTAACTTAATAAAGGGAAACGGTAAGGGTATTTTTAATAACGGTAAAACATATGAAGGGTATATTAGAAAGAAAAATATAAGAAGGGTAAATCAGATATTTCTTCAGATTTTAGGAGTACCGAGGCAATTATCTCTTTAAAAAAAATCTGTGTGTAGATCTATTTGAACATTAAAGATTGGTATACGATTTTGACTAGTACTTCAACTTATGTTTCATTTATTTTAATTTTTACTATAGCAAAAAATAAATTTTTATGAAAATTGCTACTTCTACGCTCCCATATATATATATATATATATATATATATATATATATATATATATATATATATATATATTGCAGCTCATCAATTATAGAATAAAATAAATTTTATTAAGTACATCAATATAATAATAATACATATTATGCACTCCAAATAAAATATATGAGTAACATTGCGCAGCTTTTATAGCTAAGTCTATATGATATACAATTTATTTTTAGCCTTCCTCCATCTCAGAATAACAGTGGTAATACTAGTAATAATATTTAACTCGACAGTTATTTCTTATAGCATAAAAGCTATCATAATTAAGGTTTCAAATTTTTATAAACAACTATGTTATATCACTGTTTAATCAAAAAAAACTATGTTATAGTGAATTTGGTTGCGATTGATTCTAAAGTTGTTATCGGTAAGTAAGCGGGTAACAAGAGGTTGGAAATTCCAAACACTATTTAAATATTCTAACATAAAAAAAAAAAAATACTGAGCTAATCAATAACTCGTATTTGGGCTATAACAACTAAGCCCATATTTAAATATTTATTTGGGCTATAACAACTAAGCCCATATTTAAATATTTAAACGGCCCATAACGTGGTCTAAACTAAACTCTTAAATTTATCGCAATTCGCACTCACTACTCCCTCTACGCACCTGCTGCTCCCAATGGCCATGGGCTCTAACGCCGCGCGATTCCTCGTCGTTAATGGCGTCCCTCACGGCGGCGACGGCGGCGACTGCGGCGGCGGAGGTGGCGGCGGCGGCGGCGGCGTCCCCTCAGTCTCCGTCTTCCTCGAGTCCACCCCTGGTAACCTCGCCCCCCAAACTCCGCAGCACTAGGAAGTGGCCCAGGCTAGGTATAAATATCTCCCTCACTGCAGTGCTAAGAACTGACCAAAGCGGTAACCTTGCTGGTGCTCAGGTGCGTACACCACCACCCGAACCCTCGCCGACGCAACCCTAGTCCTCTTCTGGGACCGCCACCTCCGCCGCCTCGCCGACTCGGGCCGCGTCCTCGCCGAGTCCCGCCCCGGCCTCTTCGGACCGGGCCCGCTCCGGCCCGCTTCTCTCCGCCGCGCGGTCCACGGCTCCGTGCGCGCCGGTCTAGCGGCGGCGCTGGAGGAGCGGCGGCGGACCGGGTCCACCGCCGAGGTGGCGATCACCGCGCTCATCCGCGGCGGCGGCGGCAGCGGCGAGGAGGGGAACGGCGCTGACGTGTTTATCCACCTAGGGTTTTATTTACCGCCCGTGTTCGGCGTCGCCGCGGCCCGCTTGGCGGTCGCCGGGCCCGGGAGAGTCGTCGCGGCCGCCAAGTATTCGGATTGGGCTCGGTGAGAAATTAGGATTCTTGAAAGTGCAGATTTATCCCTCTAAAGTTTAATTACGAAATGTGTTCTTCTACATTGCTCAAATTCGTAAATTTATACTCTAGAGCTGTTAATTGAACTGTTAAAGTTGCCATTTTTCATTTGAAATATAATATATTTAGCTACACTATGATCTCCATGGTGAACAACAGTAAAGTAATGATTAATCAACTTGAAGGGCAACTCTGCAACATTTTTGGGACTTCGGATGGAGATATATGCATTTTTTTCTCTGGGGTTGGAATTATTTTTTTTATTTGGTTATTTTTGGTATTTATTTGTCAATTCTATGATGTGATGATAGGGTGAGGAAGGGTATGGAGAAGATGAGGCCACCTTTGGCGACGGAGCTACTGTTGACGAACGATGGGGATCGGATTCTTGAAGGCAGCGTCACAAACTTCTTCGTTGTACGTCGCAAGGCGAGTTTCGATCTGTCTCTCACTAATGTAGCTGTCAAAATGTCGATTTAGTAAGGATATTCGACTACGTTTTGGCGAGTAACATCACCAGCTGCCAAACTGGAATAGCTATTAGGATCAAACAATTCTAAATTTCAAAATCAATTTCTCGATGTGCCAATGCTCCTTTCTTTCAAATCTCTGGCTTGCGGCACCAACTTTCCAAAGAAGAAGAAATCGATTAGGAAAAGTTGCTTACTTTCTTATCAATGGTTTTCATCTTTTACCTTCTAAGATGGAAATGTTGTCTTGTAATCTATCTACTTCGCATGTTGCCGTCTTTGAGTAGGACTGTGACACCCCCGAAATTTGGATTAGTCCTATATATAAATGATATAATAGGACTAAATCTCTTAACCCGGCTATGGCATTTTGGATGGTAGCAAGATCCAAGAGGTTATGAGAGTTAAGCGTGCTAGAGCTAGAGTAGTTCTAAGATGGGTGACCCCCCTGGGAAGTGGGGCGTCACAAGGACGACTAATCCTTCGATGCATATTTTAGTCCTTCTGGATTTTTACCCTTTGTATGATCATGACGGCATTTCTTAGGTGCTTTGTTGCTCTATTATATTATTTTCTTTAGGAAAAAAAACCTTGAATTTTAATATTATATTAAAGAATTCTCATTTTATTCTAACAATCCAGGTGGTAAGTGACATTGCCGCTGCTCCTTCTGATGATCTAATGATCGAAGTGCAAACAGCTCCAATAAGTGATGGGGTACTCCCTGGTGTTATACGTCAGCTAGTGATTGAGTAAACCTTTCTCTCATGTCATGTAGTTTGTCAATCTTTTTTAATCAAGGAAATCATTTGCTTCATACCGCTCTTGCGGCCTTGTATATTACGTTGTCACCCTTTTTCCATCAGGATGCATGATAAATTTATTCAAAAGCCACTAATGAAAGTTCAATTGGAAAATTATAGATGCACTTTTTGTAGCATGCAAGCTCAGATACTTTTCCTTTTTCTTGCTTTCATGCCATCCTGGTAATGTTTTGAAGAAACTCTTATCTTGTCAAATAGACATGCGGTCATGCGCATATTGCAATCTTTCTATATTACAAAAGAGACACTATTGTTGTTAATGCATAGCTATTTGATTTTATCATCTGGGTATTTGATTTTATATTATTTACATTCATATATAGTGTGCATGGTATGCGATATGAAGTCTCGCACTTATTCCGATTATCGGTTGGTTAGGGCTTGCTGCTGTATTGGAATCCCTGTACGAGAGATTGCACCGTCATGGTCAGAACGTGAACTTTGGGAAGAGGCCTTTATCACAAGTAGATACATGTGATTCTTATTTCTTTGTTGCTTTATTATTGTTCTTTTTCTCTTCTTTTTTTTTTTTTTTTTTCCTTTTTCTAGAAACAGAGGTTGAATTCTGAGCAAATTATTGCTTTAATTTCCAAGATATCAAGTCCATACGCCTTTTTCCTTCATAGTACTATCTGGTATCTTGCAGGTAGCTTAAGGCTTGTGCAGCATGTCGAGATAATTCAAGCTCCGTTATCATACAAAGATTTGCAATTGAGTACTTGGAAGGACGTGCCGTGGGTAATGAGGCAATTTGAGGTACATCTACTTTCTAATATTTATGGCCTTTTCAGATTGGGACATTAATTTGGGATTTTAACAAAGTTTATGCAACGGTAACCAGGGACCAGGACACATAACTACACAAATACAGGTATGTTTTTCCTAATTCTTATCCAGGTTGAGCTGTTAACTTTCAACATTGCCTGAAAGAACAGAATAAAAAGAAAATCTTAGGAAAGTTCGGTGACGATTCCTACATTTACTGGATTTGCAAGTAAACATATGTCAGTCATTCAGCAATCATATAAGCAAATTGTCAACTCGCACGGATGGCGGTTGTTCCGTATAAGTTTTCACTTCTTTAAACTGCTATCATTAAAAAAAAAGCCTGTAGAGGAACTGTATTGTACCCATGATTTAATTTTGATGTATTTGCCCATTAAATTTTTGTTAGAAAATATTGACATTTAGATAAGCTCTTCTCCCTTTTCCAGAGAGAAATAGCTGCGCGAGCAATAGCAGATGGTTGTGCAGTAGAAGATCTTTTGTGATGCCAGTTTATCTGTTTTTGGATCAAAAGTTTGGAATTGCTGATTCAGTGTTTGAAGAAGGTAAGCACTGAGACAATATTATTACGATGTTAAATATTGAGATGAGATTTTGAGCTATAAAACTAGAGACTCTAATTTAAAGTTTTTGACTTTTGCTGCAAAGAGAAATTATTATTACGATGTTAAATTAGGATTTCAACTAATACCAGCACTGAGACAATATTTCATTGAACAACACTATATCTACAGCAGGCCTAAATAGGCCTAAGTGTCCGTTTGTCGTGGCTTTCTCAAGGAGTTTGTGATTTCGCATGCAATGCAGATGTATCATGCCACACACACTACTTCGGATTGTTAATATTCGTTAGTTTTTTTTTTCAGGATTCTTTGAATGCAGGATGAATGGGCGAGGAGAGAGACTCAGCGGCGATTTCCTTGAATGTTCTTAGAGAGTGTTTGATAATGTGTTTTCGATGCCTTGCGAATAAAGAGATTACGCAGGAATTTGAAACGAAACATAGTCCTGTTTTAACCTCTGTTTTGTATACTTCATTAATGTCAGTTCAAACAGTTGTATCATTCTTCAAATTGGAAGCAAAAGTTTTGGTTCTTTTGATAACACCATAGATATCAGAGGGATGATGCTCAACAACGGTAGGAGAATTTAAAATTTGAATGTATTGTTTATATTTTATATAATTTTTATAACTTTAAATTTATTAAACTAAAAAATTAACTTAAATTTTAAAGTTAAACTATCATAGAATGATTTAAATCAAATAAAATTAAAATTAGAAAGTAAAATTAAATTTGTAAAACGCCAGATTATTAAACCAAAGTAGTCTTTGCCTCGGACATAAAAGTACGGAGGTTTTTGTATTCCCAATTTGCTTTTAATATTGAGATTTTTGAATATACGAAGTACTTAATCTATAATATTTTAAGTATTTAGAAATTAAATTTTATAATTTTTTAATATTATTCACCTAATGATCTAAAAAGTTCAAAATTAATGGCTGAAAATAAAAATCTCATAAAATATAATAACATGATACTAAAATTTTATATCAAAGATATTAATCTTGTTCTATATAGTATAAAAAGATTTCTATCAAAAATTTACGTGATTTGAATATTTCTACACCGTTAAACTTGCAAACGGCTTATCACAATCATTAAAATAGTTGATTTTGAGCTACTTTGATCACTAGGCAAATATTAACGAAAATTCATAAAATTTAATTTCTAAATTTTTTAAATACTTTAAATTAAATTTAGTAGAGCCGATTGTTCATTCGAAAATTTTAATATCATTGAAAATAATTTGAAATCACACTCCGTATTTTTAAAAGCACATAGTAAATATGAGCTAGGCAGGAATACTATTAATAGTAGCAAGTTATTGGTGCTATTAAGTTTTTAACCATTGAATTAAAAGAAGTGTGGTTGAGATGATAGTGGGTCTCTTAGGTTCAATGGGTGGTCGAAAAAATAGTAAAATTTAAGAGATGAAAATAATTAAAGCACTTGATCTAAGAGTAGAAAACTTAATAGCACCAAATACTCGGTACTATCGATAATATAGTAGCCGGACTCTAGTAAATATTATATATTTACTATCATATTATATATGAGCTATGCTACATGTACACCCCATTTAGGGTGTACATTCTACACCTAGCCCATCATAAGATGGGCATTCATCCATTCGTCATTTCGAAGTGACGAATAAAATTCACCCACCCTATTTTGGAATAAAATTCACCCACCCTAAAACAGATGGGGTATAAGATGTACAGATATACTACACTTAGCTTTTTCCTATATATTTACTATCAGTATAGCTGGTGAAATGTATGGTGTTTGTATGGCATCGAAGAGCCGCATTCTGGAACGAAAACGAGGAAGAGAGAAGAGAGAAGAGGGAGATTAAGGGGGGCACGACAGCAGGCGAGCGCCGTCGGTGGGATAGGCGCTGTCGGCTTGTCGCGTAGTGTGAGCAGCAGCTAATCCTAATTCTGGCAGCAGTAACGGGTCCCCGTCACGCCACCCAAACACCCCCCCTCCCCCCTTCCTTTCCTCATCCTCACCCGAGTTCAACAAGAAACCGTTGCTGTCGTATTTGACCGACGCTTCCCTTGCAGCCACGGAACACCACAACCCCCTCTCTCTCTCTCTCTCTCTCTCTCTCTCTCTCTTCCGTTTCTTTGGACACATCTGCTTTGCCGCTTCTGTGGTTAGGGATGCCAATTTGTACATATACCCAAAATTTGAACGTAATGAATTTATTCGATGTTAAATAAATATGAATTCATATATTGATATGAAAAATAAGAAGCTGATTCGAATCTTAATTAATTTTATATTAAATTTATATTTTAAAATTTTAGATTTAATATAATATATTTTGAAATAGTGTAAAGAGAAAAAAAAAATAACTGTTTCGGATTTGAATTTTTGAGTTCAGATTTAGATTTTAAATTTTTGGTCGGGTTCGGATTTGAATATAAATTTTTAAAAACAGTCGGATTCGAGTTTCAGTTTTAGTAGTCGGATTCGAGTTCGAGTTTGGATTTTTAAAATTCGTCCCGAATCCGACCCGTTAACATCTCTATCTGTGGCTCGTCCACTTAATTCAATTATCTTAAATTATAAAATTAAAATAATTTTTTTAAAAAATATTTATATTTTATTCGTTGAAAAATTTAAATTGATGTATTTAACTCACTATCCCGTAGATTTTTGTCACTATTCTGTTCACATTTTATAATTTATATCAAAAATATCTTTAAAATAATAGAAATTATCAAAAATTATTTTTTTATAAAAAATAAGAATAATTTGATCATAATTCTCTAAAAATATTTTTTAATTTTTTTTTTTGTAGAAAAAAGTAGCGAGCTACGCGCTTCATTCATTACGAGCATGAATTTGACAATAAGAGTGAGACAGCAGATCTCTAGAGAGAAAAACAACGCGAAAAAAACAAAAAAAACACTTTGTAGAGAGGATCCGCCCACTGAATAAAGGTATAGGAGATCCGAACAGAGACGTTAAAGATTCGGCCACTGCGCTAGCATATTTCTAGCCCACGTAACAGCGTAAAGGGGGTCGGACCTGAACTACTGGAAAATAACCTTGTTTCTAATATTCCAAATCACCCACATGTTTGCCGACATGTAGGTAAGAAGCTTAGCCACCTCCACCCGACCGCTCCTCCCACGCCCCTCTAACGCTGTCCCCTAGCTCATGGAAGCCGTCGGCCTCGTCGCCGATCCCAAACACGAAACGTGTGAAAACACACCTCGTGAACAAATGATCAGCCATCTCGGGATACGACCCGCAGAGCACACAGAGATTGCTTCCGGTCCAACCTCTTTTCTCGAGATTATCTGCTGTGAGCAGTCGATTCTTCAAAACAAGCCAAATAAAAATCTGCACTCTAGACGGTACTCGCAGCTTCCACAGGCAGGAGGCAGTGGCGTCCAAAAACCGCCCGTTGTTTAGGAAGGTATAGGCTGACTTGACAGTAAAGATGCCTTTGTCCTGCCACCTCCAAATGATTCCATCCCTCCTGATCCCCGGCACTGAGGCATCCACAAGACCCTTCAAATTTAGCACCAGGGCCTTGTCCCTCAAATCCCTCGTTCACGCCCCTCTTAATATTTTTCTCCAACTCCAATTGTTACGGTCGTAGCACTCTATATATTTCGGGGAAAAAGTATTGCAGTACTATCTCACCGTACCATCTGTCGGTCCAAAAACAGATAGTACTACCATCTCCCAGCAAGTAGGAAATCCCTCCTTTAAAGACCTCCCGAATACTGAGGACATTCCTCTATCATCTCGGGGAAAATGTATTTTTTAAATTTTTAAGGAGTTAAAATATAAATTTTTGAAATCTTAAAAAATCAAGTGAAAAAATATATATTTATAAAAAAATTTTCTGTATTTTAGCCTATTATTTATTTTTATAAAAATTTGGTTTTAATTCTTATTTCATTCTGATTTTGAATTCTGAATTGATGCATTTCAAAATAAATCAAATACCTTCTCTTTTTTTTTTTTTTTCTAAATCTTAGTTGTTCTAATTATTCATTCCGATTTTTATTTAATAATAAATTATATATATATATATATATATATATATATTTGGATGACACATTATTTTATTTTTATTCCAATCGTGAACCAACGTGCCTTAAATATTTTTTAATTTTAGATTTTAAAAAAATAAAAAAAATCAAAATTCAATCTAGTTTTCTTAAAAAATTGTTGAGGGTAAATTGCACTGCATCAAGTTTCATTTTGATCCTCCAAAGTCTGGTTTTTTACATTAGAGATTCTGAATTTTTAGTAAATTAGTTCTAAAATTTTATTATAATATGAAGATTATCTGTTATACCTACTTTATCTGTTCACTTGTCTAAATAATTTATAGATGATAATTTATATTCTATTAATAAAAATGTATAAAAAGTTTATTAAAATTATTTAAGAATTTAAAAAGTACTAACATAAAATTGAATCCAAAAATGAGATTTGGCAAAAGGTTTGGCCACTAAAGGACCAATTGTTGGAATTTTTTTTTTTCTTTAGGACAATTAGAACAAATGGAATATGTCCCAAACCAATAATAATACATTAAAACAATAATTTGAAATAATTATTTTGTTAATTTTTTATCCAATATATTAAGTTATTGGATTGAATAACTATGATAGTGATGAGTTTGTAATTTCTTTTTTTTTTTTTTGAGTGAGCAAAAATACCTCACTATTCTGTTCATTTTTATAAAATTAATTTATCTAAAAATATAAATTTATTAGTTTTCCGACTCTGCGATCTCAAATACCAATCAGTCATCAAAACTTTAATCTATGTTTAAAAATCAGAATAAGTTATCCTAAAATTACTTATTTGATAATTTTTTTTTAATTTGATTGTAAGAAAAGCAAATCTAAATTTTATTTTTAACATATTTAATATTATTTAAGAAAATAATTAAAAAAAATTTTTTTTTATCTATAAAATATACTAGGAACAAAATATTTATGCTTGTAAATGTAGATTAATTTGCTGTGTTAGGTGCAGACATTAAATATTTTTTTGAAGTTTCTTGGGTGATGTACAGACTTGACATGGAGCAGATTCACGCGCTTCTCGAGGCGGCGCTGGCGGCCCCTCACCTCACACCACACCACGCGGGACTTGCGGCCGGGAAGGTGAGAGACCCTTTAACTTTTTGTTTTTTTTTTTTAAAAAAAAAAAAAAAACAAATAAATGACCTTGTTGTGATTCCCACTTATAAGTGTACACCCCGTAAAGGGGTACCCATAAGGGGTGTATATCCTACACCCCCACGGGGTGGAGTGAATTTTATCCGTCACTCGATATGACGGGTGGGGTGAATACCCACTTCAGAATAAGATAGAGTGTAGGATGTACACCTCTTATGGGGTGTACACCTAGCATCACCCATAATAAAATCACTAAAATTTGTAAGAAAAATATTATCATTAAATTTTATACTTTTTTCTGGTTGTTAGATTATTAACATTAATCATTAATTTTAAATGCTTAAATTTTAAAAATATGTAATTAATTTATTTAAAATATATAAATATAATATTTACGGATCTCGATCGGATTCAATCCACATGAACGTTAGATCCAGAAAGTTGGTATGGAAATCGAACTTGTACCACTTATCGGACCATGACGCTAACTATTAATTTCAAAAGCTGAGTTTATATTGCTGCAAAAGGACGAGATTTTGGTGTGCCCTAAATTTATCGTAGTATAATTTCATTCCGTAATTTGATATTGAATTGATGTATATCGAAATTTTAGAACAATTTATTTATATTATTATAATAGATTTGATATAAATTTAGCTATAATAATATATGCCTATTGCATCGTGTGGGTCACTACATTAATAATTATTAACTTAACGTTATTTTCTTTTGCATTATTATATTATCATATTATCAATGTGTGCGCATGCATGTTATATGTACTCTAGTTAGAAGCCTCGGAAAATGTGAAGAGAATAATAATGGAACACAGTGCCACAATTAAAATTATTAATTTAATTGCCCCGAAAAATTCGATTAAACAAATCCAAATGAGATCTAATTAAGTAGTGGAATTATGCGGTGAAAAGCAGTGGGACAAGAGTACTTTGGTGGATTGCATCATGAGTGTACCCCGCATAAACTTCGGTATGCGTGCCGTCACTTAACACCTCCTGATGAATGAATGAACGGTGATGATGATGATGATGATTCCTTTCTTGCACCGAGCGTAGATCAGGTGGGTCCCACCCCGTGTTCCTTACTTTAGAAGTTGGTAATGAGATAATTAAAATTGTAAAACACTAATAATATTTTTTATTTTATTTTTTTTCTTTCAGAATGATAAAATTATGAATATAACTGTATCATAGATTCTGAATCTAGTTTAACATTATGTTGCAAAAAATAACATAAGTTATTGATTGGATAAAATTTTTATTAAAGGCTTCTTAGTGACATCTTAATGAGGAATTTTTTATCTTCTCCCAGTATGTTAGTTTTCCCTCAATGTAAAAATTCATCTAATAATTTTTAATACTCAAATATTAAAAAAATAAATATTATAATTTTTTAATATTTTTTTTTTCTTATTAATTACATCTTTCACTCAATTTTGATCTGAGGTCCACCAATGGCGTGGTATGTGACGTCCCAATTTTTCAGAAAGTCATCCACACTACTATAACTCTAGCACGCTTAACTCTTTTAACCTCTTGGGTTTAACTACCGTTCAAAATGTTATAGTCGGATTAAGAGATTTATAAATTCTTACGTACATGTATCTAACTACCGTTCAAAATATTATAGCCGGATTAAGAAATTTATAAGCCCTGACGTACATGTCAGGCTCAAGCACACTCAAAAATATCAGGCGATGTGAGACTCGTCTCGCTAGTCTTAGTCGACTTTATGGGAAGCTGGCTTCACCCACAATTATCATTAGCCGTCGACTTTATAGGGATCTGTCTTTACCCACAATTATCATTAGCCGGGAACCATGCTCTACCCATTATATAATTCTCTGGTTCAGCCGCGGCTCATTTTATATTTTTGGCTGGCTATACTACGGAAAGCCGCGCTCTACCCATTAACCCATTATATATAATTCTGGTTCAGCCGAGACTCATTTTATATTTTTGGCTGGCTATACTACCAATTGTGACACCCCAACTTTCCAGAAAGTCACCCTCTTATAACTATTTTAACTCTAGCACGCTTAACTCTCTTAATCTTTTTGGCCTAACTACCATCCAAAATGCTTCCAGAGGGTCACCCATCTTATAACTACTCTAATTTTAGCACGCTTAACTCTTTTAATATTTTTGGCCTGACTACCACCCAAAATGCTATTACCGGATTAAGAAATTGTCATATTATATTATTTATATATATATGACTAATTCAAAATCCGAAAGTGTCACATGGTGGACTCTCCCTAATTTACAAACACTCAGAAGGGTTCTCTCTCATAAGAAACACCATCCATCATGTTAGTATAATCAGAGACTCGAACGAATGGTGATTGTTTTAGAGAAGAAAAATAAACTTATTACAATAGCTGTTGCACAAAAAATATAGAATTAATTTTATACAAATATTTATGAATATATCGAATAATAAATATATTCTTGCAAAGTTCGACATTTTATGTTTATTCCTTAAAAAATTTTAAGTATTTATTTTTAACAGAATATAAATGAAATAATAATTTTATCTTTTCAAATATATTCCTTCAAAAGTCTAACTATTATAATAGTGTAAAAATATATGAAAGAATAATAAAAAAAAATGTTACCTCACGAACTATATTTTTCTAACGAATATTAACGATAATGACATATATGAACAACTTAGTATTTTTAAAAATTAAAAATTAAAAATTAAAAATTATATAAATATATTTATTATCCAATATATTTATATAAAGAGAGATGCTAGGTGTACACCCCTTTAGGGATGTACATCTTACCCCCACCCCATCCTGTGATGGATATTATTCCACTCGTCACATCGAATGACGAGTGGAATTCATTCCATCCCAGAATAGGGTGGGGTGTAAGATATACACCCCTAAAGGAGCGTATACTTATATATACCTTTTTATTCTGGAGTGGGGTGTAAAATATACATCCCTAAAGAAGCGTATACTTATATATATCTTTTTTTAAATTCATCCATCTTATTTTATTATGGTAAATGCTATATGTACACCCCATTTGGGGTGTACATCCTACACCCCACCCATCCAAGGGTGGGGTGAATTCTACCATCACTTCGAAGTGATGAGTGGAGAAGCCTCCATTCTTGAATGAGTGAGGTGTAGGATGTACACCTATTTTTAAGGTGTACATATAACAATGCTCTTTTATTATACATATTTTAATTAGCTGAACACTGTTATACTGCAGACTTCATCAGTAGGAAGGGGCATCTGAGATTGGCATTTTTGCCTTCCGTGGGCCCCACCACTCACCCAATCACCGACAGAACTCTCGGATTGGGTGGCCGCAGCCTTAGTCTCCTGCACCCAAGTTGTTGTAATCATCTTACTATTATTCTTTGCTTCTTTCTCAATTAACCCTCACCAACATTCACACTCAATCATGGACCGTTCGTAGCATAAGTAGCAAAATATTAAAATATTTCAGATTTTAAATTTTAAATTTAATTATTTTATATTTTTATTTAAATTTATTTAAAAATAAATAAATAAAACGGTAGCATGCTATTTTATTCTCTGAAAAAAAAAAATCATACTGAAATACCACTATACTTATCATCTGGTTGTTTCATGGAAAGTAAAATTTAAATTTATCTTCAAATAAATTATAATTTAAATAAAAATCATATGTTTTCTTCGTTTATTTGTATAACAATGGAATTGAAGTTTCTCAAAATTTAAAATTTCGAACTTAGGATCTCGGATAATAACTTCATCCCATTCATTTTTTTTTTTTAATAAATTTAATTTAAATTGACTTCGTATGGGATGAAGTTATTTACGCTATTTTGAAAATTTTGAGTTGTAATCGAAGGTGAAGTTACGATAAATCAAACAACGAAAATGAGTAATTATGACTTGAGAACTAAATATCTCTTCATTTTTGGTGAAACAAATACAATCCGAACTTAATTAGCTAAGATTTTGATAGTTGGTATCCGAGATTCCAAATTTAAAATCTAATTACCTTGTGTCTTTAGTTTAGTTTATTTTGAAAATAAAAATGAAACCGAAACAATATACAAACTTAACTATTGTTGCATATAAATATTAAAATCATATAGTTTGAATTTTTGAACTTTAATGATTGCCTCGCCCTCGTGTAACCTATATACATCTTAAAAGAAAAAAAAAATAAAACCAAGAAAAATCCAAGACCAATCATCAGTGATATACAGAGGGATAAGATACTCGATAAGAACTTAGCTTAAAAACTAGAAATAATTTTGAAACAACTTAAATTAAATAAGAATTCGCAGCTCTGAAGCAAAAAAAAAAAAAAAAAAAAGTCTCTTCTATAATAGTTTATCCATATTAGAATAACAACATTCCAACGATGCATTCATATCGTTTGAAAATACAAAAATAAGATATTATTTTACTGTAAACTTATCATATTATTTGTAAATTAGCCACTCTACCATTCTACATAGCAAAATATAATTAGTTTAGGATCAGTTATAATGAAAACTTTTCCTCAAGAGAAAGTTTTTTTGATCTTATAATATATATATATATATATATATATATATATATATATATATATATATATATATATATAGAAGTTTATATTTGAAAGTTTCAGTTTATGGTGTTATTATCATGTTATTTTTGCTGGAGATATTCTTACTGATACATCATCTCTTATACGTTATAACTGTTATATAGAAGACTTTTACGCGATAAAGCGCACGTCCCATGTAACGTTCACCATGCTCCACGCCAAACCAAGGCCCTCTCTCTCTCTCTCTCTCCTCTCTCTCTTACGTACGGAACATAATCATTTTACCTTCCCTATTTCTTTCTCTCTCTCTCACTACACTCTTATTTATTGGAGAGGGTGTGGGGGGGGGGGGGGGGAGGGAGAAGGGACACATCTCTACTCTCTTACTTTGTTTTGTTCAGAGACCATTTTCTTTGTGCAGTGACCATCATATCCTTAGCATTATTTATTGGCTCCATCAAATATCAAACACAGTTAATCTGATCTGCATGGATGGAGATCTCTAGTGCTCAATACCAGGTACATATATATAAATATATAATTGCATGTTATAAACACACACATCATCATCATCTCCTCTATCATTCTTTTTTTTTTGTTTTTTTTGTTTTTTTTTTTCATGCATATTGCATTGTTTCTCCTTTTGTTTTTCTTGCTAATTTATTCATGGCCTGGTTGTAGTTGGAGCATTCTTTTTTTTTTTTTGGCTAATAATTTCATCCTGTTACCAAAATTTGCCATGTTGATTAATTAACCTTCAAAAATTCTCCTTAATTTGAGATGAATCTCTTGGCGATTTCAGTTGATCAGTGTTCACCATTGATTAATTGTTTGCTTTGTGATAAGAGCATTTTTTGTTTCTTTTTTGCTCATTCTTGTTCATTTTGATTTTATTTTCAACTTGAACAAGCTAGTACTTCTAAAAAGCCTAAGACAAATTAAGCCTCAATGTAAGTTGGTTTTATCCTTTGAAACACAAACATTTGATAATCTAAATCCAAGCAAAGTTTCAATTATTGGAGCTCTTTGAAGTAGGTATAATTAAAATTTAGCACATTATTTGAAATTAAAGCATCTATTTTCCACCATTAATTCTAGGCCTTATTTCCCTTCTTTCTCTCACTTGTTCATGTAGGAAGAAAAAAAAAAAAAAAAAAAGGCCATTTATCATGAACACATTCAACAAAACTTCCTTTCTAATATTATTAAAACTGTCGAATATAAATATTAAATTACTGTTTTCTGATATTTTTGAAAGTCTCGCCAGATTTCTAGTATTATTAATTTTTTCATATTTAATTTAATAGCTTAATATTTTAAAAAATAATGATTGTTTCGTATCGTTTAATTGTTAATTAAACTCTATGTAATTGCATAAATATATAACTTGAACTGATTAACCCTTCTTTCTAACTGGTTATTGCTTTCTCTTATATATTGCAGTTCATGGCCACAAGCCAGTCACTAGAACAAGGCTTTATAGCTTGCCCCAGCAAGACCCATCAGCAGCAGCAGCAGCAGCAGCAGCAGCAGCAGCAGCAGGAGGAGAAGAAGGCAAGGCCTCACCAAGATCAAGCACTAAGATGCCCAAGATGTGACTCCACCAACACCAAGTTCTGCTACTACAACAACTACAGCCTCTCCCAGCCCAGATACTTCTGCAAGGGGTGCAGAAGGTACTGGACCCAGGGGGGATCTTTGAGGAATGTGCCAGTAGGAGGGGGCTGCAGGAAAAACAAGAAGAAAGCATCCTCATCTTCTCCTTCTCCTTCTCCTTGCTCCTCCTCTTCCACCTCTCCCTCCCCCTCTCTCCCTTCAAAGAACAGCAGCTGCATCACCCCACTGCTCTCCAACCTGATCCATGCACCATTTTCTTATGACCCAGGTGATCTAACTCTGGCCTTTGCTGGTGAGCTTGGCAATGGCCACACCTTGCTTTTAGGTGGTGGCCCTAACCCTAGCACAAGCCCTAGCCCAGGTGGGCCCACTAGTGGGTTTTTTGACATTTTGAGAGGTGGGTTTCTTGGGAGTGAGAACTTTTCTGGGTTTCACATGATGCCATGCTATGGGTTGGATAATAATAATAATAATGTTGGTGGTAGTGGGGGTGAGGTGGTGTTGCCTTTTGAGGAGAGACATGGTGGTGCAGTTACTCATGAAGTGGAAGGGTCTACTTGCAAAGATATGAATAATGGAGTGGAAGGGATTAATGGGGCCATGAACTTGGATTTAGCCAGAGATTATTGGCATATTAGTAGTGGGGTTGGTTCAACTTGGCATGGGCTCATCAACAGCTCCTTGATCTGAAGCTGCTGCTGCAGTGATATATATATATATATATATATATATATATATGGTCAGTTTCTGTGTTCATGGAGTGGCCTAAAACATTTTTTCCCATTCTGGGAAATGTATTTGTCTCATGTTCTTCATTGTAGTGCCTTTCCTTTCTCCTCTTTTCTCCTTCTTCTTCTTCCTTTTAATCTGATGTATCCTTTTTCTCTGAGTGGTCATCTGACATCTATAAAGCAAATGAAAGTATTCAGATTGGTTTCCCCATCATGGCATGTTGGAAGTGGTTCCCCTTTCAAGGTGCTTGCACACTTGCAGATCTATGTGTCGAATATATTAAAGAAAATTAAATGTTTGAATTTTGAAATATATAGCTGTTCATATTGCCATGATTGATAATGCAACAAATTTAGAGAAAAAATGGTAAAAAAAAATTATGTGACTGATCATGCACTGTAGAGGCTCTGTCATATTGCACACAGTACTTCGTACTCCTTTGTTTCAAAATGTAAAATTATATAAAACAATCGCATTTTAAAAATTTAAACTTTTTTAATATTTCGACACTTTTCGTCACGTCTGAGCTCGAATTTATTACGCTAAGAACTTGGCGGGATTCAAACTTAAGATACTCTTGATATCTTGTGAAATTATATGAAACAATCGTTATATTCTAAATACTTAAATTTTAAATATTTCAACACTAAATAAGGGTTAAAATCATAAATATTCATCAAGGATCATCATTATCAACAACACTAAACAACATTGCACCATCACATTAATTCACAGTGGTGTTTTTCTTAGTTCTTTTATGGGTGTGTGCGTGCACCACCGTAGTCTTGCGCAGTTGATTAGTATCTGCGTTCGATCCGAATTAATCCCTCGCACGGGTCCAGATATTATCGGATTTATTTTCTATTAGAACCGGCCCAATTCTACAAACCTAATCGGGCCTGGTTGTTGTAAACTGGGCTGGGCCGATTTTACAGCATACTTAACTTAACTCAAATAATATTAAATTTTATTCATTTGAGTTTTATATTAAATCATTTTTAAACTTAAAACTTTTTTTTTGGGTGGTTAAAAATGTATGGAGACCCCCTGAACTATATTACAATCTGAAATAATACTCTAACCTTTTTTGCTTTTTTGATTTGACCTGCCAACTTTTATTTTTTTTTTTAAATTAAAATTATAGACTTAATTATTTTAAAAGTTTTATCAAATTTAAAAAATTATTAACTATTAATCGGATTATTTTTATTTACTAAAAAATATTAGAGCTATTAAATTTGGCAAAATTAGTTCATTCTCAAAAACTCAATTTTTTTTAAAAAGTAGTGCAATATATTCGTCCTATAGTCGAGGGGGTTTCCATACATTTTTATTTTCCAAAATTTAAGTCCGCGCGAGATTCAATCAACCAATCACAACCGTCGGATCTACAGATACACCCATCGAACCGTCCAGTGCTTTGCCCTAGAATCTAAGAACCCTCGCCCCAATTGCTTCCTATAAAAGCCCACTCCGCCTCTCTCCTCTTTCCACTTCAAACCCTAACGCGGCAGCGCTCTCCACCTTCGTCCTAACACAGCAGCGGAGATCGTCTCCTTCATCAATCGAAAATGGGGCAAGCGCAATCTTTTAATGCTATTTTTCATAGTTTTTTGGTTGATTTTGTAATTTTTTTTGTTGATTTATGTACTATTTCTATCATACTTTAGTGATTGTTACTAACCTCTCGCAATGATCTAGATGTAAAATTTTGTTCTAGTTGTTGATGTGTTACTGTTTGTGGCAATGATTTCGAGAATAATTATAAGGAAATAGTGTAATTAACCTGTGATTTATTCAAATATATTAGTTTTTTTGTTGAAAATTGTTGTTTGCAGCTATTATTGGTGTAATATATTTAGTTTCTCTGTAGATAAGGGAATGAGATGATCTGCTATGTAATGCTTGCTCTGTTGCATAAGCTTATGAACGGTCCGGTGCTGATTCGAATGTGCACATTAGCGCCTAACATTAACACTTTGGCAATGATCTAGATGTAAAATTTTGTTCTAGTTGTTGATGTGTTACTGTTTGTGGCAATGATTTCGAGAATAATTATAAGGAAATAGTGTAATTAACCTGTGATTTATTCAAATATATTAGTTTTTTTGTTGAAAATTGTTGTTTGCATCTATTATTGGTGTAACATATTTAGTTTCTCTGTAGATAAGGGAATGAGATGATCTGCTATGTAATGCTTGCTCTGTTGCATAAGCTTATGAACGGTCCGGTGCTGATTCGAATGTGTACATTAGCGCCTAACATTAACATAAGCAAAATAGATTTGTTGCCAATTTTTCAATTAAAGTCCTCGAAGCTTTCGAATTTGTGGACTTAAACACATAGTGGCATACATTATCGAAACAATCGCGTTGATGTATGCATTTTAGTTCATTTGTTTTACTGTTTATTGTTATTGCTATCCATTTCATGTTGTTAGTTGCTATTTATAAGCCCTTTGTCATTTTATGAAGCCATAAGGATAGCACTTGAGCGTAAATGCGGCCAAAAACATTAAGGCTGCGTTTGGTTCGGGGATAAGAAAATTTAGTTATACCGGGGATAGATATAAGTTATGGTATTAGCCGGAACTAGTGTAAATTTCTGTTTGGTTGGGTTTAAGAGTTATACCGGATATAAAGAAAATTGTATTTGGTAAGTTAAAGAGGAATAAGAAGAATAAAGAGGATTAAAATTTTAATTTATGATTAAAATTTTACTAATATGATTTTAAATATTTAATTTAAAATATTTATTTAAAAAATTATTAAAATTTATATTTTACTTATATATATAAAAAAATTATTAAAAAATTTATCATATAATTTATTAAAATTATATGATAAATTTATTAAAAATTAAAGTTAAAAATTTTAAAAGCTATAAAATTTAAAATTTAAAATTTAAAAATTTATAAATGTTAAAAATTTTAATTTTAATTGTCTTAAATAATTAGTTAATTATCTAAATACTTAAATAATTAGTTAATAAAATAATTAAATTAATTAAAATATTGGATTAATTAAAGAGTTAAAACAATAATTAAAATTATATTAATTTAATTAAGTTTATTCTCAAATGGGAACAAGCCTTGTTCCAGGAAAAGGCTGGAATAGTAATTCCAGTCTTATACCAGCTTATTCCAGAAAGACGAGAACAACTGTTCCCACCCCGTCAAAATTTCGTTTGGGTATAACTAGGGGGGATAAGCCCTTATCCCCCCCCTTATACCCCTAACCAAACGGACCCTAAACGCACTTTAGATTCTTCTACGCTGTTTTGGGCACCCATTTGTACAATGTTAAGGGGAATTATATTTGGCTACAAGGATAATTGTAGAGTTTGGTTGGAATTTTTTTTGTGTATCAACATAGAGCAACTCAACTTGATTAGAATAATTACTGTCCATTAAGTTCAGATATATTTCATTAAGCCAGTGGCCTACTTATGGAACTTTTATTTTATCTGAAAGAACATTTGTATAAGGAAGATTAGTAGCAGAAGATTGTTTTAATTCTGGGAATGTTTCAGACTTAGAGGCAGGCGTTGAATTTAGTATGCAGATGAGTATGTGATTATCTCTGCATTTTATTGAAAGTTTTGGTTTATGATTATCATTGTTATAGTAAGTCAATTTCGGTCGAATATTTCCAAACTGTCACTTGTATCTACTTTGCTGTTTTTGCAAATGCTTATTGATGGTCTGGTGCTAATTCGACTCTGGATATATATTTCCGCCTAGCATTGTCATAAGCTAGATGAGTTATATGCCATTGTTTAATAGCCTTTAAGTTTTTCGAATCTGAGGAGTGTTCCCTCGGCATGTTACATTACAAGGACCTGCAGTTTATGTCTTGTTTCCATCCTCTCTATCTTTTTGATCTATTATTCTATATGTGTATATCATACAGGTACTTGATAAAAATTTTAATTAGAATTTGAAGTTCTTTTTTTCCTATCCAGTTGAAGCCCTTTAAGAAGCACCCTTTTTTCATCGATATATCAAACTTTCTCTCTCTTGGATGGAATATAGCCATCGTGAAAAATAAAATACAAATTGTTGCGATTTCTTTTTATTTGCCTATCATTGCTTCAGGAAAACTTTTCCGCAGAAAATCTTTATAATATTTATGTTGGAAATCAAATGGCAGGAAGACACGTGGTATGGGAGCTGGCCGCAAGCTGAAAACCCACAGGAGAAACCAGCGGTGGGCGGACAAATCTTATAAGAAAAGCCACCTTGGCAACGAGTGGAAGAAGCCGTTTGCGGGCTCATCCCATGCTAAAGGGATTGTCTTAGAAAAAATGTGAGTCAAAAGGCTCCTACTCTATTTTTTTTTTTTTTTTCCTTTTTTATGCTAATGTTTTTTTAATCAGGAATTAACATGCTTGAATTTAACTGCAGCGGCATCGAGGCAAAGCAGCCTAACTCTGCTATCCGAAAGTGTGCTCGAGTGCAGCTCGTTAAGAACGGGAAGAAGATCGCCGCCTTTGTGCCCAATGATGGTTGCTTAAACTACATTGAGGAAAATGTAATTACTTATGTCTATCTCTCGCGCTTAATTTTTGATCATCAATTATTTCCCCCCTCTATTTCGCAGCTTCATTTGCTTCTACTTTATCGAATCGCAAGAACATCTTGGTCGAAAACTATACAAACAATAAAAGCGGATCCAAGTGGATTTTGTATGGCAAAAAAGCAATGAATTTACTATGTTGGTGCTTTAAAAAAAAGCTTTCATCTGCAGGATGAAGTGTTGATTGCTGGATTTGGTCGAAAGGGGCACGCCGTCGGTGATATTCCCGGTGTCCGATTTAAGGTCGTGAAGGTATCTGGTGTTTCTCTACTGGCTCTTTTCAAGGAGAAAAAGGAGAAGCCCAGATCTTAGAGCTGCTACTACTAGTTGGCAAGAGGATTTTGAAGGGAAGCTACTCACCATTTTCTTCCTCTTTATGGCATGATTGATCTCTTAAGTTTTAGAATTTTGAAGTGTATTTGACTCTCAAAATTTATTTCCTGAACTGAATCTGGTACTTATGTGATGCAATTTTATCTATCTTAGCTTCTTCAGACCTCACCTACCAGTATTATCGATTGTTGAAATTTTGTTTCGTATTCTCTTGCATTGAATTTGGTGTAGAAAGTGTTAAAATTTCCACTGTCATTGAGTTTGATTTTTTCGTGGAGAAATATTTATAGTAACATCACTATCGTTTATTTGATACTGAGAATATAATTACTGTGTTTATTTTGATCGGCTAATGGGATCTGTGTATGTGAAGGAATATTATCTTTCAACTATTTTTTATTGGTCCGGTCTAATAAGACCAGAGGAACCCCATCATCACTTGGACGTGGTCACTACCCCATCCACCTCTCCGTTATCCATCCCCATTCCCCCCTTCTCTCTCATCGTCTACGCTCTCTCGGCGTTACTGCACTCCGCTTCTCAATGCTTCATCACCCCAAACCTCCCACCAACTCCTCTTCTCTCTCTTCCCTCTCCTACTTCCCCCCTTCCCCAAAGCTCCTCTGCCACCTCCTTCCTCTTCCTCTTCGCGCCCAACCCACCTACGACCTCTCCCTCTCCCCCTCCTCCGGAGAAACGCTCATCTCCTCCGCCAATGGCGATGGCGGTGGCGAGGAGGCTGAGGAGGTCGTCCTCCTACTCTCCCTCCTCCGCCAGGGTCGCACCGACGAGGCCTACGAGGCCGTGTCCCGGTCCCCTCGTCTCCCCCGCAACGCCACCTGCCTAAGCCGCCTCCTCGCCCAGCTCGCCTACATGAGAGGCTCCCCTTCCGGGCTCCCCCGCGCCCGCGCCCTCGTCCGCCGCCTGCGCAACGAGAGCCTCCTCCACCTCCTCGACGCCAACTCCCTCGGCCTCCTCGCCTCCGCCGCCGCGCGCTCCGGCGCCCCCGCCTACGCCGCCTCCGTCGTCCGCACCATGCTCCGCTCCGGCTACCTCCCCCACGTCAAGGCCTGGAGCGCCGCCGTGAGCCGCCTCGCCTCCTCCGACGACCCCGCCGACGCCCTTCGCCTCTTCGACGCCGTCCTCCGCCGCCTCCGCCGCCTCCCCCCTGGTCCCCTCGCCGCCGATGCCCGCCCCGACGCCGCCGCCTTCAACGCCGCTCTCAACGCCGCCGCCAACCTCGGCGACGTCCCCAGGTTCGCCCACCTGTTCGACGAAATGCGCGCGTTCGGGACCGCCCCCGACGCCCTCACCTACAACGTCCTCATCAAGATGTGCGCACGCGCCGAGCGCGGCGACCTCCTCGCCCCCGCCCTCGCTCTCATCCTCCGCCGTGGCGTCGTCCCCTGCGCCACCACGTTCCACTCCCTCGTCGCCGCCTACGTCGGCCTCGGCGACCTCGCCGCCGCCGAGAAGCTCATCCAGGCCATGCGCGAGCGCCGCGCTGACATCTGCTCGCTTCTCGCGCAGTCGTCGCCGACTCCTGCGCGCGTGGAGTCCCACGCCCTTCTCGAAGCCATCGTGCTCGGCTCGCCCGACGCCGCCGCGCCCCCGCCGCCGCCGTTGCTACCCACGGCCTACGCGCCCGACGCGCGCGTCTACACGACGCTCATGAAGGGGTACATGCGCGCGGGGCGCGTCGACGACGTGGTCCGCACGATCCGCGCCATGCGCCTCGAGCCCGACCCCGCGAGCCACCCCGACGACGTCGCCTACACCACAGTCGCCAGCGCGCTTGTGGGCGCCGGCGCCGTCGACCGCGCGCGTGGCGTGCTTGACGAGATGGCGCGCGACGGCATCCCCGCCAACCGCGTCACCTACAACGTTCTCCTCAAGGGCTACTGCCAACAGCTGCAGCTGGACGAAGCCAAGTCGCTGTTGCGCGACATGGAGAATCGAATCGGAATTGAGCCCAATGTTATCTCGTACAACATCCTCATTGACGGCTGCATCCTCGTCGACGATAGCGCGGGTGCGCTGGCCTTCTTTAACAAGATGCGCGAGCGCGGAATCGCGCCATCGAAGGTCAGCTACACGACTCTAATGAAGGCGTTTGCCTTATCGGGCCAACCAAAGCTCGCCCACAAGGTGTTCGACGAAATGTCAGAGGATCCGAGAGTTAGAGTTGATAGAGTAGCTTGGAACATGTTGATAGAAGGGTACTGTCGATTAGGGCTTTTCGAAGAAGCCAAGAAGATCGCGGAAAAGATGAAGGATAGCGGGTTCCAGCCCGACGTGGCTACCTACGGCAGCCTCGCAAACGGAATTGCTTTGGCGAGGAAGCCCGGGGAAGCACTTTTGCTGTGGAATGAGGTGAAAGAGAGATGCGGAGGTTCGCCACCGCTGAAGCCGGACGAAGGGCTCTTGGATGCATTGGCTGATGTGTGTGTTCGGGCAGCTTTTTTCAAGAAGGCACTTGAAATTGTGGCTTGCATGGAGGAGAATGCGATATCGCCGAACAAGACCAAGTATAAAAAAATTTATATAGAGATGCATTCGCGGATGTTTACGAGCAAGCACGCCTCGCAGGCGAGGCAGGATAGGAGGAAAGAGAGGAAGAGGGCGGCTGAGGCGTTTAAGTTTTGGTTAGGGCTTCCGAATTCCTATTACGGGAGCGAATGGAGGCTCGAGCCCATTGATGGGGATGATTATGAACTAACCTGATTCTCAATTCGCATTTTACACTACTTGCATAATTGGTTTATGAATATTCATAAATTTACCAACGAATTTGATGCAGAATCTTATTTGGGTTCCGTCAAAGCAAATTAAAGCTTGGATTTGGCGAGGGCAAGAGAACATCGTCGAAGATACCGGAGTGATTTCCTGATGGCTTTTACTTGGTTGCTTCTGGATCCCCTTACAATTGTGAAATTGGTAAGATCATACTGTTGTATGTAGTCCAGTTGTTATTCTTTTGAATTGCGATACTGAAATTGTTTCGCCAGTATTGTGAGTTAAGCAGGCAAATTACAAGATTCTGATACTCAATTATAACCATTTTGCCTTCTTATTTATAAATCAACACTGAATAGAGCAGGAGCTTAGCCTTCAGGAATCATGAGTACTCTTTGTTTCATCTCTTTTCTTTCCCCAGTGTCACCCTGTATGGAAGCCTTTGAATTCATTGGCATATATGATGTTTTTGCACAAGTAGTTTGCTAGTAATGTATTGTAATATCGCTCTCCGATGATACTACTTGAATTATTTTGTATGAATTTTGTTGTTTGAACTCGTGGAAAGCCTCCAGATTCTTTTCATTGACGTATCATACAGTTTATTGTAGATGTAAAAGTTTGAATGCTTCTCATAGACGAGTGGTTATACCCATGAGCCATGAGCTTGAGTAACAGATTTGATTGATCTTATTGAGGAATGTGGGGGATTCATAAAAGCTATGTTTTATCTTGCGCAAAATGAAGGGGCCTATACTGTTGCAATATTGGCAGTTAGATATGAGATATTAATCTTCATGTCAGTGAGAGTAGTTTGTATCAGATTCAATTGGGAAAGTTGTAACACTCCCAGTATTTGAATTAGTTATATATAAAATGTATAAATAGGACTAAACTTCTTAACCGGTTATAACATTTTGGTTGATGGTTAGGCCTAAGAGATTGAGAGGTTAAATGTGTTAGAGCTAGAATAGTTTTAAGATGAATGATCCTTTGAGAAATTGGGACGTCACAACTGGTATTAGTGCCAATCATCAGTCGAAAATGTGAGATGAGTCTAGACTGACGCTGGATTATACAACAGGTGAGCACAGCTCCCTGGTGGAATGAGTCTTGTCTGAGCTGGGATACAATGGGCGAGCACAATTCTCTGGCTGATGATTGTTATGGGTGGAGTGTGACTCCTCACATGATCGGTTAAGATTAACGAGACGAGTACGATATGGCTGAAGAGAAGAGGAATGTAAAGACTCTAAAATTTGAATTAGTCATATATATATATATATATATATATATATATATATATATATATATATATATATATATATATATATATAAAATGTATAAATAAGACTAAATTTTTTAATTCGATTATACTATTTTAGGTGTTGGTAAGGCTCAAAAAGTTAAGAGATTAAGCATGCTAGAGCTAAAGAAGCTATAGAATCGATGATCTTATAAAAAGTTGGAGCGTCACATACCCTTAGGTATCGCTTAATTCATGAATAAGCATGAATTACTAGTTCCTAAAATAAATACAACTACTGAGATAAATAAAAGTACGATAAATTTTGCGTTTGAATAAAAATTAGATTATTTTTTAAAATAAAAAAAAATAGTATTTGTAATGTTAAATTGGAATAGGGAGAATAAGAGTTTTTATAGTTTTTAAATAATAATATCTTATCTAATTAATTTATATACAAATATTAATAAAATAATAATTTAATTTAATTTATTATTTAATTAATCATGACTTCCTAGACAGCCCTAACTAATTACTATGTTTTATCAATAGGAGAAGTTTATATAATTGCTTGGGTTTTTTAATATCTTTTTAATATCTTCAACATGGAAAAGTGCCTGTTCCAAACCTGTTGGCCAAATTTTCATTTTTGCAAAAAAAATTCTAAATTTGGGTTGGATAAGAGGCTTGTCAAGAGAGAGAAATTCAATATCCACTTTGCTTTTACTGCTGCTTTAAATGGTTTTAAAATTTTAAAAAACTATCAAAATTGAGTGCACATTTTTTATGAAAATGAATTAACAGATGACATAATCACACTAAAACTGACTTGAATTTAGGGATGTCATTTAGGGATATCAATGAAAACGGATACCCGAAATTCTATCCGAATCCGAATATAATGAATTTATCCGATGCTATAAACGGATATGAATTCGGATATGGATATAAAAAATAAAACCCGACGGATTTAAATTTAGATATGAATTTTGATTGTATCCGAATTCGAATCCGATCCGAATTCGAATTAATTTTATGTTATACAATATATGTGTATATAAATATTTGATATTATATTTAAATTTATATTTTAAAAATTTAAATTTAATATAATAAATTTTGAAATATTATAAAAGAAAAAGAAAAATAATTATTTCGGATTTGAATTTTCGGATTCGAATTCGGATTTTGAATTTTTGATCAGGTTCAGATTTGGATATGAATTTTTAAAATCCGTCGGATTCGGATTAGAATTCGAATTTGATAGTTCGGTTCGGGTTCAGGTTCGAATTCGAATTTTTAAAAATTCGTCCCGAATCCGATCCGTTGACATCCTACTTGAATTTGCCTTAAAAGAATGCATCCCAGCTTAACAACTGCCAAAAATGTAGATTGCAATCACTTTTTACAGCTTTACCAGGAAGCACTTATTAAGGAGATTTTATTAGTAAAAAAACTGTTAAAATTTCTCAAAACTTGCAACTTAAGATAACATTTTTGGAAGCAAAACTCCAGCTAAAAAATCTTTCTAATTATGCCCCCAATTTCTCCCTAAACAAGTTTCATTAATCAATTCTAAATACATTTTGGCTTCTTTAATTAACTCAATCTAGTAAATAATAAGGTCTTTGCTTATACATAAATATTCCAAATATAAAATAATAGATAGATAGTTATTTATTCCTAGATAGATGCTACATTTATTAAATTAATTGGTTTGCAATTGCCTGCACCCAGTGTACAAGTATATGAAATATACCAAACATCTAGAAGCTCTACAGTTTTTTAAATCAAATTTTAATTCTTGTAAAAATTATAATGTTTGATGAATAATTTTTTAAAAAAGAAATGGTGCATGGAGGTAGATATACACTGGGTATTGAAATACTAAAAACACTGTTTCTAATAGTTTAAAATTTTGAAGTATAATAGTTGTTTCATATAATTTCACATAATATTAGAACATGAGTTTTTTCTATTTAATTCAAGTCTATTTTTTAGGCTTATAAAAAATAACGAGTCTAAACGCAAGGAAGAATATTAAAATATTAAAAATATTATTTTTTAATAATTTAAATTTGTAAAATAGAACGTTTTATATAATTTTACACACCGGTTGTAAGCAAAAGCTGGTAAAGGGATGGTATGGGCCGCAAAGGCACACAGCATCAAACCGGGTTGACTCGGAGCGGGCCAAACGATTCCGACCCGTTATTTTACCATTCGTTATGGTATGGCGGTGGAGCGATTCAACTCAGTCTCCCTCTCCTCTCCTCTCCGCCCCAGTCCTTTGTCCTCTTTACCATAACGAATTCGCCTCACTCCTCGCCCGATCAAATCGAGTGGTGACCGAATTTATATTCCATACAAAAATCCGAACAAATATCTGAGAACCCTAGCCCTACTGCTCATCATCGTCGATCTCGATAGGGTTCAAAATTCGCCCAGAAAAATCGCCGATATTCGCTCGATCGACTTCAAATACCGAGCGATCGAGTCGCGATCGGGGTCTCGATTCAGCGTGGCGTCTCCTTCGTCTCCGACGGTGGAGAAGGAGGCCATGGATCGTGGCCGGAAGCGCGCCGACGCGTCCGGCCAGCTCCCGGCGGATAAGCGCCCCTGCAGCTCGTCGGAGTTCCGGCCCGGGTCGTCGGCGGAGGAGGCGGCGGCGGCCGCGGTGGCGGAGGTAGTGTTGGCGGCGGCGGCGGCGTCTTCGTCGGAGCCGCCGGAGTGCGAAATGGAGACATCGTCCTCGGGCCGGTCCGATCGCGCCGGGGACTCGTCGTACGGGTCTTGCGACTCGGAGGACGAGCCCGATCACGGCGACGATCGCCCATGGTTCGGCGGCGGACGCCCCGCGCGGTGCGGCGGCGCGAGCAGGGGGGGCAGGTTCCAGAGAATTCTCGCGGCTCTAGACGTCCTCTGCCTCGGCGGCGAGGACGCTGCCTCGTCGTTGTCGTCGTCGTCCGGAGCTGTGGCGGCGCTCACGGAGCTCTGCAAGGAGCTGTCGTTCTGCGTAGAGGACCACGCCTCTTACTTCCCCGCGGACTCCGTTGTTCCAGTGCTGGTGAGGCTGGCCGGCTACGAGGCCAGCCCCGAGGTGATGCTGCTCGCCGTGCGGGCAATGACCTACCTCTGCGACGCAATGCCCCGGCTGGCCGATGCCGTCGTCCGGCACGGCGCATTGCCTGTCCTCTGCCAGCGTCTGCTCACAATCGAGTACTTGGATGTAGCTGAGCAGGTCCTCTTGCGTCAGATTTTACAAGTCCTGATTATCCCAATCTTCTTATTCATAATAATGTTTCTTATCTCTCTTTTTGTGTTCTTCCATGCAGTGTTTACAAGCTCTGGAGAAGATCTCCCGGAAGCAACCTTTGCCGTGCTTGCAGGCGGGCACGATTGCCGCCGTCTTAGCTTACATCGATTTCTTCTCAACAAGCATTCAGGTGAGACATTTGATTGTTGTTGTGGTTTATGTGCAAATACGAGTCGCATTGATCGCGTAGTCATGAGTTTTCTATCTGTAGAGAGTTGCAGTTTCAATAGTCGCAATCGTGTGCAAGAAACTTCCCCTGGATTCTTCCTCCCTTGTCATGGATAATGTGCCCACTCTGTGCAATCTTCTCCAGTGTGAGGACGTTAAGGTATTTGCTGCTGCGTCTTTTCTAGTTGTTTTGTTTCCTCTATTGCATTTTTTAGCTCTATGCAAGAAGCAGAAGCCTTCGGCAATCAAATTATCTGGAACTGGTGCTTTTTGGACGTTGCTTGAAGCGCTGATGAGCTTCTGGCCCCAACAGTGGAAGCTCCAACTGGAAAGCAAGTAGCTTTTCGGAAATTTAGTGAGAAAGTTGTCAGGCCTTCTTAGACATGCACTTTGTAGGAAACTCTAGTTGGGCGACACGAGTCCGCTCGCCCTTATTCTTTTCGGCTCTAACTGGTATTTTTGTCGTTTATACTGACAGCTAGTGGAAACTGTTGCTACCTGCTTGGTGAGAATCGTGGATTCTTTCTGCAGTTCGCCAGATTTATTGGATGAACTTTGCCAACATGGGATAGTTCAAAAATGTGTTCATTTAATCACTGTTGATGGCCGAACGATTCTAAGCCAAACTACTTGTTCTGTATGTTTTCGCTGAATCCCATCAATTTACTTTGTTACTTTAGCATAACAATGTTGGTCTTTATTAACCTTTTAAATTGCAGAGCTTGATCGGTCTTCTCACCAAGCTTGCCAGTAGTTCCCTTGTGGCAGTGAAGGGGCTTTTTGAGCTGAATATAGGTAGCATATTAAAGGGTATTCTGATGGCCTCTGACCTTTCTCATGGCGGTCCTTATTCGATTCTTGAAGATGTGCAATTCAACCAGGTTTCTTTGTTTATTAGTTCATTTTGTAAAGAGCTTTTTTTAGAAATTTAAGATCTGATAATGCTATTCCTGATCTTTTCTGGGCACTATCATGTCATTTGTCATCACAAAATCTAATAATCGTCAATCTCATACCTCCGACAAGGAGAGCTCTTGATTGAGGTCGCGGTTCACTTTTGAACATCAATGTGGTCAACATATAGCATACAATCAATACCTTTCCTTTTGTTTTTCTTTTTTTTTTTCTGCTAAGGTCAGAGATATGTATTGTTTCTCTTAATCAAAATTCGTATTCTTTCTTTTTTGTAGGGCATATTTCTTTTTTACTATATTATCTTGTAAGCCAAATTCATTTATTTAATTTCCTCTTCACGTGTACTTATAGACTCAAAGGTGTTATATGTTGTTAATGCAGAAATGAATGAGTAATAAAGACAAAAAAAAGGATCAAACTAGTCTTAGCAGTATTTATTAACTATGATTAGCAATATGAAAAAGTGTATATATAGATAGAGATCGGACATCTCAGCCTGTATTAACATATCCTTATCTGAAAAAACTGCTGTGCTTCTGAGATACCCTTGTCAAAAGGTAAGGGCAACTTGCGTTTCCCATTTATTTAGGATTGTCGTCACAAATACTTAGCTAAGTTTGTTCTAACAAAATTTTCTGACAACTTGGCGTGAGCAGTACTGTTCTCAGTTCTCCTATGTAGGAGTAAGATATATGTGAGCACATGTTACACATCTTACGCTACAAATTTGCTTCAAGCTGGGTTTATTCTCTTCCAAACTGTTTTCATGCTTGATTTTCTTTAAGGTTTAAATGAAGCATTGAAAATCATTTTACATAAATTTCCAATACTACAATAAGTTTACTTTCATGTGTATGCTTCAGGTCCATGAAGTATTGAAGTTAGCTAACCAGTTAATCCCTCCTGCGGCAAGAGATAGTGAGGGTACTCAAGTAGAAATTGCCAAGGAAAAGATCCTGACAGACCAACCTAATCTTTTGCTTCAGTTTTCTGTTGACATACTCCCTGCCTCCATCAAGGTTTGTTGATGTGAGCAACTTACTGTGAAGCCTGTGCTTCACCATATAAACTTCCTCTTGATATTGTAACAGGTGGTCAACTCTGGTGCAAATGCATATGTCTGCTATGGTTGTGTATCGATCATAAACAATATCTTTTACTTCAACACTCCTGAAATGCTTCAAGACTTACTAAAGGATACGAAAATTTCAAGGTGAAAAATTCATGACTTAATAATTGTTTCAGAATATGAAGCTATTTGGTTCCTGAAATATTTCTTATATGTTTGTTGCAGCTTTTTGGCTGGTTTGTTGGCCCGAAAAGATCATCATGTGCTGTTTTTGACATTGAAGATTGTTGATACTCTCATGCAAAAGGTTCCTGGTGTTTTCTTGAGTTCTTTTATCAAGGAAGGTGTAATTTATGCAATTGATACACTTTCAATGCAAGAAAACTACCCACAAACAATATCTGAGCAGTACAATGACACGCAACAGTCAGAAAGATGCCTGTGCTATGCATTTGGTTTGTGTAAATTTCCATCTTCAGAAATGAGAACATGTAGGGCTAATAAAGAAACCCTTCTTACTCTAGCCAAGCATTTGAAGACTACATACTTTACCCATGAAAAGGTAAATTCTGAGATGGTGCTGACTGAAGTTTTGCAGAAGCTAAAAACTTTATGTGCAGTTCTAAATGGTACCGTCGATGATTATTTAAATAATAATGGCTGTTCTCAGAGTGAAGAGTACTTGTCTCATACATTGGATCAACTAATGAGGGAACTTTGTGGTGGAGAGACTATGACTACCTTTGAGTTTGTTGAAAGTGGAATTGTTAAATCGTTGGTTAACTATTTGTCCAATGGCAAGTACCTCCAAGGAAATCAGTCTGATTGCAATTCTTCAGATCATTTTCTTGCAGTGTTAAAAAGGATTCAGAATTTTGCTCACATTTCTTTGTCAAAAATGGATCAAGGATGGCAGGATATGGTTTTGACATTATTAGTGCGGAAGTTGCATACCGCATTGTCCTCCTTTGAGAATTTTCCAGTTATTTTGAGCTATGCTTTCAAACCCAGGAACGCCATAACGGATATTCCGGTTAGACGTTCCACAATGAATCCTTGCATTAGAGTACATTTTGTGAAGGAAGAAAATGAGGCAGGCTTATCTAACTACGATAATATTGTGAGTGTTGAAATATCTTCATCATTAAATGCTATAGAAGAGTACCTATGGCCTAGAGTGAGCACAAACATGGACAAAGTTCAGGCAAATTCAGCAGAAAAGGACATTTTTTCGGGAAGTGAAGAAGAATTGTCTCAGGAATCATCTGTTTCTAGCATTTCAGAGGTGCTGTTCTTTCTACCATGTCTATTGTCTAAAATTATGATTGTCAGACAGTTGCTACTATGTGTTACAGTCTAGCTGTTTTGTTGTCAACCCATTTGTGATTAGTTGTCTTTATTTGATGATACTTCTGAAAGTTGACTTGAATCGTGTTTGATCTGTTCCAGAGAAAATAATTAAAATGATTTCCAATAATAAGTATGATTAACGCTTCTAAGATTTCTGAGGCTCTTTGAAAAGCCAAAAAAGCTCATGTATTTTGAACAAGATTATAGACTCGTTTTTTTCTACTGATCTTCTACTGAATTTCTTGCACATCAGGGCCTCAGAAATCAGGAACGATGTTCTTCATCAGCAGAATCTACCTTAGGTCAGATGGCCAGTAAGTATTACTTTTTTTTTCCTTATCCTTTTTCCCTCCCATCACAATTTGTAGATTTTCGAATATCTTAATTTTTTACTAATATTGAGTGCAAATCATCCTTATTGCACAGGCCAAGTGGAACCGAGAACAATTAGTGCCACTCCAAGCAATCAAGGTGTGCAACCAAAGTTGGTTTTTGGTTTACAAGGAAAAGAGCTTGATCGCTCAGTCACCCTTTATGAAGCTATCTTAACAAATCAGGTAAATAAAGAGCCTGATGTAATTCTGGGGCCAAAGTTTTGGGAAGAGGTACACATAGTAACTTACAGAAGTACTAGAGAACCAGAAATAAGTGATCGCAAACCCTCTGATGGTGGTTCTTTCTCCTGTCTCAATGGAGATGAACATGGATTCTCATGGGAAAACCTATCATTCTTTTCCAGCTTCTTGCTTGCCGAGCTCCGTTGCAAACTAGATAAGTCAGCCCCTTCATACGATATATTGTTTATGTTGAAAGCTTTGGAAGGCTTGAATCGCTACTCGTTTCATCTATTGTGCAATTGTAAAATAAATGCTTTTGCTGAAGGGAGAATCAAAAGCTTTGATGAGCTGAAGTTGATGATCTCTTCAGTTCCCCAATCCGAGTTTGTTAGCAGTAAATTAACTGATAAATTGGAGCAGCAAATGCGGGATCCACTCACTTCAAGCTCCGGTAGCATGCCTTCATGGTGTGGCCAACTAATGGCCACATGCTCTTTCTTGTTCTCTTTTGAAGCAAAGCGGAAGTACTTCCGGCTTAATACATTGGATTCTTTGAGAACAAAGCTTAATCTGAATAGAATTGATACAGATGCAGTGAACGAAAGGTGGGCAAATCCAGTCTCACATCCGCGTAAGAAATTCAAAGTTAATCGCAGCAATATACTGGAATCTGCAACCAAAATGATGGAATCTCACACTCAAAGTAGGACTCGTCTTGATGTGGAGTTTAACGAAGAAGTCGGTACTGGTTTGGGTCCCACTATGGAGTTCTATACATTGATTAGCCATGAGTTTCAAAAGGTTGGTTTTGGCATGTGGAGAGAGGACCTTAGCCCTACAACTGGAAATGGTGCTGTTGTTGGTTGTGGTTTTGTTGTAGCTCCTTTCGGTCTGTTTCCTCGTCCATGGTCGGCAGCAATATCTGGTTCAGAGAGCGTGCACTTTTCAGATGTAATTAAAAAGTTTTCCCTTCTTGGCCAGATTGTAGCAAAGGCAATTAAGGATGGAAGAATTTTAGATATACCATTCTCTAGAGCATTCTATAAAGTAATACTTGAGCAGGTATGAGCAAATCTATTCTGATTCATGACTTTTTCATGTATACCCTTCAAAATACATGCGCTAGCTTTTGTATCGTCACTGGTCATGATTTGCATCTACACCCTAAAAAACAACTCATATTTTATGTATATACCTTAAATATTTTGATAACCTCCAAATTTTGATTGATTCCTAAACCTTTAGAAATAGCCATAGTTGCTTAAACGCTCCTCCTCTTGAGAGCTTCTCATGCTGGATAGGTTGGTTTTCACTTGGAAATGAGGCAATATATTTAAATATTCAGGGGTACCATAATTTTGCCCCAAAAGACGGGCAGTTTAAGCACAGAAAGGTCTTAATGTGGGGCATACACTTAAATATGGGCTGTTTTTGAGGTGCATCTTTGCAACTTCTGTAGAGTAGCATGCTATACATGTAAATTGAGGCCATGAGGGGTATATGTACAAAAATCCCTTCTGATTATGATTATTAGTTATGTGTTGAATTGTGGAAGATTTTGTGATTATAAACTCTTTTATTTTTTTAACATTTCTTTAGGAGCTCAGTATATATGACATCCAGTCATTCGATCCTGAACTTGGAAGGACTCTCATCGAGTTTCAGGCTCTTATTAGCAGGAGAAGAATTTTGGAGTCTCTTTCTAAAGAAAGTTATAACGGTCCATCTGATTTATGTTACCGTGATAATACTAGAATTGAGGACCTGTGCATTGATTTCACTCTTCCAGGCTACTCTGATTATGTGCTTGCCTCTGAAAGTAGCTCAAAAGTGGTACTTCCATCATTGGACTATATGGTGTTTTAATTCGCCTCTTTAATTAACCCTTAAACTTATGTTGATTCTTTTCTCTCCAAGGTGAATATCACTAACCTGGAAGAGTATGTTGCACTGGCTGTTGATGCAACTATTAGAAGCGGGATTTCTAGGCAGGTGGAAGCTTTCAAATCTGGATTTAATGAGGTTCGTTATTTTATGATGCAAAGCCTCAGCTGCTTGATATTTAGTTGTGTTTTACATTCTGATCTTTTCATGTTAGAGTAACTTTTTCATGTTGCCTGTTCCATTCATTTTTGCTCTTGGTTACATTTTATAACTAATTGTAGAACACAGTAGTTCAGCAGTCTCTTGAGACGAGATTTTTATGTCCCTTTTCTTTTTATTTCTATGTTTGATTTGTCCATTGTCTATTGAATCTGTTGAAGGCGGTAGTAAGTTGATCTGAGAGTTCTTGTACTTTTTGGCTAGTTCAATCTGAGTTTTCCTCAAACACATATATCTGCAGGTCTTGCCGCTGAAAGCTCTTCAGATTTTTACCGAGGATGAGCTCGACCGTTTAATCTGTGGTGAACAACAAGATACCTGGGATGTATGTTGTTGATTGCTTCTGATTTTTTTTTTTTCTTTTAATTTCTTTGCTTACAGATTTTAAGTATCCCCAACAATATAATAAATTGTTTCTGTGCAGTTTCCGCATCTTGTGGATCACATGAAATTTGACCACGGCTACACAGCCAGCAGTCCTCATGTCATTTATGTCAGTATCGATTCCAGAAGCGTCCATTCAGTATTCTCACCATTATTTTTTATATTTTTTAAACTTTTGACTAGTTCCAAATTGTATATAATAATGCAGCTATTGGAAATCATGCAAGAATTTAAAAGCGATCAACGTAGAGCCTTCTTGCAATTCGTGACCGGAACTCCTCGGCTCCCCCCTGGTGGTATAGCTGCACTCAACCCTAAGCTGACGGTTGTTCGAAAGGTTAGTCGTGGTTCATAACCGGCCGGATGAACCACTACCGATTTTACATTAGACTAAGTGCTTGTTTGGTTTCGCATATGGAATTCTAGCTTTTACTCCAGAATGCAGAATCTCACAACAATCTTCTGTTTGTTGACAGCTTGGTAGCAATGACACCGATTTGGACTTGCCTAGTGTGATGACTTGTGCTAATTATCTAAAGCTCCCTCCTTACTCTTCGAAGGTGATTGTTTTGTTCTCTTTATGCCCTGTTTGCATTTTTTCTTCTAGATTCAGTTGAGCTGGGTGTTCTTCTTTTCTTTCATAGAATGGACCACATAATCACTACTTGTCGGGTTAGTTACACCTCGTCAGCTGAAAAAAATGTTGAAGTATCAATTCCTTAATGATACTCGCACTGAACTTCAGTTTGTGGGCGCACTTGGGTTGCTGAACTTTTGATCTTTGTCTAGTTCGACCACTCCAAGCTTTGCATAATTCCAGTATTGGAGGATTGATTTGACAGCATATTTTCTTGCCATAGCATCTCTAATCAACCTTCGCAACATGTCTTAGAGATATTCTGTCAATCTAGTCCCCATATCATTTCTGAAAAGAAAACAAGGTCCTTGAATCTTTACATTCTTTGCTCTTAAGATGAATGTTGTCGAGTCAGTTTTCGTGTCGTATTTGGGAGAAGAAGACTCAATCGGAGAAAAATCACTGTTAACCCGATGGAAACTTGGTCATAAATTTTACCGACCAGTGATGCGATCTATCTAAACCCTTCTCCTGTAAATGTACTAAATGTCTATGTATTCATTCATTCATTTATGATTCATTTTGGATGTTCTAATATCACCCGATCGATCATCTAATATACTCTTATTCATTAAAATTTCAATATTGGCTGCAGGAGAGAATGAGGCAGAGGCTGCTATACGCGATAACCGAAGGGCAAGGTTCGTTCTTCCTCTCTTGAGCTAACATATGCTGCTTGTTGGATCTGTGAATTTGTAAGTACGAGAAGGGGTGGTGTAGATAAGGCTTGGCGACTATAATAGTGGTAGCTGGTGGAGCTGATTGTGGTAGAAACAAAAGGAAGCCCATCTTAACCAGTGCGTATCTATATATATATATTTTCTTTTGATGGTAGTAATTTTATCAATGTGTAGGACGCAGATGTTTAAATTGTAAATATCATCACGTTTTGTGGTAAAACTTTTTTTACCCCATCTAGTTTGTGCCTCTTTTTTATTCTCTTCTGTTTTTGCTCCTGGTATTTGAGACCCAGATTCGTCATCTTTAGTTGGTTCGCTACCTCTCTCTTTCTCTCTCTCACTTATTTCTCTGAAGTGAATTAACAAAAAAAAAAAAAAAAAAAAAAAATGAAATCAAAACGAGTAAAAGTTAACCAGATGAAAATACCAGCGTGCCGCACCTACGCCATGAACTGCAATTATTTTGCTGAGGGAATGACGAGTACAAATGAAATTCCAAGAGGCAGAGACTTTCTTATTCTTCGAGCGTTTCCGATTCGCAGCCTAACATTGGGGCTGCAGCAAACATAATCAGCCAAACAAAAATGTCGAGGTCTAATGTGTTAATAACAGGTCGTGCCGTGTTAGTAGACGTGTTAGGAATCTGGAGTAACAAAACAAGAAAAGAAGAGCATATAACACGTTTAGATTCTGAATTCAGATCCCAACGAAAGATTCCATTCCAGAGCAGGTATGATTTTTTGATTGCTATACGGCGGTGTCCGAGGATGAAAGGTCTTTGGAATACTTAGTGCAATCGAAGGGCCCAATGTCCTGCGCTTTGCGTTTCACCTGCAAAACTCAAAACCCTCAATATTGAGTAGAGTAGAACATTACTCTAGTTAAGATGATCAATTTCAACCAGGCTCTTTCTCAATTTCAACCAGAGGGAGATAAGTTCTATCATTCTTAGGCTGGAAATTTTGAAAGCATTCAATCTTCTCATCTAAATCCCACAAAAATAAATAAATTATCGTGATGAACATAACGGGAACATACCGGTGACCATGGACTGGGTTCTGGAGGAGTTTTGTCTGTTGGCGAATTTTGTACAGGTCCTGTTTTCAGCTCCAGAATTTCCTGTTATTTCAAAAAGAGCAAAGGTGAGATAGCAACTTTTAAGATCAATACTACACACCTAGGAGATGAACATAGCCTCTTCCTTAAGCAGGTAAACATCTGTAACTAATTAAATAGCAATGGAAGTTGATTGATTCTTATCCAAGAATCATGATGTACAGATAATGGAGTGAGGAAACTATCAGTTCATCCCTTTTTTGGCATCATTTCTCCACTACCTTAAGGCTTGATGCCACTTAAAAAAGGCCATTATACAGTTGTGGTCCAACTAATGGATCCTGGAAAACATATATCTGAAGAATAGTGAGCATTACCAAGCAATTTTTTCTTAATCTTTTTACTTGCCAAGCAATTTTGCTGGTTAAACCACCCCTATTGTTGTTTTTCAAGCATTAAAACATAAATAGATCCTGAATTAAGAATTCACACCTATCACATGGGCGATGATGCTTTTTTGAGAGATTTTTATCATTGTCAGATCTAATAAAATTTTGTAGTACCCATTTGATCCATTATTTGTTGGATTAAATTGAAAATCTACGGATGCGCTTGGAAGCCCTACAGTTTCATGAACTGACCTCCCCGAAGGCTTCAACAGCGGCAACCCATTCATCTGAGAATGGCACTACATGGGATTGAGGTTTTAACAAAACATCCTTCGTTCTTGACTTGTCCATTTCAGTATTTCTGCTGCAATAAAACAGTTAGCATAGAGAATTAATGCAGGAAACGTTTAGAAAGTCGGCATTATGTTGATTATAGAAGCTTACTCTGGCATTGATGCTCCTTCAAACCCCAAGAAGATTGAATTGTTCCTATCTTCTGGCAAATTTGGTTGAATTACTTCTGAAGTACTACTCAACTTTGCTCTCTCTACAGGCACAACTTTTTCTTGACCTAAAGAATGATCTGATATCAAACCCCAATTAGCAGCACCAGCTGTCTGTTCTTTGCTCCATGTCAAAGATGACCTTGTTTCCACTGAACTAGTGATTTCAACATTTCTAGCACCACATTGAGATCCTACATGTATCATTGAATCAGAATTTTCATCTGACTTAATATCCTTGCCTAAAGCCTCTGTCTCTTTAGTCTCCACTTGTGAATTCTTGGTTAAGCAATTTTCTTCTAAACCATCTTCGGACAGCTGCTTTGACTTCTCTTCATACAAATCTTTCGAAGAGCATAATTCAGATGAAATTTCGGTGGACGATATTTCATTTCCATCAGCTTCTTTTATTGGTGAGAAATTAACTTTCAGACTTTGCTTGACAATTTCAGTTTCTTCGATAGCAGTCTCATAGTCATCTCTGCCTCTATCATTCTTTTCCAGCAACCGAGATTGCGCCCTTTTATCATTATCTACTAATAAGCAACCAGATTTTGACAGTTCATCAACACTAGAGTGGCAACTGTACCCCTCAGAAGCTCTGATGAATTGTGTTTGTGATGATTTACTAACAGAAGTTTGTATATTGACAGTTGCAGCAGAACAGGGCGAAAAGTTAGTAGCAGAGGACCTTCGTATGCTTCCGTTAATTGCAGTACCAGCACAAGACTTTGTTGTAGCAGTGACATTATTAGATTGTTGCTCAGCAGAAGCATGTGTAATTCTGGGGTCATCTATTAGTTTCAGGCTAATTGGTTTTCTGAGAGTAGGGATGCCAGATGAGGAATTTTTAATGTTTCTCTGAGAATGATTATTAAATGGAGAAACTTTTCCCTGGAGAAGTTCACAAATTAGATAATCAACAGAAAATAAAATAATCCAATGTTTAGCAATCAATTAGCTATAAAGGAGATCAAGTTGGAATAGAAGCACAAAGAAACTTTATATTTTACTGAAAGATACTCGTTGGAACACATATCAGGGTTTGATAAAACAATCATCTCCTCGGGCACAGTTATGATGCATGCCTTTTGCTGTTAATACTACATTTTCAGTGCAATCAACAGCGCTAGCTGCTGTGCATACAAGCAGATAATACTTCAAACTTCAAAAGGCCTACACCTTCATCTTTGACACTACTGAAACTTTATTTACAATTAACCACATCAACTGTTGTTGTTTATTTGATGCATTAATAGCAGTGATGCAATAGATAAATATGCTTAAAACAGTACGTAATAATTTGTACGCCATGACATATTTCAAGAGTAGGTTTAAGCATTACACAGTTGGACATCTCACCTGGGAGAAAAAACCTAATGGAGGAGATGGCTTCCGAAGTGCTGATGGTTTTACATGGGCTGGGGGAGGAAGACCTCCAGAAACACACTGTCCATATTGTGCACATGATGAAAATGCTTTACCAGAACCAACAGAATTAGTTCTTCCATGCACCTCAATTGATTTGGGTGAATCTGGAATAATCTTAGAACCAATATTTGGCTCCTGCTAGGAAAATAAATCCATGCCACAAAAAAAAAAAAAAAAACCTCAAACGATCAGATTTAACTATATCACACGTACCTTGGAAGTATTTCATGCAAATTATTCTAGATATTAAAGTAAACATCACAATATGTTCCTTAGTTCTCACCACATCCTTGACCATATCATGCGCTGAAGGTTTAGATGATGGAAGTTCCTTCTTCAAGTTTGATGGAAAGCCCTTTGCGCCAAAGCTCTTCTCAGCATTAATTGTTACTGTATAATATTGAAGATTAATTATTGTCATAGAACCAAAACAACAATGATTCTTGGGCATTTGGAAGGAAATAATGTTCTATGCTCACAGGGGAAAAAGAAAGAGAAAAACAATGTACAAAGGGATAAATATAAAGCATACCTGAGGCATTATTTCTTTTTTTTTCCTGAGAGAAAGGTAACAAGCTACCCGCTTTATTCATTTTTTAGAAATGAACTCAGCTAGAAATATAAAGCAACTAGGCTTTGAACTATATACCAACCATCAAACCCTTAGCTAACTGCGCTAGGTAGGGGAAAAACAATGTACAATGGGATACAAATAAAGCATACCTGGGGCATTGCTTTGATTAAGCTTGGAGGAACAATTTGTAGTTGAACTGGTATTCCTGGAAGTTACAGGAAGAGAAGAAGCTTGCAACTTAGTGGGCATGAACTTCGGTATTTTTGATGCAGGATTTGTAGCATGTGCATTTCCAACCCTCTTTTGTGTAGATCATAGTTAAGGGGGGGGGGGGGGGGGGGGGGGGGGGAGGAAACTCTACAATATAGGCGTGGGAAAACCTCTCAACAACGGAGATTACATTGAACTTTATTGGCCTTAACATAATAAGCATCATATGCTTTCTAAAAAAAAAATCTATGACAAAAGGATATGACTTCATAGCCGGTGACAGTGGTAGACTTCTGGTGATACTTCTGCCTGAGTTTATCTTCCCTAAGCTCTGAAAGCAATGCAAAAGCAATGAGAAATGTTGCATAAAGAGTTATAATATAAATTGGGCAGCCAGACTAAGGACTCAGTGGAATAATTAAATTGATCTCTATATTCTTTATTTACTTGGATTCAATTAAAGCAAATTATCTTAATCAGCTTAATTGAACAAACTATACCAGTAGGTGGAATCAGGTCAATCTTTTGACTGCCGGTTGAGAGTTAATATGTGTAATGCATATACAGTGTAAATAAGAGAATATGGTTTCGAAAAGTTATGAACTTTCACAATGCAACAGAACAGCATTCTGTTGATCATTACACAACTAAGTACCTGCGCTTGTTTCTCTTCCCGAAATGAAACTTTTGGGGTTGAAAATAACTTTTGATCCTTCACATTTTTCATGCCAGACTTAGCACCTATTTTCCCACCATTACTCTCTTCGACGTCACAAAGGACGGATTTATCCCTAGACTTCTGAAACCCTACTGATGGGGAGACTTCTCCATCAATCTCAAGTATAGCATTCTCATTTGGTCCAGCGAGAGACCCACTTAGGAAAGACAATTCCGATGGGTTCAGCACACCTGCAAAATATGGTCAGTGTTCAACTGCTAACATAAGAAAATAAAAAAGAAAATTTGAGTCATGATACCTTCTTCGGTAAAGAAAGCAGGGTTCCAAGCCAAGCTTTTTCTCAAGTTACAACCCCCAACCTTTTTTGTCTTCTTCATTGGCATTGGCTTCTCTTTCCGTAATGTAGGGACATATAAGGCATCCTGTGAAACTTCGCAAATATTCTCTTTATCTTCTATATCTTCTTTTGATGGACATCCTCGTTTAAGCCCAGTAATCTCTTCCATCAATCCTTCAATTGAGAGGGCAAATCCAACTTTTAGTTATTTTAGGAAATGCATAATAGAGGATAACTCAATTGAATGGCTTCAAAAAGCAACAAAGTAACAACTAACAACATAAGAAATTCCTTATTTTGTCAAAACAACCAAGGAGCAGAGCTGGTACTAAAAATATGACACTCGGTATCTTACGACTTCTAAAAAGTACGAGGGGAATGCAATAATTGCAATTATCCATGTGAAAAGAAAAGCAAAAAGAAGAAATGACCTAAGCCTAGAACATGAAATGTTCATCAACATAAGCTTAATCTACTTGAGAATGCTCGATTATGTTTTGCACATTCCAAAACTTCCCTCACACAAATCCTTGGCAATCGGGACCTATGATAGATTTACTACACGGATTTTGAAGTACCTAAGTGAGGTTTTTGATAGTGAACATGTATGAAAATTATCAAATTCTTACTCTGATGATATCATGTCAGCAAATACTTCCTATCCAAACATGAGAAATTCGTCGAAATAAGATGTTACACACTTGAACTAAGAATTTATTCCACTACAAAAAAAAAAAAAAAAAATTCTGCTTCAAAAATATAAAGGTGATAAGGCAAATTAAAATGAAAGGGAAAATAAAGGATAAAATCACCAAATTTCTATCAATTCATTCCTCAGCTTATTACACAAGTAGCATGTATTCAGTATCTACTCCGAATACCGAGATTATGAACAGATCATAGAGGAGAAATGCTCGAAGTAACACGCAATCTACGACACCGATATGCAGAAAAATTCCGAGAAATGCACCATTTCGACATTGTGGCAACGGATTCTTCAGGTAGATCTGAAGAAGAAGCCCTAATTTACCGAAGTTCGAAGAGCACGCGAGTAAGAAGAAACCCTAACCCTAGGCGACGAACTCACCGGATCCCGCCGATTTGGCCATGGGTGATCTCAGCGCCGAAGCTTCGGCCTCTTCGATCGCTCGCACGAAGGAGAGATCGGGAGAACGAGATCCCGTTTTCTACTCCGCTTTATATTGAGCTCTCGACTCTGCGCATCACAACGAGTGAGCGAAGTGTGTGTGTGTGTGTTTTTTTTTTTTTTTTTCACTCCGAAATTTTAAAGGCTTAAAGAGCGGGAAATGGGAACCACGGATGATGGACACGTGGACGGCTAGGAAGCACTCTGATGCGGTTCTCGATGTGGAAGTGGAACCCACCGTTGCAAAACACCGCGAACCCAAGTGGGACCCACGTGTCAGAGATTATAATATATTTTTTTATAGGTCAATTTTCTACATATTCCTAAAATTTTTTCTGTTTTCAGATTTATCCCTCTTAGAAAGCTAATATTAAAACTACCCTTCTTACGTTCCAACTTCTTTGCAAAATGCTCCTGAAGTTAAACTCTGTTAGTTTTGGAGCTGCCATTATCTGTGTGAAATTACTATTTTGCCCTTTCAAATATATCCTTCTACCATAACCAACTTTTCTTATGTACCCTTAAAGAGGGGGACAGCTGAAGGAAAATGTTTTAGTAGATAGGGACAAAATAGGTATTTTCAATAGTTTTTAACTTCGATTATTATTTAACTCTAGTTTAACCCTAGTTAACTTAACAAAGGGAAACGGTAGGGATATTTTTAATAACGGTGGAACGTATGACGGGTATATTGGAAAGAAAAAAATAAGAGGGATAAGTCAGATATTTCTTTATATTTCAGAATACACAGGCAATTATCCCTTTTTTTATCTTTTTATTTATATATATATATATATATATATATATATATATATATATATATATATATATATATATATATATATATATATATATATCAGATGAAACACAATACCAAATCATTCTAAATTTTCCAACTTTTTTTGTACCTAAACTCAACATAGTTTACATACGAAAACAATGGTTCCTCCACCTTATTATTGTCCAATACTTAGCATGCGCAGTTGGTTAAGGATCTAATATTCGAGATGTAAAATTTAAAATCTAATTATTTTATATGTTTCGTTGAATTTAATTTTAAAAAGTAAACTAAGCAGGAACTCTATGGGTCAATTTAACATTGTGAAAAAAACTATGGTTTAGATTACATTTTGTTAATGGAGTTTAACAAGACTGAGCCATGATGAACTTTGATCCATGTAATAAAATCATCTTCCATGGAGTACAATGTTGTTTAGTTTAGTGAAGGCTTAATTACACCCCAGTACATTATACTTTACTATTTTTTTTTTCTTAAAATACTATAAATTTTATTTTCATTTACAATAATGTTTTGTTTTTTTTCTTAAAAATATTACTAAACTATCATTTTCTTGGCCAACTCTACATACTCCAACAATCTATTTTTGCTAGATAAAAGTTAATAACTCAATCAAGAGACACTAATTAGATAATAGAAAAAAAAACAAAAAAAAAGGAGAAAAAAACAAAATTATGGAAAGTTTCAATTAAATTAACTACTTTTTCTACTATTTATAGATTTTTTTTTTTTTATCAAAATAGGCCAAATATATACTCTGCTACTTTCGACCAATATTTTTTAATAAAGCTCCAAACTTTCATCTAAAATTTATAGATTTCATGCTTTTAATATAGAGATTTTTTTTAAAAAAAATCTATTGTCTTAAAGAAAAAATAGGACAACACAAAAAATAAAAAAAAAACCATAAAAAACAGTGTAGTTAATTTAGCACTACTAGAAGAATCTGTAGAGTGAAAACCCTCTCAAAAAAAAAAAAAAAAAAAAAAAAAAACAGATGAAGGAGAAAAAGACAAATAAATAATCTTACAGGGAGTCAAAATCATCTTTCATAAAAATAAAAATAAAAAAATTAATCTAAAATACAACACATGTAAAAAATTTACCTCCTAAAATATTTAAGTGAAAAGTTAGGGAGAAATTCACAATATCAGGACAAGAACATTGAACAACCAAAAGTCCCAACAAAATTATAATGCTCTATCAAACAACCACAATTAATGTTTCGCGGTCACAAGAAAATGGAAGGAAAAAAGAAAAACATTATGTCTAAAGTATATACAGAAGAAAGGGTACAGTGAGAAGAAAAAAATTAGGACCACATGAGAACAATGGAGAACCAGAGAGGCAAATGATATACTTGTTGCATCGGTTCTAGCTCGATAACTTGTGGCCCAGTAACTCGGCGCATTCTGCGTATAACGATCCATCGCAGGTTACTGCACGAGTACAAAACGAATCGTCAGCTCCGGAGCAAGAACTTACGTTGAGAGCGAGCCAAAAGTAGTAGATCTACCTCAGGTCAATCAAATAAAAGAAGGGGACAATTGCCTAAATGTCATTTGATAAGCCGATCGGAGAAGATCGGTGGATCCAAAATAGCATTTATAACATTTGCCGTGACTGTTTCATCTTTTGATTTGAGATGAGGCACAAAGAAAAGGTGGTATGATGATGCAAAGGACACAAAAGGGAAAAAAATATCCAATAAAGAGTGACACAAAAGAGAAAGTAGCAGGATGAGAAAATATAGAGAAGAAATAGATTATCTATTGGTTCACTTTAAGAGATCCGATCTATGAAGCTTGGAAATTTTGGAGAACTTAAAGAGAATCAAAATGACAAAACAGGAATAGAACCTTCTACAAGAGGCCAGTTGTTTGCAATAAAAGTATGGCGCAACAGCCATATTCCACGAGGAAATGTGTGCATGTCTCATGGCAATCGACATGAAATGCTCAAGTTGGTAGTCATAATTAACTGATATACATTCTTTCCATATCTATATGTCAATATTAATAAACAACAGCATGAAAAAATTGGCTTGACCACCTCAACAATTTGATTTTCAGATGGAAAATTTCAATATCAATGATATAAAACTAGAAGACAATAAGCATGAATCACCTGACGTTGCATGTAATTCATCCCTTGATTGTAAAGTCCTTGTTGACTCTGCTGAAGGATTCGATACAAAGCAAAGTCATTCTCTGAAGACTATAAAATACATCACTACAACAAATTAGTTATAACACACAATTTACACCTTGGGTGCTTGAACCTGGCTGAGTTCCTCCAAGCAGAAGATCCCCATCTTTCTAAAAAGAGCCATCTCCGTCCATACCATTAAACTTACTTTCCCCCTATTGGATATTGTAACACCAACCATATCAAACATCTGTTATAATTATTTGTGAAAATGGCTCACTCCTTGTAGCTCCACAAGAAAGAAGAATTGTTTATCACATGACAAATAGTTTAAGTGATATTAGTATAATAATACAAGATGAGCATCACAGTTTTCTTTAAGAACTAAGGTATCGTTTGGTAACGAGACCTAGGGGGGATAAGGGCTTATCCCCTCTAGTTATACCCAAACGATATTAGACTGGGATGGTAACAGCTGTTCTCGTCTTTCTGGAATAAGCTGGTATAAGACTGGAATTACTATTCCAGCCTTTTCCTGGAAGAAGGCTTGTTCCCATTTAAGAATAAGCTTAATTAAATTAATATAATTTTAATTATTATTTTAACTCTTTAATTAATCCAATATTTTAATTAATTTAATTATTTTATTAACTAATTATTTAAGTATTTAGATAATTAACTAATTATTTAAGACAATTAAAATTAAAATTTTTAACATTTATAAATTTTTAAATTTTAAATTTTAAATTTTATAGCTTTTAAAATTTTTAATTTTAATTTTTAATAAATTTATCATATAATTTTAATAAATTATATGATAAATTTTTTTAATAATTTTTTTTATATATAAGTAAAATATAAATTTTAATAATTTTTTTAATAAATATTTTAAATTAAATATTTAAAATCATATCAGTAAAATTTTAATCATAAATTAAAATTTTAGTCCTCTTTATTCTTCTTATTCCTCTTTAACTTACCAAACACAATTTTCTTTATACCCGCTATAACTCTTAAACCCAACCAAACAGAAATTTACACTAGTTCCTGCTAATACCATAACTTATACCTATCCCCGGTATAACTAAATTTTTCTTATTCCCGAACCAAACGCAGCCTTTTGGCTAGGTATGCATCTTTTAATAAGTATGATAGTTACAGATTCCCTCCCTGCTAAGTAGGGTTGGGCAGACCCATTAATTGGATGAAAAGAATCCCAACCCACTAGTTGGATCAAAATAATCCCCATTTTCAAATTGAATATTAGTAATATTCCTGTATGATTTCACTAGATCTGTCGTTAGAAAAGATCAAATTACATAAGCGCATGGATCTACTTAATGTTGGAACCTATATTGAATGAAATGATTGAAGAACATGTCGAACATGTTGATTGAGCAATATGAATTTGTTGTGTTGTGACTTGTGATAACAGTAGGTCACTAGGCATTAGAATCTATATGCCATATGGATATGAATTCCCATTGAAGTTTGGAAATGGTGAGAAGAAGTAGAAATAAAATGGCTAACTAATATGTTTAACCAAATTTTTAGTACCATTAAAGCACTTGAATAGTGAAGATGCCAAGAGCAAAACAGATTAATATAGAAAATAAGTGATATGGACGATTGTGAAGTTATCAATGTACAAAGCAAATGAATCATACTTTTATTAACTTTCAAAGCCAGTACCCGAACCAATTGTTGGCTTAAAGAGGCCAGCATCCTGCCTTGTGGTAGGACGCCAGATTAGGCCGAGTCACGTTCGAAATAGCGGGAGACCGGATCTGGCCGAATCATATTCGAAGTGGCGTGAGGCTAGTTGGGCCAAGTCACAATCGAGACCCGTGAGCACTGTATCTGTACACTTTAAGTAAATTGGTTGCATATTTCTAACTACTCGAGCTTTTGGGATTAATGGTTAACGCCAACGATCCGACACCTATTTATCTGATTTATACTGAGATTTACTATGGAAGCAAAACACTTAACCAGCAGGCTAAAAAAGGAAACAAGTAGCTAGTTGATCAAGCAATATGCATATTATTACACTATGAATCATTATTCACATTTTGAGAGCTAAATTTGTATTCTTCTCCAGTGGGAAGATGCACGACAACATGGCAAACAATTGTGAGTAATTAGAGGTAAGAAAACTTAATATCACACCACCATCTTACAGCAGCATGATTCAACTGTAAAGAAAAGTTCAAGATCGCATACCTCCAGCTGAAGCAATTATCCGACCGGAAAACATGCACAAGAAAAATAGAAGTATAATTAGACCAAGATTAAAGAAGAAGAAGAAGGAAAAGACACTGCCAAATTGCCAATCTGAGCTGAAAATATAATCTTAGAACAGTGGATTGTAAGGGGAAAAATAAAAGAACCTCTCTATATCTACGAAGGTACAGCCTCAGCGGCTCGATGTAGTCCTCGAACCCCAGCGTATTCATCGACCACAGCAGATCGTAGCCGTTGATCATCTTCCTCTTCTCCCTCAGGCACTTATCGATCGCCCTGCATCAACATAGCATTTCATTCCCAACAAAAAAACACAAAACCAATCAAAATGGAAACAAAACCAGAAATAAAGAGAGGGATCGATCTCTCACTCGCTGGTGATGAAGCTGACGAACGCAGAAACGCACTTCTGCACCGCTTCCTTCGCATCCTTGGCGATTTGCCCATTACTGGGGATCGCCTTCTTCATGATCCGTCTAATGTTGGTGATGGGGAGTAAGAGATCTTGCTCCCGCACGTTGGGTCGGGAGCTCCCGTCGCTCCCGCCGCCGCCGCTGGAGCTGGCCGGAGAGTCCGCCATCGCGGGAGAGCCCTAGATCCATCGCCACGGCCGTGATCAGAAACCCTAGGAGGTAAATCCGTGCTCGGATCCGGGTGCGGAGGAAACCCTAGATCAGTGTAATGGGACGAGAACCAGAGGAGGAGAAGAGCGTACCTGTTATTGGTGGATTTATATTTAGCGCGCGCGAGAAGAGAGAGAGAGAGAGAGAGAGAGAGAGAGAGAGAGAGTGGAGATTGGTGTGGGATTTTTCTTTTCTTTTTTCCTTTGTGAGGGGGGGTGGATTTTTTGGGCGGTGAGGTGGAATGCGGAGGAAGGAGGAAGGAGATCGGACGCTGGAGAAGAGGGGACGTAGAAGACGATCGGGATATCTGCACCGTCCGTTCAATTTGCTCCCTTTCTTATAGAAGTGTCCCCACCTTCTTTGGTTGTTTTTCCTTTTTTAAAAATAAATAAATAAATAAATAGAAAGTTTAAATACAATTCGAAAAGTTATGTCAGTTTGGTGGATCATCAAGCGGAAATAACGAAAGTTATTTTTTACAATTCTACGTGGTATTATTTTGAGCGAAATATTTTATTTTATCAAATTTTACTATTTTTAGTTATTTCCGAATAGATTGAAATAAATTAGTTCCTCGTTTTGGTAGAATAGTATTATTTTAAAATTTAATAATTCAAAACTAAATTATATAAACATAATATCTTATATATTATAATAAATTATTTTTATTATAAAATTATTAATTGTATTGTATCAATACATATTATTTATATTTAAATATTAAAATAAATTGTTTTTATTAAATTTACGTTTAAGTAAAATTTGAAAAAAAAAATTATTAAATCATAATTTATAATAAATTATTTTTACCAAATTTTATAATAAATTCTTTTTATTAAATTATATTTTATATCAAATTCAACTATCATTTTTTTTTTTTTTTCACCGTTCTCTTCTATTTTATAAAATTAATCAAATACAATTTTAATTATTTCCAAACACAATTTTACTTCTACATCTAACAATCCCAAATTAATAAACTATTTCAGAAATAAAAAAATTTATTTCAATATTTCTTATCCTCAAAAGCTTAAAAGATTGCTTGAGCTGGCCAAGCATGCCAAATTCATCCTCATAACTTCAGCCCTTCTAAACTCCAAAGGCTTACATCCCACCGATTTAATGGATAAAATATTATTCACCAATTATCTGTTGTGATTAGTAAAAATGTCTCAGTGATTAGTAAAAACATCTCATTTTAATAGATAGTTATACATTTCTTTTGAAATGTATGTGTAGCATTAATGATGTATTATTGCTCTCACCCGATGTAATTAGTAAAAATATCTCGTGAAATGTATATATACATCTCTTATGTGTAATATTGCTCTTTAAACACACCCCTTAGACAAGAGTATGTTGAGTCAAATATTGAATCTCAAAGACAGCTTGAGTTTGCCAAATGTAAGGGTCCTGTTGTCCTTGCGCATTATTAATATATTAAGTATATCTAAAATAAAAAATTTCAATAAATTTAATTTAAAATATAAAATAAACTCATCAACAAATCAACAAACCTTTTGTGCTCTACCTCCAATAAAAACAACAGAGAATAGTCCTGCAACAGCACACAACGGAAAAAGCATCACTTCCAGTGTTATTTGCCCATGGCCATAGAATTCAAAACAAATATAGCAATGCTTAGAACTTTCTCAAATAAAATATGATATTCACCAGAATATCCTCTTATATGTAGGTAGAAATACTGCATGTTGTTTGTCAAGTAAACTTGTTTAAAAGAGATACTTGCGATATATTTTACAACACAAAATCAATGTCTAGAAGTTCTACAAGCAACAGGTAGTTTTACATCTAAAGATTTCAATTGGCGATACAAACTTAATACATGGCAACTAACTGATAGCGAAACTGCGACTCGACACAAGTTGTTTCTCATCTGAACTGTGAAGCTAGTGAAAATAAATAGAGGGAATATAAGAACATTTGAACTAGTACCCTTCACAACAGTAGGAAGCCTCTTGATTTTAAGGCTAGCTCCCATCTTCTATACAGCATGCATTTGCCATGCTGTAAAGCAATTTCCGGACAAGGAAACAAGCTGAGCTACCTGAAATGAAATATCAGCAGTATCTGATATTGGAGGTGTTTATGATGTTTGCTCGTTCATTTCAACCGATTTATCAACCAACCCTTCACCTACAGCTTCAGCTTGCAGAGTTTCTGACTAATCTCTTGTCTCCTCTAGAGCTAAGGTCGATGTTTGCTCATTAACTTCAGTTGATTTCCCAACCAAAGCTTCAGTTTGCATAGAATCTGAGTCAACTTTAGTCTCCTCTACAGCTGAGAGAAAATCAGATGATGTTTTTTCATTCATCTCAATGGATTTCCCAACCGGTGCTTCATCCGCAGCTTCACATTGCATAGTATCTGACTCAATTGTGGTCTCTTCCAGAGTTGAGGGAATGCTGGACGATGTCTGCTGCTTTGCTTCAATGGATTCTTCATCCACAGCTCCACATTGCATAGTATCTGACTCAATTGTGGTTTCATCCACAGCTTCATGTTGCATAGAATCTGACTCAAGTGTGGTCTCGTCCAGAGTTGAGGGAATGCTGGATGATGTTTGCTGCTTTGCTTCAATGGATTCTTCATCCACAGCTTCACGTTGCATAGTATCTGACTCAATTGTGGTCTCTTCCAGAGTTGAGGGAATGCTGGGTGATGTTTGCTGCTTTGCTTCAGTGGATTCGTCAGCTGGTCCTTCAACGGCAGCTTCGATTAATGCAGTATCTGAGTCAACTCTGGTCTCTTCTAGAGCTAAGACAAAATCCGATGATTTTTGCTCATTCATTTCAACAGATTTCTCAACCAAGCCTTCACCCGTAGCTTCAAGTTGCAGAGAATCTGACTCAACTCTAGTCTCGTCTCCAACTAAGACACTATGCTCCTTCATTTCAGTGGAATTCTCTACCGATTCTTCACCCCCAGCTTCAAGTTGCACAGTATCTGACCCGACTTTAGACTCCACCGCGGAGATTGATGTTTGATCATTCACTCCACTGGATTTCTCAGCCGATCCTTCACCGACCGCTTCTGCAAGCTGCATAGTATCTGACTCAACTTTAGTCTCTTCCAGGGTTAAGACCAAGTCAGATGATGTTTGCTCATTCATTTCAGTTGGTTTCTCTACTGATCCTTCAGCAAGAGACTCTAGTTGCATAGCATGTGACTCAACTCTTGTCTCCTCCGAGGCCAAAATTGATGCTTGCTCATTTGCTTCACTGGATTTCTCAGCCAATCCCTCACTGACAGCTTCTTCAATCTGCATAGTATCTAACTCAAATTTAGTCTCTTTGACTAAGTCGGATGATGGTTGCTCATTCTTTTCAGCGGATTTCTCTACTGATTCTCCAGCGACAGCCTCTAGACGCATAGCATCTGCATCAACTCTAGCCTCCTTTAGAGTTAAGACAAAATTGGATGATGTTTTCTCGCCTGTTTCTACGGATTTCTCAACTAAACCATCATCAACAGCTTCAAGTTGCATAGCATCTGACTCAACTCTAGTCTCCTCCTCTAGAGCTAATATAGTATTCCCCACCATTTCAATGGACTTCTCCTCCAATCCTTCACCAACAGCTTCAAGTTGCAGAGTATCTGACTCAACTCTAGTCCCCTCTAGAACTAAGTTTGATGTTTCCTCATTCATTTCACTGGATTTCTCAGCCAATCCTTCACCTACAGCTTCAAAGTCCATAGTATCTGATTCAATTCCAGTCTCTTCTACAGGTAAGACTAAATTGGATGATATTTGCTCATTCAATTCAGTGGATTTATCCAGTGATTCTTCAGTGACAGTTTCAATTTGCATAATATCTGGATCAACTCCAGTATCTTCTAGAGCTATGACAGAGTTAGATGAAGTTTGCTGGTTCGTTTCAATATATTTCTCAACTAAACCTTCATCCACAGCTTCAAGCTGCATAGCAACTGACTCAACAACAGTGTCTTCCAGAGCCAACACAAAGTCGGATGATGTTTGCGCATTCATTTCTGTCAATTTTTCAACCGATCCTTCTCCCACAGCTTCAAGTTGCACAGTTTCTGACACGACTCTAGTCTCTTCGGGAGCTAAGACAAATCAAGCAATTGATAAGTATAAATATTTTAAAGACAGCAGTGTTATATCAACCTAAAGCAGGCAATGTTCTAAAAAGCGGTAGTAGTCTGGAGGCGGCCAAGGTACTGCATAACTCATATCCCCTAGGTCAGTGTGTGTGCAGGTGCACATGTGATTCGTATAAGATAAAACATAATGTGTTAAATAAAGAGAAAATATAAAACTCCTAGATGAATAAAAAGAAAACATCTAGAAGAACCGAGAAGAATGCATGAAATAATACTTTTGATGAGCTGTTTAAATATATAGCAGGACATGTGACATAGCATTTGCCTGAGTTTTTTAGAAAAAACTGCAGAAATAGTCTGAGGCGGCCAAGGTACTGCATCACTCGTATTCCCTAGGCGGGTGAATGTGCAGGTGCATATGTGATTCACATAAGATAAAGCCTAATGTGTTAAATATAGTGAAAATATAAGCCTCTTAGATAAATAAAAGGAAAAAAAAAATAGAGGAACTGAGAAGAATACATGAGATATTATTTTTGATGACCTGCTTAAATATATTACAGGACATTGTAACATAGTACACGCCTGAGTTTTTTGGGATAGATTTTCCAAGTCTTAAACAATCAAATTACCAATTTTAATCATATCTATCAAATTAAAGGTGAAGTGTTTGAGTGGCTAATCATGGGCATCATGCTAGACCTACCTATATCTACTTACAACACAGGATAGTTGGTGACTTATAAGCTCATTTTGTGGGGCGATCAAGCAATTCATCCACGTATGAAGGCAAATATGCATGCCTACATAGCATTTTGGAATAGTGAAAACTAACAGAACGAAAAGGAAATTTACCAGGAACCTCCAAACTGTCAAAATCATTGGGTATTGCCCTGTTTTCGCCTTGTGGTCCCATGCTTGGAGAAAAATCAGGTGACAATGGCAAACGACGAAGCCGATAACTGATAAGAGATGGTCCAAAGATGCTATATTTTCCAGCACTACTAAAAGCTATCTCTGCATCAGCACGCCTCTTGAAGACCACTTTAGCACGGTTTAGCTTCATTTGCACTTCTGTTTCTGCTTCTCTAAGAGGTCCATAGCGACTAAAAATCCTAATGAGATCAGTTTCAGAAGGAAGAGCATTTGACTTGCTGAAACTCAAAAACAGGGCAGTTGGAGTACACTCGTCAACGATTTTTTCTTCCACAGTAACAACGGACCTGTCTGTTGCCAGCACCTGTTTCATGCTAGGACTAACGTTTCCAGCTTGCAGATGTGAAAGAGATGGTGATGTTTCCCCTAAAGACTTTCTCCTCCTACGCCTTTGTAAATGAGCTTCATCTCTTCTCTTAAGGGCAATAAGGGGGCTGCTATCATTTATCAAATCAGACCAGTAAGAATCTTGCATATGATCGGTCACAGACGACTCAGAAATGGTTAACTGGGAATCGACCTTTCTTTTTCTCCCCCTCTTACCTCCGGCTTTCTGAGCATGCTTTTCATCTTCAGAAGAAACTGTACACGTGAAGTCTCTGAAATCAGTGAAGAAATTAATAATTGTTGGTGAAAATTCATATTCTTCTGTAGGATCACTTGCAGCCAAACAGAGCTGTGACAACAGTTCTTCTGGGGAAGCATAATCCTTCGAGATGTTTAACTTTCTCTTTCGCCTCTCCACTACAGGATGAGTAGAATCATCAGTACTGAAAACATCAAATTTACCATCATCAACCTTGGTAACACTCTTTTGAATTGTTTCACCATGACACTTTAAAATAGGTGGAGCACCTGTCAGGTGGCTTGCAGCTCGACGTATGAACTCCCCAACTTTAAAAGAGCTGCCAAAAGTTGGAGATGGGGATTTGGTCTCCATATCTTCTAACAAATCAACCCTTTTTGTTTTATGTTTTTCTGGGTCTACATAATCAAAGTCAATATGCTTACGTTTCTTTCCAGAAGAAAGAGATGCCAATTCATCATCAACTGCACTTCCAGATTCAATTTTGCCACCATTCACATGACAAGTAGCATTTTTCTCTTCCATCGACTCAGACACAATATTCTTTTGTTTCTTGGGGGGCCTCCCTCTGCCTCTCTTTGGCTTAACAGATTCCATATCTGTGAGAGCAGGACTAGATCCATCAACGGTAGCTTCAACTAATTCTGGGTCGGTATCATTCTCCACCAATGGTCCACCAATTAAGAACGTAGGAAGTTCAGGATAGCCCTTTGATTGATAGAAGGCCTTTAGCTGAGCCTTAGCTATCACCAGTTCCAGTTCATCAGCCCCTCGATCTGGGACTTGAGCTAGCGACTTAACATAATCAAGAATCCTATCAGGTTGAAAATAACTCATAATGTTAGACTTGTCAATAACACAGTTATAAATGCCTCCCCGAATCCCTGCATTCTCAACCTTTTGATATTTACTGCCAGCATAAAACTCTTCAGGCAAGCAGATGCAAGACATTCCCAACTCCAAACGTCTCGAGACTTCTTCTAGAGCACTATTGATAGAATTCCTAAATGCATCTGAAGTACTCTGCTTTTCCATCTGTGAGAAGTTTGTATGAAGAGGCTTTAACTGGGATTCATCACACCAAGCAAAAGTTTTATCTCCAAAGTAAGCTACCAAAAAGGTATCCTTTTTCTGATATTTCAATGCCAAGTCAGAAGCGTTAGAAGGATCAAAGATTTGGCCAGGCCACCAAGGATGGCTTTTCACTTTACCCCAGATAAGATCAGAAACTGCAAAAGCATCCCTATCAACAGGAGGTAGGTAGTATTTAGCATGTTGATTGCTGTCTGTTGAAGATGCCGCAGACTTTACCGTTTGTTTCTCTGTTCTTTCCAAATGTTGATCATCTTCGCTTTGACCAGCTTCTGACTTCTGACTAAATTCTACATCATAGTGCTCAAGTACTTGGGTTTTATCTTCGTTAAAAAGCTGTGGTTCTACTTCAATAGGATTTATACAAGAGATCTGATCAGCCACAGAGCAATCATTAGTTTTTGACTCCTGAGTCTTGCCAATTGGAAGTTCAAAGCATTCCTTTTCCAGTACAACTGTCTCGACTTCAGAAAGCTCAGTTTTCAGCACATTAATCTGCCGAGCCACATTCGATACTTCAGTCTCAGAATTACCTCCAGCCGCAATCGATACTTCAGCCTCAGAATTACCTTTCTCATTGCCACCGGCCAAGAATGACACAGTCACAATTGTGTCTTCTTTAACATCCGAATGCTCATCTGCAGTAACAGAAGCCACTTTGTCCCTCACAGTCCCAACAAGAAGATGTGAATTCGTGCTCTGTTCATCTATATCCATGGCCTCTTTAGCTGAAACCTCTTTTGTTGCGATAATAGGTTGATTCACCACTGGATCATCTTTGCTTCCATCCATATCTCGACTTTGCTCATTGCTTAGAGGAATATCTGTAACTTCTGAAAGATCTTTATTTACTGTTTGCTGATGTAAGTTTGCACACTCTGCAAGTGGATTAGCTGAATCTTTCCTAGCCTGACTAAATTGATCAACAATAATGTCATCAGCTGGAAGCGAAACCACCTTTTCGACTTCTTTCCCATTATTACTGCGGTCTGCTTTGAGATCACTCTGATCTTTGTCTACCATGGAACTTCCTGAAACAGAATCTTTGTCATTGCTGTTTTGATCATTGCTTGGAATAGACCCAAATCGCTCAGATCCCCCAGTCATTAACATTGTTTGTTTTTCCTGATTAGTTTCCAAAATCTTATCTTCATGCATTGCCTGAGTGGTTGAGGTAGACTCCACAACAATTGATTGATTCTCACTGCTGCCTCCGGAACCTAGAACAAAGTGAATTATTATGGGGTTGGAAAAAGAAAAACACACCACTCCACAACAATTGATCGGTTCTCACTGCTGCCTCCAGAACCTAGAACAAAGTGAATTAATACGGGGTTGGAAAAAAAAAAACAAGGTGCGTTATTTATATGGGAATAATCCGCATCCATTTTGAAAGTACAGATCAAATTCAGCTTATAACCACAGAACAAGGGTGGTTGTTTGTGTGTGTGTGTGTGTGTGTTGGGGGTGGGGGGGGTGGGGAATGTAGGCAGCAATACTTATATAGGCCAAAAGTTCAAAACTTATGTACATATATGATACATATATCAATTTATAGATTGATATTATCCCCTAATCTTTCATAATGCTATAACATTCTGTTTCTAGAAGTATACTATTTTATAAATTTCAAATATACATTTCAGAAATCGAATATGATTAACAAGTTCCATTTTTAGAAAATGTCAATTGTCACTCTTACAGGAAAAAAAAAAAAAAGAGAACAAACGAACTTATTAATTTACATTAAGTAGATGATAATTGGAATTATTTGGGAATAAACTACCAAGGACTTAAATACCTTCTGAAGCTTGAAAATGCCCGCCAGTTATATCATGGCTTATCACCTCATTCTCCATCATACCAACTCTCAATGCAAAAGATCCACCATCCTTTGCAAATACAGTGTTATTGCTCTTCTCTGGAATTTCATCTCCAATTTCTCTCAAGCTGCACATGCCTTCCAACCTTACAGCTTCTGCTTCTCCCGATTCAATAGTAGCATCATGGGTTTCAGCTGCTTTCAGCTGAGCTCCATCCACAGTCTCTGTAGCATTAAGATGCCCCTCGACCAAATTATGGTCCATTGCCTCGATTTCCATACTCTTTTCATTTCCAGTGAAAGATGTTCCTTCACTAACGAGTTTGCCTTCAGTATTAACCTCTGCAACAGCAACCCGAACTCCTGCTTCATCTGCCAAACCTTCCGATCTTTCAGCTCCATCACTACCATGAGTTATAACAGTACCATTCTTCACTTTCTCGTCATTACTAATTTCCTTGTGTTCCTCCCTTTCCTGGGCCCCCTCAGCATCTTGCAAAGGCCCAGCAAGCAAAACTTGCTCCATCACTTTGCCGTCAGTGCTTTGATTCTTTCCTGCAAAGGATTGGTCTTCTTGACGAGCTTCATCTACATCCATCAGCCCACTTACATCACCTACCTGAGAAACATCAGCATGGTCTTCAGCAATATCTTGTACTCTATCCAATTCCTGCTCGCCTTTCTGTCCCAGATTTTGTACACCCAAATTTCCATCTGAATCTCGAGCATGCTTCTCCATTAAACCACCTTCCACGACATCATTTGAAGTGCCCGGTTTGTCTTCCTGACAAGACTGATCTTCCTCCTTTCTCTCACTCCCATCGCCACCCTCAGAAACCTCAACATGGTCATTACCAACATCTTGCACTCTATCCCTTTCTCCCTCCTGATGAACAACCTGATCATCTTTCCCTCCCATATTTTGCACATCTACAGTGCCTTCTAAACCTTGAGCATTCCCCTCGACTGAACCACCTTCGATCGCATCATCTGCTGCACTTGGTCTGTCTTCCCAATGAGGCTCGTCTTCCTCCACGTGCCCCCTTCCCTCACCAACATCCAAAACCTGATCTTTGCCAACATCTTCCACTCTGTCCATTTCTTCAGCATCTACTGCTGCAGTAGTATCCCCATCTCGACTCTTTGAGCACGCCTCCTTATCCGAAGAACCTTCAACTCCTTTTCTCAATACTTCCGCCCCATTTCCACTCCCCAAACCCTCAATCCCACCACTGTTCCCTTGAAGATCCACGCTTTCCTCCTCCTTACCGCCCATTTCCTGCTTCCGATCCACATCGGGCGTCTCAATTACTCCTCCCCCGATCTCCTCGCTCCCTCTTTCAACTGATTCACCGCCTCCCGAAACATCGCCCCCCGGATCCAGAGCAAGCTCAGCTTCCATGGACTCGCCCGCTCCTCCTGCCACTCCCGCCCCCAAATCGAGCTCGCCTTCAGCCTCCGCCGAAGGACTCGAATTCACATAAAGGATCCAAAGCTCCTCCTTCCTACTCGAGCATCACGAAGCATCTGCAGTAGAAAACGACGAATCCCCGTGAGAACCTACCTCAAACTACCTGCTTGAAGAAAAACCCTAGACCACAATTGATCTGCGGAGATGAAGTATGCGAAGAGGGATCGGAGGGGAATTTTGGGGAGGGAACGTACCTGGTTTTCGATCTCGGATGGGGAGGATGAGAGGAGCGCGCCCTAGGGTTTTGGTGCGAGTGTACGTAGGAGGAGGAGGAGGAGGAGGAGCTCGAAGAGGGGTCGAATCGAAAAAGCGAATAAACAAATCGCACGAGAGAAAACGTATCCCTGGTGTCGAAACTCGTAAAGCAAAATTGTACGGGGACACCTCCACTATGTAAAATTTTGTTAAAACTTCTCATCATCTCAATTTCTTTCTTTTTTTTTTGGTTTAAATTATTATACTTAATTAAATTTAAAATTTTATTAAATCGAACGATTCTATTAGCAATTCATCATTAGTTTTATTGAATTAAATAAACATATAAATTTAATAATATTTTTAATTTAATTAGCTAACATTCCAAACAAATTTTAAAATTTAGGTGTTAATATAAATTTGTCTTTAATTGAGGAGTCTCCGTACATTTTTGTCTACCAGCCGAAGACGAGGAAGCCGAGGTAGCTCAGGTTCGCCTGTTAAAATATCAAATTAAAAAATTTAATTCGTATTTTAAAAGAGCAATGATACATGTACACTCCGAAGGGGTGTATATCATACACCTCCACCATTTTAATGGTGACGATATTTTTTACGGGTCACATCGATTGACCCATCATCACACCCCACCCATTGGATGGATAGGGTGTGTGATATACACCCCGTTTTGGGTGTACAAGTATCATTTCCCATTTTAAAATATCGAGTTCAAACATTTAGCTCGACTCGTCACAATAAATTAAATTTTTAATTTTAATTATTAAATAAAAAAATAAAAAATATATTATAAAGTTAAAATTAATAATTAATAATTAAAATTTATAAAAGATCGATTTTTATATTAGATTAATTTAAAATTTAAATAGTAAAATATATATAGAGAGAGAGAGAGTTAGGTGCTATAAAATTTAAATAGTAAAAAATCGATTTTTTTGAAAGCAGTACAGTGTTGGTGCTATAACATTTTTTTATATTGAATAAATTCTAACATATTTTGATCTTACACAATAATAAGTTTCATAAGTAATAATTATTGTTAACTTTTGATATAATGACTAACAAGTTATTTTTAAGAATTAAATTTTTTTTTGATATTTTTAAAATTATTCTAGCTCAGCGTAGATAAATGAATCTCTTTATAACTAAATTAGAGTTTATATTTAAACTGGACTTAAAAATTAAATAATAATAATTTATAATATATATATAAATTATATAAATATAAAATATATATATATTCGAGCTGCTATTGAACCGAACATAAGCGAGCAGACCCAGCTCGTATTTGACTCATTTAGTAAACGAATTGAAATATTTAACTCGTGAGCAGCGAGCTGCATTCTCATCCCTAATTACCACATATATCTTTACCTCCATTGCAGCTATGAGATTTAATTTTTTTGTTTCAAAAAATATTTTAAAACTTTTCAAACTCTTTGAAGTGAGCACAACATTAGTAATATGGTTCACTTTATAATCAAAATTTTAAAAATTGTTATAATCTAAAAAAATTTACCCCAATCTTAATAGGAAAATGCTATGTGTACACCTCTTTCGGGGTGTACATCATACATCCCACCCATCTAAGGGTGGGGGTGTGATAATGGGTCACTCGATGTGACCCGTAAAAAATATTGCCACCATTAAAATGGTGGAGGTGTATGATGTACACCCCTTCGGAGTGTACATGTAGCATTGCTCATCTTAATATTGTAATCAACTGCAAATTGGAAAGAGGTCCAATAAATCTCAATGTGGAACTCTTTGTTCAAACTTTTTTCTATCCAAGTGCTTAGCCGGGACAAGATAAATTATATTGTTATTTGTTGATCCTAATAAGTGTTGTTCTAAATATATATATATATATAGAGCAATGCTACATGTACACCCCGAAGGGGTGTATATCATACACCTCCACCATTTTAATGGTGGCGATATTTTTTACGGGTCACATCGATTGACCTATCATCACACCCCACCCATTGGATGGATGGGGTGTGTGATATACACCCCGAAATGGGTGTACAAGTATCATTTCCCATATATATATATATATTTGGACCATGAATGAACTAATAAATTTATATTTTAATTACGAGTGTAAATGTATTGGTACTTTTGTAGAGGCAATAATTTAAGGCCATCTAGTAGTACTATGAGACTAGGGCGTCAACGAGCCGAACACGAACGAACTGGGGTTGGCTCGTGTTCGGCTCGTTTAATAAACGAGCCAAACACGAGCTGGCTCGTTTAAATATCGAGTCGAAAAATTTGGCTCGTGTTCGGCTCGTTTATTAACGAGCCGAACACGAGCTGGCTCGCTAACAACAAGTTTAATTTTCATTTATACTATTAGGTATAAAGTTGAAAGAAAATTAAAATATTAAAATTTTAATTTAATAATTAAAATTCACAAAAAATTAATAGCCTAAAATCTAAATAGTAATATATATATATATATATATATATATATATATATATATATATATATATATATATATATATATATATATATATATATATATATATATATATATATATATATATTCGAGCTGTTATCGAGCCGAACACGAGCGAGCTGACCCCGACTCGTGTTCGGCTCGTTTATTAAATGAGTTGAAAAATTCGGCTCGTTTACTAAACGAGCGATTCGATCTCGAGCTCATTTCGAGCCGAACACGAGCTGACTCGCGAACAGCGAGCTGAATTGCCACCCCTATATGAGACTGTGTTTGATAATAAAATAATATTTAAATAAATAAAAAAAATTATTTTTGAAATAATTTATTATTTTATGATATAAAAAAAATAAAATAAATTTTGTGTTTGGTTTGATATTTTTTTATTCTTTATGTTAACTAAAAATTTATTTTGTATTTTTATTAAGAATAATAAAATACGATACATTAAAATTTTTTAAAATATCAAAATAGTCATTACCTGTAACTTTTATATATATCATATTTAATATATGTACAATAATATATATAAAAATATAAAAATAATATATATTTTTTATATAAAATAATTAAATTATTATGTCTAATACTATTATAATCACATTACTATGTAAAATATTTTAATATTATTATATAACATACTTCTATACTAATATATAAAAATACTTCAAAAATATTATATATAAATAATTAAAGATAATATATTTTAAAACATTATATATTTAATATATTTATTATCTTATATAATATTTTATTTTATATTATATGATATATTTTAAGGGAAATGATACTTGTACATCCAAAACGGGGTGTATATCACACACCCCACCCATCCAATGGGTGAGGTGTGATGATGGGTCAATCGATGTGACCCGTAAAAGATATCGCCACCATTAAAATGGTGGAGGTGTATGATATACACCCATTCGGGGTGTACATGTAGCATTGCTCATATTTTAAAAGGAAAATGCTACTTGTACACCCCATTTGGGGGTGTACATGTAGCATTGCTCATTTTAAAATAATATATAATATAGGAAAAAGCTAAATGTACACATCATTTGAGGTGTACATTTTACACCCCACCCATCCTAGGGTGGGGTAAATTCCACTAATAAAATAATATAATATCATATAATATAAAAAATAGTAATTATTATTATTATTATTATTATTATTATTATAGAGTTGAGTTGGAATGATGCAATCCATTTTTTTTTTTTTGATGATGAAGCTTCTAAATCCACAATTGACACCGTTAAATATGATTTAAACTATTTAAAGTGTATAAAAATTAAATTTAATATTTTTTTGATATTTTGTTATTGTTTATCAAGTGAACAAAATAATAAACGATTAAATATAAATATTCTTCAAAAAATAATAATAGGAATGTTATAATCAAAATCGAAAGTATAAATTTTATTTTATTTAATTTAAATTTTTTTATATCGTCAAACAAGCAAACGCTTAATATTTACTATTAAAATTATAAATTTTAATTTGAAATTTTTTTCACCTAAAACAAATAAGTGATAAGGGAGTCTATTTCCTACTTTATACTATCTATCTATCTATACCTCTATACCTCTATATAATTTTTCCTATTTTTTGCCACGTGTCAAATTTTCTTTCACTCTTCTACTTTTCAATTCTCAATGAATTAATGATAGAGTCAAATTTTCTTTCACTCTTCTATTTTTCAATTCTCAATTAATTAATGAATTAATGATATATGATTTTCCCTATTTTTTGCCACGTATCAAATTTTCTTTCACTCTTCTACTTTTCAATTCTCAATGAATTAATGATAGACTCTTCATATTTCTAACCCCCAACTCTTCTTATTCCTCCAAGATCAAAATCTCGATCGTCCACTTCATGGCCACCTTCGTCCAATCCAACTCTCCGTTTTTAAAAATCTTCCACCCTCGACCTCACCGAAAATCTAGACCCGATCTCGCCTTCTTTAGCCGCATGGGGGGCATCGCTCATGATCAACTCCTACCTATCGCCGCCACTGCCACCGCGACCACCATCGCTGATAAGAATCCTCCACTTCTCACGTTGTCGCCGTCACCGTAGCTCATTGAACGTGAGCTCTCTCTCATTCTCTCTCTAAACTTTATTACATTCCTATATATGTATTAGATTTTAATCCTGAGTGAATAAATATTTTACTTTGATTGTTGCTGATAGATTCTTATGTTAGGGTTGAGAATGATTATTTTTTTTTTTTTTTTTCTAATAGGTTGATACGGAAGTTTTAAAATAAAATATTTTAAATTTTTCTATATAATTTTTTATTTTTATTTATATTATAAAAAAATATATATAAAAAAAATATTTTGATAATCGCGGGTAAGCGCACTAGTTGTTATTATAAGTTTATCGGGTTCGGAAACTGTGGAGGGTGCGATTCGGATAGTGATTAGTGAGTGAGGGGTTTTGTTTATAAAAAGAGAGGGGGAGAGAGAGAGAGTGAGAGTCGGTTCCTTTCTCTTTCATGGACGACGCCGAGGAGCTTGATCTCGTCGTCTCCGACCAACATCGCGAGTTCATGGCCGCGCGCTCCGCCGAGTCCGATCTCGACCTCGCCTTTCGCCTCCAAATGGAGGAGGCCATGGCCGCCTCCCTCGCCCTCCTCCCCTGCTCCGCCTCCGCCTCCGCCTCCACCTCCGCCTCTGCCTCCGCCGCCGCAGCATCGTCGGCCTCCGCCGTGGCGATTGCCGGAAAGGGAGAGGGCGACGGTGGCGACATCGTCTACGTCCTCGGCCTCCAAGCCCTAGAGCTCGAGCGCTTCCGCCAGGAGCGGAAGGACATCGAGGAGATCCAGGCCGAACGCCGGCGCGTCGCCTTCGACCTCCGCCGCCGCGCCCACGACGGGCGATTTGCGCGCGATATCCTTATGATGGCCGACGAGGAGTGGGACGAGCTCGGCGACGACTTCGAGCGCCCGATGGAGCCCGGGCTCCGCGGCGGCGGCGGCGGCGAGGAGGAGGAGGAGCCGTTCCGGCTCTACTTCAAGGCGATGACGAGTGCGAAGGAGGAGGAGGGCTCCTCGGTCATCTTTGGAGCGATCGGGGTGGCGGTATGCGATCCCAGGGACAATTTGGTGCTCAAGATTCAGAAGCCAATGCCGGCGGAGGATACTGGCCGCGAGATGTTGGAGACGAAGGCGCTGATCGAGGGGCTCAACGCGGCCATCTCTTTGGGCATCAAGAGGATCGATGTGTTATCAGACTATAAGGTCCTTCATAATCATGTGAGATATCTTTCTTATAGAATTATTGAGTCTCATTCTCGTTTGATGTTTAATTTTGTTTGAATTGATGCGCCTGATGTTGATTCCTGAGACTTTTAGGTCTTGATGCTCCTTTGTTGCCATTTTGACCTGGAAAAAAGGGGTAGGATCTGATTAGAAATTATTTTTGTTAGGGTCTTATCTTTCACTGTAGAAGTTGTTATCTTCCCTAGAATGCCAGCAAGTTTCGACTGGAGATGCTGGGTATTGATATGATTTCACTCTCGGGAACTTTTAGGTCCTGATGTTGCTTATGTGGTTCGTCGAATGGAAGAGAAGGGGTAGGGTTTGCTGAGAGATTATATGAATTTACTTATCAACTAAAAGAAATTGAAAACAACACATGCTTTGTAGAGTTCCTATATGGTTTGCAGTGGCCACTGTTTTGGGTGGGGAGTGTTGGTTATGGAGTTTGGGTCTATGGTCTTGGGATGAGGCTTCTTACTGGGGATTTGTGAGGGGCAATGAAAGGGATGGAGAAGGAAATCATGAAGTCCTGGTCAGTGAAAAGAAAAGAAAATTCAATTCTCAATGCAATCAAGTTTAAAGTCGCATTGGAGAAATATTAAATATTTGACTACAAAACAGAAGTTTTAGAAGCAGTTGAAAAGATATAATGAGTGATGTCAAACAAGCTATCATCTTCTGTAAATATGTATGCTGTGATTTATTGTTCTCATTAGAAGTATAGATTAGATTATTAGATTTACTGAAGCTGTTGGTCAGAAGGCGGGCTTCAATGCTACTTAACCTTGTCATGAACCTACATAGGCTTTTGAAATTAGAGAATGAGTTGAGCATCGAAGTGGTAGCCATGCATTTGATATTAAGGAAGCCTTAAGTAAACGAGGCATAAGTGTTCAGTAATTATACTTGCTTCAGGGCAATGCTGTGTTGGTATTCTCTTTGTTCCTATTGACCGAAACCTGGAACTTTGGCCCAAAGTTGATCATTCTCGCAGTGAACTTAAATCCTCGGTTTATATGCTACTGTCTTACAGTATCTTAAGCTGTTATCTCTCCTCATGGTTGTGTATATTTTAAATGCACTGGTGTATGCTGTTTATCAGTGCTCAAATGATGACTTACTCTTCACAATAAAACTTGATCTTGATGAGCTTTCACTTTACATAAAAGTGAAGGACTTTTCTGTACGTGCAAAGAACTACTACGTTGTTGAGTATATCTGCTCATCTTTTTTAATCCTATTACAGTTGACTGGAAAATGGACCGTGAGGCAGCGCAAGGTTGCAAATATGATCGACCAAGTTTTGTTACTACAAAGGAAATTCGAAAGATACCAAATGTTCCTGCTGCCACGGAACCACGTCAGATATGTCTTTAAATTTGTGAAGGACGTGATAGACTCTCAGATCACAAAGAAAGCTGATGTTAGTTCCAGCGAAAATATGAAAGAAACATGCATCATCTGTTTGGAAGCTACCGATTCTTCTGAGATGTTTGCTGTCGATGGCTGCTCACACTGCTTCTGCTTTTCTTGTATGAAGCAGCATGCGGAAGTGAAGTTACTTCATGGGATGTTCCCCTCTTGTCCACATGATGGTTGCAACATGAAACTTAACGTTGAAAGTTCTAGAAAGTTCTTGCCACCAAAACTGTTAGAGATTATGGCCCAGCGCATAAAGGAAGAATCTATTCCTGCAGCTGAGAAAGTTTATTGTCCCAACCCAAAGTGCTCGGCTTTGATGTCATTGGATGAAGCAATGCGCCCTCGGCAAGAGTCTTCTTCCTCTAAGAAACCCATTGTCGACACTTCGGGATTAAGAGTGTGTATCAAATGTAATGGACCTTTCTGCATTAACTGTAAAGTTCTGTGGCATGACCAGATGTCGTGTTATGACTACAAAAGGCTGAATCCACATCCCCGTCCTGAGGATGCAAAGCTACAGTCCCTTGCTAGACAGAAATTATGGAAACAGTGCACCAAATGCAACAATATGATTGAACTGGTCGAGGGCTGCTTTCATATGACTTGCAGGTGACCTTTTCCTTGTGCTCTATGTTCTTATATTCTCCATATCATTTCCTCTCAACCTTTCATTGAGGAAAAAATGTATAAGTAGTTTTTGAACTTTCCCACTATTGAAACCCAGTCCCTATACTTTTCGCTGAAACACTACAATCCTGAACTTTCTGACAAATTGGGACAGTGAAAAGACTTTGTGTGTATTCTCTTGTATTCCTGATTTTGTATGGTAGTTTGTGTTGAAAAAACTTTTTATTAGAGATTGTTATGGCAGCGTGAACAGCTCCGACCGCCTCTCTCACTATTTGAAATCTTATTCTCTGCTGCAGATGTGGACATGAATTCTGCTATACCTGCGGAAAGGAATGGAAGGATAAAAGAGCGACTTGCTCTTGCCCGCTATGGGAGGAAGGTAACATTTTGTTTGATGATACAGAGGATGAGGATGATGGCGAGGACTTTTTCAACGATGAGGATGAAGACGAGGATGATGAGTACCATATTAATGACTATTATCGTGTGTACTATGGTAATAACTATAATAACTATGAACGTCGCAGGTATTAGGCTGGCTCAAATTTATGTAATCAGAAAGTCGTCGCTCCGTTTTGTTCTTTCGAATCCTATCTGTCAAACTCGTGTCATTGTCGAAAGAGTCTTAGAGTAGCTGTTTAATAAGATTATAGCATGGTACATTGTTCGAACCAATGTTTCTGTCGTCGGCAATTTAAAGAGCTTCTCGTGCTTGTATAGCAGTTTGAGTGGTCTCTTGAATCTCATGCTGCTCTTTTGCGGTTCTCTGTTTTGTGGTTCCTGATTTGCATCTTTTTAATTCTTCTTGTTGTCAGCAGGCGACGGGGATGGCATAACTTTGCTGCAAGAAATTTCTGTCATAATTTGTTGTTGTCGACGAATACGGAGAGCCTTTGCTCCATGAACTTTTCTGCCATGTTTGTTGTTTCTGAATTTGGTGTTTCGGGCAGAAGTTGTTGCCCTTGTTGTTGTTGTTGTTTTCATCTAATCTGTTTCTGAATGAGTCGAGAGTATTGAATTATAATCTAGATCTTTCTCTCGAAGACTCTTTGTTGATATTGTCCTTTAGATGAGCAATAATGGATGTTTCCTATTTATATGTTCAGCGTTTGAAGGAGCTTTTGCATAAAAATTTTGTCATACATTAGTCTGCTTCCAACACTGGGTTTTTCGAGGAGAATCTGGATAAACAGGCTTGAGACCTCCAGAAATTAGCTAATGATTTTGGATATTTTATGTAGTTTTTGGATAAATATTATATTGTGTAAATTGCAAAGATTCTATTTAGATATAATTTTTGTAGACCTACATGAGAACTAAAAATAAAGCTTGTAACTCAGGGAAGGATAGAAAAAAGAATAAACAAAATCTTTACGTGCCTTAACCAATTACCATCATGAACATCAATTATTCAACAAAATAAAAGGAGAGACCCTTGCCATTTCATTACATCTCCTCTCAATGAAATTGAACATCAACATAACAAGAATTTGCCAAGATCACAACTATGCACACAAGGTCTAAGTAAAGATCTAATCACCAATCAGCTTAAATAGCCGAGGGGCTCTAGAACAAAAACAAAAAAAAACAAAAAAAAAAAGGAAGAAGAAGAAAAATTGATGAGTTTTTCCCAAGGCCTGAGGGGAACCCAAACTTCTCTTTTCGAACGGCAAAAATTTATATGAAACCAAACGACGCATCAGTAGAGATTGTTCCGAAATGGAAAAATTAAAATTTTAAAAAAGAAGAAAAAAAAAAGGGGGGGCTACACAGCTTCTTTTGAGTTCATCTTGCCCAAGAAATATAGATGGGAGAGGGTGGCCCACAAAAAACGCCATCATTTTCTTTCTTTCCTTTTGTTTTTCCTAGCAAAACTGGTGCATTATCCGACCATCTGCTCGCCCTTATCCATGGCCTTCTTTGCGAGCTCGTAACCGGCGAAGTTCATCGCGCCGAGGGGGGCGATCCAGAAGAAGCGGGGGACGGCTCCCTTGAAGAGGCCGAGAGGCCCTTCTTGCCTGAGGATGGAGAAGGCCACCATCTGCATCGACACAGGCACCCCCTGCGGGGCCGTCATCATCCGCGTCTTCATCACGTCGAATGGAGTGGTCACTACGGCTGCGAGCCCACCCGACAGCGCCCCCACCACCATCGTCTCCCACGGTTCCAAGTCCCGATTCAGGAGGCTCTGTGCGGCCTTCATGGGGACAGAGAGGAAAAGAGATACTCAGGATGAGATACAAAAGAAAATTGAGTAATGCTATCTGCGCATCTGAACACATTCCAAAATGTTTATTGATGAGTCAGCTTTTCAACGCAACTCGCAGAAAACTGACCAACCACAAACTCCTGAGGCACATTTTTGAGGTACATGTAGAGCATTGCTTGGAGGAAGAGTCAACAATTAGCAGATAGCAGCAATTAAAATGCATCGAGTAGAAAACAAACAAGAAGCACAATGTTCTTAACGGAGGCCTTTTTTTTTTTTTTTTTTTTTTTTTTTCCAAAAAGCTTGAACCAACTTTTAGAATAACAGAGATCTGATTTGTGAAAAAGATGGAACGATCGAGTACGGGCAGAAAATTAGTACCCACCTTTTTCGCTTCTGCATAAAGACCCAAGCCAGCAACATAAAACGGAACCTCTCTGCAAAGAGTTGCCCCGGTACCACGGAAGAAGCCCTTAGGGCCGTCTTGCCTTAGAGTACCCACAATTGCTTCTCCTACGTTATCAAAGATGCCGGCCTGCAGCCGCTGCTTAAGAACTTCACATGGAATCCGTACAGCTGTGCCCAGGATTGTGCTGCAGAAGGATGCTATAGATTGCACCTACAAAGGAGCGCATGTAAACTCCCATGCAACCAAATCAAACTAGTAACTGCGAAATGATCCACAAATGTAAAAACTATGCAAATAATGGAGGAAATGATGGCCACACTTGGGAAAATTGCATTCGTGACTTTTCAAAATTATGAAATAGAATATCAACCCCATGAGAGCTTAAAATTACATATCTATTTAGCAAATGTTATGCCCATTTTAGCTGCCATGCGCATACAAATGTTCAAATAGTAATTCTTATATATAGATAGCAGCAAGTTCAAAATATAATTATCTAAGAAAGATAACAAATACTAAGAAGTTTCACAGGGATAGGAATACATGCAGAGAAAATATATATATATATATATATCAAACAGATAAAAGCAAAGAAAAGGTACTGCGTTGTTCCCGAAAGAAAAGAATGAGTGCATGATGCAACTCCACAATTACTAATTTGAAGGAGCAATGAGATGGTAACATATGGATTATGGGAACTGCGTGAGAAAACCACGAAAACTTTTCAACAATAGAAAGGAACCCAGATTCAACCTGTGAAAAAATTATTGCAGGAATAATCAATATTACCTGAATATCTGGGAGTGTTGGGGCTACATTGATTAGCACTAGCTTGCTCGCTTCGAATATCCCAGTCCTCAATCCGTGGCTGTCAGTGGATGAAAAGAGAAATGAGTTCTACAGAAGCATAGGAATAAAAAGTTAGAAAAGAGTGCAGCATACGAATCAGAAAAAACAACTGACCTTGAAAACTGTCCGAGAATTGCAGGAATAGAGCCTCTGTATAGTCCCTGAAGCCCAATTTGTGGAAGCTTAGAAACGAGTTCTGGGAATGAAAGTGTTGACGCTTGTACACGTGTCTGTTACAGTACGAAACTCAAAAAAGGTTACTTGGTGAAACTCTAGACGCCGAATAAATTTAAGAAATGCCCGCAGTACCCTACTGGAAGAATGATTTACTTCTGATGACTTTTCTTCCAGAAAGTTAACCATTTGGTTTATCAATTTAAGGTCAAAGCGATATAATCAAAGGTACCAGAAGAAGCAATCCATTAAAAAAAGAATAAGAGAGAAAGGCTCTTTGAAAATTGTTAAAGGAAATCACAAGGAATGGTGTACATTCTCAGGAACTGTCACTGAAAGTATTAGAAGGATTACTCAGTCAGCCTATGAAGAAGTTCTTCGGTTACATTTAAACAATGAACAACCTCAGAATGAGGGCTTATTGTATTCAAATAAATAGCCTATATAGAATTATATTAATAAACAAAAAAAACTCAAATTAGATATGGTGATTTAAGAGATACCTTCATTGTGTCTATAGGATGCATAACAGAAGTGGAAAGTGCGGAGGCAAGACCTCCGGCCAAAGCAGACTTCAGAACATTTTCAGCAGATATTTCCACTGGTGGGGGGATGGCAACAACTGTAGCAGCTTCAAACCAGATGCTCCTAGATATGATTTTGAATGACCAAATCACGCAACAAAAAGAGTATACCATCTAGAAGTAAAATGAAACAAACTAATAGATCAATGTTGTAACTCTAACTAGTGAACCAGAATTAAAAAAATCAGGCTAATATACCCATTAATTCATAAATGTTTAGAAAAATTTAGAATCAAAACTGAGCACACCATTTTTGCATGTATGAAGGTATGAATCTAAAGGCCAGCAAGGAGAAAAACGAAAAGCGAATTCTATCCGTCTAATTTCAAAATTTAGCACTTACATAAGAAGCAAATGGATTTGTGTAAGTAAAGCATCATGACATAGAGGTATTCGGTGAGACAAAGCTAAGATCATTTGATACAGGAGATACCTTACAGGAAACAAAGATAATAAAGTACTATATGTATCTCATAAGTATATTGCTAAAATCACAGATATACAAGGATTATTTTTCTTGCCGACTAAATTTCATAAGCCATATGGAAAATTTCAATTTAACCAAATTCACGTAACAAACCTTGGATCATCTTCAAGACGCTCTGAAGGAAGGAGAAGCATGAAATTCCGAAAATGACTGTATGAAATTGATCCTCCGGAGCCGGCGTTAAGATAACGCATCATTGCAACAGCATTATCTTCATTGGCAGGAAGACCTGCACTTTTTAGTGATGTCAAGATTTGATTCTTTTGAAGTGTTCCGGACTTGCTCAAACAAAGGGTTGTATAAGCTCGAAGTATCGTTGGCTCCTTCTGCTCCATTAAGGACAAAAATTGTTTCCAGCCAATCGATTTTGAAAATAGGTTGCTTCTAGTTCGTCGGAACAAATCGCGTGCATACCTCCTTGGTAGCCGCCTATTTCTCATAGCAATTTCAAGATCTTCTATAGTTACATGCCCATCACCATCTCTGTCCAACTCCTCAAAGAATCGCCTTCCTGAAGCATAAAAATAAGGTAAGGCGGGCAATGAAAAATCAAATAACTATAAACTATTAAAATTATCCAGCAAACAGACAAAATCACACAAATAGATTTCCCCAGGTTTCTTTTGAAATTTTGTTAAGCTTGAGAATCCTAGGGTTGTTAACATGTTCGAGAGCACTTGCTTCACACTGCTAAACATATTCTACAGCACTTGAAAAAACTATGAACCAAATTTCATTATCTTTAAAAATTATTTTCTAGTGCACCAAGTGGTCTCACAAAAGAGGATGGAAACTGACCAATCTTAGAAAAATAGAGGACATAGTTTTCCAATTTAAGCTAAGGGAATTGATCTCTGGATAGTGAAAAGTATTTCAAACATTTTATCAACTAATTTGATTCTTCTGCACAGTTAAAGAACAAAAGCCTTATACCGGCTACTAAAATTGTCGACTTTGATTATTGTTTGACCATAAGATGGATAAAAAAAATCCTAAAACTAGGTTCGTAAGTACATCAATTACTCTATATCATGTTTAATATAGTGGATGTCGATTCAGAAGCCCTTTCTTCGAGACTAAAGTGAAAACACAAGGCCTTAACTCTTCTAAAATTACAGTAGCTCTATAATTACAGGTATACCTTCAGCTTCTGTGTACCGAAAGAAATCTTGAACCGAGAATAGCTTCTTCTTATCAGGGTGATCTGTGGAGGACCTGCCCAACTGAGGAATGAACTCAATCAATTCAGTCAAAGAAACAGTCGATAGGGTAGACCGCAAGCGCTCAACATTCGACAAGGGGATGTTAAGCAATCCGCTCGCAAGCTTTTGAGGTGAGCTACTCTCGGGTTCCTCTCTGCCACCGCTAGAGGCACGGGCCTCGCTCTCGTCACTAACAGAAGAAGAAGCTTCCCCCACCAAACTAGCTGGGGCACCACTGACTCTCGCAAATCTCATATTTGAGAGAAACCCATCAAAATCTGCTTTTTTACCATTGATCAAACCCTTGATTATCTTCAAATGATCAAATTGAGGAAGCGGGGAAGGTTTAGACACTGTAGGCTGATCGCAAGTCTTTGTGGCATTATCCTTGCAAATCAATTCAAGCATCTGAAAATTGTGAACCAAACTATCAATTGCGAGACAGAGTAGCAGTTCAAGAGACAAGGAATCTCCAATCGAGTTTGAATACTTGTGCTTCTCCCAAATTACGGCCCTGTGCAATTCTCCGCTTTGCGGCTTCTGCAAAGGAACAAACAAGGGCTCATCTTCTTGTTCCCGCTGCGTCGTGAAACACTTTTTGACGGATTTGAAAGGGCTCGGAACAGCCTGAGCTAAGCTATTGAGCAGAATCGACCAATCCGACATAAATTGCAAGCAATTCGTGCATGATCCATCCCTAGCCTCCTCTTTCCCCTGTTTCCTCACTGAATCCTCCTTCGCCCCGCCGCCGCCATTTCCACTGGACGAATTAGGGAATAGGGCTCCGAGAAGCGACTTCATAGGCATCTTCATAACGGAAAACCCCTTCTTCGTCTCCTCCGCGGCCGCAGAAACCCTAAAAACTGCATCACCGGTCCGATTCTTCGTCCCCGACCCACTAAATTTCTCCAACGACTCGGCGCTCCCCGCCTCCCCTCTCGAACTCCGCAAGTGCGTCTCCAGATCCCTCGCCGCGCGCAAGAACCCGGCCTCGATCGGCGAGAGCGCGCCCCTCACGGCGTGGACGAGGGACTCCACCGGATCAGGTCCCGAAACCATCGCACGGAAACCCTAGAGCGATCGGAGACGAAGCAATTCACTGTTCGAAGAGGGCGATCACATCGCTCGTTCAACGCCCCTTCTCAAAATGGCGGAATGGGAAACCCTAGATCGCTCGTAGAGAGAGAAAGAGGAGAGAGAGATTGAAGCTTCCGATGAGCTCGGATAGAGAGAGAGAGAGAGAGAGAGAGAGAGACGAGATGAGGAGAGAAACGAAGAGTGGCGCAATAAACGGGGGTGGGAATATCAAATAATTATTTTTAATTCCGTTGGATAAAGTCTCTTACTAATTTCACCCCAAAATTTGACCCGCTATTTGGACCCACCATGGGTTTGTGCATTTTGTGGGCCCGGGTTACTGTGGACCCCATGTTTGGGTACGCGAGAAGTGTCGCTATTGTGGGTGTCGGAAAAGGATAACGCTGATGATAAGATGACGTGGACGTAGGGGGGCGCAGTAGCGCTGAGGCCACGTACGTGTGAAAGGTGTTAGCGCATGCGGAGACGTCCGATGCACCGCAGAACTGTACGTTGGCCAATCTCCACCGTTCATTATTGGACGGTAGAGATTAACTGTGGAGGTTGATTCGGTATTAGTGTTGTAACTCATATGAAGGCCGTTGATTTTTTTTTTTTTTTTTGGTGGTTGGGGGGGAGAATATCAAAAAAATGTGATAAACGCATGCAAATATTTTAAATTATTTTTTATTTCTAGTTAAAAATTAACCCTCGTGGATGCAAAATTTGTATTCACTTTTGCATTGCTCTCTACAAAATCAATAAAATTTAAACCCACCAATCCAAAAGTTTAGTTATTTAAAAAAAAATTATATGGCACTACCCAAAATAATTTGTGGCCTTTATTTATTTTTTATTTCTGAATATATATATATATATATATATATATATATATATATATATATATATATATATATATATATATATAGAGCAATGCTACCTGTACACCCCGAAGGGGTGTACATCATACACCTCCACCATTTTAATGGTGGCGATACTTTTTACGGGTCACATCAAGTGACCCATCATCACACCCCCACCCTTAGATGGGTGGGGTGTATGATGTACACCCCGAAAGGGGTGTACACATAGCATTTTCCATATATATATATTATAGAAGTAATGCAATCTGTACACATAAAATATATGTAAAATTTACATTCTAGATAATTAAAAATTCATATTTGTTCATTAATTTAATTTTTTTAATACTAAAATTTTAAAAAATATTTTTAAAATTTTAAACTATAAAATATAAGATGTACATCTTATGTAGGATTTTTTTTTCCTAGGAGATCTACGTTGGCTGTAGTAAAAATTTTTGTATTTTTAAAAATATAATTTATTTTATTTAATAAATTCATTCCAATTTATTATAATAAATGAGTAAAGGCCACCTTCAATATTATAATTTTGAATTTCAACGCAGAAAAAAAATAGGAAAATGCTACTTGTACACCCGTAAGGGGTGTACATCTCACACCCCCACCCATCTAAGGGTGGGGGTGTGATGAGGGGTCACTTGATGTGACCCGTAAAAAATATCGACACCATTAAAAGAGTGGAGGTGTAGGATGTACACCCCTTCGGGGTGTACATGTAGCATTACTCAAAAAAATAACCTATTAAAATATAAAAAAAATTATTTTACACTTCTTTCAAAATCTATATTTATTTAGAGCAACGCTACATGTACACCCCCAAAGGGGGTGTACATCTTACACCCACCCATCTAAGGATGGGGGGGTCACTTCACAAATTGTGAAGTGACCCCTCACCACACCCCACCCATTGGATGGGGTGGGGTGTGCGATGTACACCCCCAAATGGGGTGTACAAGTAGCATTTTCCATTTATTTATCAATTCTATCTATCAACTTATTATTTGAGAGTTAAGAAGGGTGACGTGTTGTGTCATTCTCAATCCTCTTCCTTCCTCCCCGCCAAAAAAAAAAAAAAAAAAATCTTCCCCCCCCCCCAAAGAAAAAAAAATATCTCCCCGCACACAAAATATATATATCTTGCTCTCCCATTGGCGACGAGTTCCGTGGTTGGCTCCGCGCGAATGCAGGCTGCGCGAGACGCTGTGGCAGGGCACGACTCCCATGCGCGCAAGCATGCGGGTGGCGCTGATCCCGCTAGCGGCGCGCAGCAGTGGGGCAGAGGGCGGCGGTGTGGTTGTGCACAGGTAGCGCGCAGCAGAGGCGCATGCGTGCGTTGGCAGCAATAGTGCGCAAGCGCGTAGGGTGAGCGGCGGCTGGGTGCGCACAGGCGCAGGCCGTAGCAGCGGCTGGGCGCTGGCAGGAGGCGCGCACGACAACAGGTGGGCAGCGCGCGCGGGGGACATGGGAGGCGCGCTGACAGCGAGGCCTTGGACTGCACGCGGCGCTGGCTAGGGCTGGAGCAAGGCGCGCGGGCGCGCGACGTGGCATCGCGCGGTGCGGGTTGGTGCTGCAAGTATGAACTACGGACCATTTTATATATTTTATTTATATTTTATATATATACCTTGCATGAATTTCTATTTCGGATTATTTTTTATTTTATATTTATTTTGTCTGAATTTTGTGTAAATTAATTAGTACGTTTGCTGAGACTATATCGGATAATTTCGTGTAAATTAATTCGTACATTTGCTGAAACTATCTCGAATTGTATATTTACCGACTTCATATTTTGTTTTTAAATTTTTGATTCCTCAATTTTTTTTTTGTTCTAATATTTTTTACATATTTTTTACTTATCCGCAACGAAACGCGGGTACTATACTAGTAATAATAATTTGAGTGAAAAAATTATTAATATAATGGCATAATCATACACCGTTTCTAAAATATAAAAATACATCTTATGATATTTTTAATATATATATATATATATATTATATTTAATTTTTATATTTATTTTTATTTAATCTAGCTAAAAAAAATCTAAATTTGCTGCTGTAAAAGGCAAATAAAGACTTAGTGATATTAGTTGGGTTAGTTTTTTGCCTCGCACTTTTTTATTTGATAAAGCAGTAATTCCAATTTTATTTGATAAAGCAGTAATTCCAACCCGGAATGCTACATGTACATTCAAAAGGGATGTATATTCTACATCTTTATTTATTTAAAAATAAAAATATTTTTTAGGGATCACTGAAGTGACCTTTCATCACACCTCATCTTTAGATGGATAAGGGTGTGAGATGTACACTCTTTTGTGATGTACATTTTGCTTTTTCCAACTCTAATATCTTGAAAAAATTATATTATGACTAGCTTTATGATTCAAATATTTTTCAATAACTAATAATTTTTTAACAAAATAGTTAGCAAATAAATTTTAACACTCAGATGATCCAACATATCTTAAATTTTATTTGGTTCAGAAATAATAAATATTATGATAATTTTTTTTTTATTCATGCAATAATTTACTATTTTGGTATAGTGAAGAATAAAAATAAAACTATATTTAGTTTGTAATTTTTTATTTTTAAAAAGAATTAAAATTATGTTTGGTTAATTTTATAACAAAAATAGAGAATAGTGAAAACAAATAATAGGTGAATTTGATATGAAATATAATATAATAAATATTTATTATAAAAATAATTCATTGTAATATTTAATAACAAATTATTATTATAATATTTAAGTATAATTTATTATAATATTTAAATATAAATAATACATATTGATATATATAATTACTAATTTTGTAATAAAAATAATTTATTATAATATATAATAAATTATGTCTATATAATTTAATTTAAATTCTATTTATAATTTTAATAAAATTTTAAATTAAATTTTATAATAATAATATTATTCCACTGAAAGATGAAATAGTTTATTCGGAAACTATTCCGAAATAATAAAAAATAACAACATTTTTAGTAAAGGGGAAAACTTTTGTTATACTCGTTTTATTACATTTGGTAACGGGATAAGACAGAACTAATTATTTTAGGAATAAGTATAAAATACGGAATTATGGTAAAAAATCGTTTGGGATGATTCCAGAGATAAAAAATTTTGTGTTCGGTATGAGAATAAGGAATAAGAGGAATAAAGAGTTTTAATTAAGGTAAATTATTTTTTTGTCTTCAAACTTTATTATATAATAATGAGGTGAGAAATGGTACCTCGGTAGACGTGGAAAGATATTTAAGAAAAAAATAAGAGGATGGTTGGGAAGAGTGAGAACAGTAATACTTACTTATTCTAATTATACCGAAATAAGTTATACCGATTAATTTCTGATGCGTTTGAAAAAATAAAAAGGATATCCCTTCTATTCCCGATTATATACAGAATCCAAACGGGCCTTGGAGCTTCAACATCGAGCAAGAACAAAAAGAATGGTAATTGAATAACCAAAACGATAGATAAATAGAACTTCATGTCAAATCATTAATATTAACAATTAATTTTACAAATTTGAACTGTTATAATTATATAACTAATTGATTTATACAGCGTCTACGAATTTCAATTTTAATTCGATTCAACTAATATCGTATTATTTTGAATATAACTCAATTTAATCTAATCTAACGTCATTTTAAATATTCATAACTCAGTTCAATCTAATCGAATGTCATATTAAATATAAGGGGCAATTTTTTATATACTCCTAAAAATTTCTCTGTTTTTAGATTTACCCCTCGTAGAAGGCTAATATTAAAACTACTCTTCTTACGTTCCAACTTCTTTCTAAAATACTCCTGAAGTTAAACTCTGTTAGTGTACCGTTTGGAGCTGCCGTTATCTGCATGAAATTACCATTTTGCCCTTTCAAATATACCCTTCTACCGTAACCAACTTTTCTTATGTATCCTTAAAATTTTCAATAGTTTTGGTAGATAGGAACAAAATAGGTATATCTGATAGTTTTCAACTCCGATTATTATTTAACTCTAGTTTAACCCTAGTTAACTTAACAAAGGGAAACGGTAGGGGTATTTTTAATAACGGTGGAACGTATGAAGGGTATATTGGAAAGAAAAAAGTAAGAGGGATAAATCAGATATTTTTCAGATTTCAGGAGTACACAGGCAATTATCTCTAAATATAATTAAGTCGATGCAGCTTGACCTGCTCGAAAAATAGCATACATTAGTTTATGGGTATATATAGGTTTAAGGGTGTATATCTTATACCCCACCTCATTTTAGAATGGGATAAATTCTACTCGTCACTCGATATGACGAGTAGAATAATACTCACTCCAAAATAAAATGGAATGTAAAATATACATCCTTAAAAAGGTGTACATCTAACATAGCTCTTAGGCACCGTTTGTTTCGGGGCTAGAACAGAGAATAAGAGGTTTATCTCTCTTATTGTACCAAACGCATCAAGAATTATTCGGTATAGTAGTTCTAGTACAAATAGAATAAGCTGGAACAACAGTTCTTACCTATTATTTTATAATTTTTTTTGTTTACCAAACTACCCCTCCTCCCCTCCTTTCTCTCTTCCCAATACACTCTCATCATCACAAATTCCTCTCTCTCATTTCTCTTTTTTCCTTCCCAATACACTCTCTCTCCTCTCTCTCTTTTCCTTCTCACTACACTCTCATCATCACAACCTCTTTATTCTTCTTATTCCTCATTCTCATACCAAACACAAAATCTCTTATTTCGGGAACCGAACCAAACGTTTTTTCGCTCTTGTTCCGTATTTTATACCTATCCCCAGAATAGCTAGTTCTGACTTATTCCGTTACCGAGCGATACTTGGTTTATATATAATGTCCTTGTAACTTACGTGGCGCCGGCAGCAATTTCCTCACAAAAGCTGACCGCTTTTTGTACGGACGAAACTGCAACTTCATGTTCGAGCATTGTCTGATATCAACTTCCCCGAATTTATGATTTTTTTTTTAAAGATAAATATACCTTGCTATTTATTTTTAAAATAAATTTAATTAAAAATATAAAATAATTAGACTTCGAATTCAAAATATTAATTATCAAATTATTTACCAAATTTATGATTTTCCATGAGCTCTTTAGTTTTCACTACACTCCAAATAAACCAACATATGGTATAACGGTATACATAAAAATAATATTTATTATCCTTTACTGCATGATCACCAAATTTTCGTGACATATCTTTTTACTTTAAAAAAGGACAGACAAAAAAAATGTGATTGTTTCCTGTGCCCGTGAGTTCTAGATCTGTACCATGAAACATATCCTACAACCACCAATTTTTTAAAACAAAAAAAACCATGCTCCTAAAAATTAGGTAAATACATTCATAATTTTTATAAAATATAAATTATTTTAAATCAACTATTCAAAATTTTTAAATTTAATTTTATTATCTAATCTAAATAAACTACTCATTTAAATTTTAAAGTTAAAATATATTCACTGATTCAAATTAAATAAATTTAAAAATTAGATAGTAAAATTAAAATTTTAAAATATTTAATAATCAAATTTAAATAATTTATAATTTATATATATATATATATATATATATATATATATATATATATATATATATATATATATATATATATATATATATATATATATATATATATATATATTTATCGGGTTTTTTTTGAAATTGATCATTTAAAATTTTGTATTTTTGAAAATGGTGCTACAAAATTTGTATTTACAAAAATAACTCTATGGGTGGCAATTGGGCGCCACGTGTGCGTGTCAGCGGACGAAGAGGATTAGGATTGAGTTGAACACGCGCTTTGAACATGCGTGTTTAGAGAGTGCGAGTTCAAAGTGCGTGTTTAAACTCGCACTATCTAAACACTTATGTTCAAAGTGCGTGTTCAACTCAATTCGAGTCCTCTTTCCCCCGCTGACGTGGCGCACACACGTGACGCCCAGTTGGCACTCATAAAATTATTTTTGTAAATATAAATTTTGTAGGATTATTTTTAAAAATATAAAATTTTAAAAGATCATTTAAAAAAAAAAAACCCACATTTATCTTAATATCTAATAATTATACTGCATGTGGATGGGTTGCTGTAAGGGGTGGAGATAATGCTTTTTGCTGGTGCTTTTTTCTGGGGATTTGTCAGAAGCATCTTAAAAAAAAATGAGTCTAGCTCCAGGTACTTTGATTATAAAACATAAAAATTATTTGCTAAAAACATTTACAAAAGCAATTATTCTACAATTACTTTTCTACTTTCCTATAGCTAATTAATTAACCAAAGATATGCAGAGATATAATTAAGTAACAGCATAATAAATTTAATTAATTTATGATCTGTATCAAAATTCATAAGCTCTAAATTTTATCTAAAAACGAGCAAAAGCTCCAATGCAAAAAAAAATTCATTAATTTTTTTTAATATAATGGTAGTACTAGTTTGGTCCTAATTAATCCAACAATAAATAACTCCTAATTCATGTCCTATAATTAGTCAATGTATTTGTTTTACATTAAAAAAAAGCCCCTCAACAAACTTTTTCTCGCTACTTTTCCTAATTCCCTTCCAAAAAAGCCCTTTAACAAAACCCACTTTACAGCACACCCTTCGCCCTATTCTTATCCCGAGGAGTGGGGAAAGTTTTAATTTACACAAGAAATTAACGTGCACCGGTGTATATATATTACTGATATTTTTATAAAGCTCACCTGTTATGATATAAATATTTTTTAAACATGCATTTAATATCAATTCATTATATATATATATATATATATATATATATATAATTAGGCTAGAATACTATCGATAGCACAAAGTCATTGGTGCTATCAAGTTTTTAGTTTTTGGATTAAAAAATATGTGGTTAAGATGATAATGGTCCTCTAGGGTTTACTAGGTGGTTGGTTGAATAATAAAAATCTTTGGGGACCACTATAATCCCAACCGCATATTTTTTCATCCAACGACAGAAAATTTGATAGCACCAACTGCTTGGTGCTATCGATAGTATTCTAGCCGGACTCATATATATATATATATATATATATATATATATATATATATATATATATATATATATATATATATATATATATATATATATATATATATATTATAGGGGCAATTGCATATATGTCCCTCCAAATATGTCGAATAGCAAATATATCCCTGCAAATTTCAACTTTTCATATTTATCCCTGCAAAAATCCAAAGTTCTTCAAATATGTCCATGAGGTTAATCCCCGTTTGGAATCTGTTAAATTTTTAACAGATTTGATATAAAATTACTTTTTTGCCCCTTACAAATATACTCACCCAAACTATCGGATCAAATCTCAACCGTCCATTCCTTCCCATACCATCCCTTCTGATCTCCCTTCACACTTTCTCTCTCTACTTGTAGTGGCCCAGGTTTCCGTTCTGTTTTTCCCGTGAATCCCGGGTGTGAAACACCTATTATTGGTGTATTAGGTCCACAGTGCATCAAAGGGATGCTACGGATGGACACTGTGTGGTATTTACTGTTGGTTTGACCTTCGAAGGTAATTGCCGAATTTTATAGAAAGATTTGGGCCAAGCGGAGGCCGTATTTGGATTCAGCGCGGAAAAACGCTTGAAAACGGTTTTTTTATTTGTTGAAAACGGAGTCCGGATGCCCAAAAACGGACCCCCGGAAGTTTTCTGTGAAAAATGGTGCATGGGGGACCTATGGACCGGCCAGGGACACGTGGCGGCTTCTCATTGGGCCGACGCACGCCCCCGGTCCACGGAAAGGGCGGCCGGTGCATGGTGGACCGGCGGGCCACGTGGCGGCACGCAGTTGGGCCGGTGCAAGGCGCGCGGCGCACGGGAGGGTGCGCGGGCAGGCCGGGCAGGCGCGGAGGGGGCGCGGTGCACGGTGGACCGGGGCGCGCCACGTGGCGGCCCCGGGTTGGCTGGTCCATGTGCGCGTGGCGCACGCGGCGCCACGCGGCGGCGGCCGTACGCGCACATGGGCGCACGTGGGCGCACGTGGCGGCGGCGCCCGCCGACAGCCGTGTCGGGCGGGGCCACGTGTCGCCACGCCGTTGGCTGGCGCGCCCACCCTGCCGCCAATCACGGGGGACACGTGGCGCTTCCCCGTTGGGCCGGCACGGCTGCCGCCTGTTTGGCGGACACGTGGCGGGCCGTGGGCCGGGTCGGACGGCCGGTTGGACGGTACGGGATCCCGTGCGCGGGCGGGCTGGGCCGGGCCGCACTGTGCACGCCCGGAAACCCCTGGGCCGGGCCGAACTGTAGCCGCCCGAATCGCGGGCCGGGCTGCACTGTTCACGCCCGAAAGTGGGCCTGGGCACTGTAGCCGCCCGAAAGTGGGGACACAGAGGTCTTTTTCCCAAAAGATTTTTTGGGCCTATAATTAGCCCTTCCCCTCCCTTCTTTTTCTCTGTTTTCTGAGAGAAAGAGAGAGAATCAGAGAGAGGTCATTGAAGAGAAGTTTTTCATCTTCTTATTTTCTACCTCGTGGTGCGTTCCCAGATTTTCTGGAAGTTCGACAGCGGCGATCCGGATTTTACAGTGTGCCTCGTTTTTCCCCAATCTTGGCCCGTTATCGTCGCATTTCAGTCCGAGGAGTTCCCTGCGCAGTACAGGAGTCCTTTTTCGACGATTTCTTCGCCGGTGTGTTCCTAAGAGGTAGGGCTTCGTTTTCCGTGTTGGTGGTTTCTCTGGATTCTTATTTCTTGGCACGATTCCCGAGGTGTTTTGACCCCCTCTTTTGCTATTTGGGTTTTTGGATAGCGGCGACTTCGACGAATTATTTCTCAGCGTAGGAATATCAGATCGAGGCGATTCAGGAGTCGATTTTGGGCTACTTTTCGCGAGGAACGCAACCGTGATTTTTTTGAGATTTTAGGAGCTCGAGACAGAGGTGAAATTCCTCGTTTTGCGTGCTGATTGCAAAAACAGCAATTATGTGTTTGGAACTTGTAGTTTTTACACCGTGTACACTTGTGTGATGTTGTAGGATACTGTTTCAGCTGACGGTGTGCTTAGAGGACAGCGGGTATTTTCTGGGTGTGTTGTGCACGCTTTTCGAGGTGGGTGGTTGCGTTTCCCTCTTTGTTGACTTGCTCACTAGGAATAGTAGAGTTTCCCAATTATAAATGTGACAGTTAACTCGTGGTATATGAACCTATTGCATTGGCCCCCTAAATTAATTGATAGCTGCTATGTGATCAATCTGGGACAATGAAGTTGGACAATTGCTATATCTTAAACTGCATGCAAATAAATAATATTATAAAATGATTCTTTACAAGAAACCTTAGTCACTTTTCTAATACTTTTTAAAGGAATAATTGTATGTTTAATTGGACATCTAGTTAGGCCACTATTTTACTGCAGCACTGTATTATGGGATTTGACTTAGGAGAAAACATGTTTTACTGATATTCTTCTCTATCGATGCATGACGATCGAGTCAGACCGGGATCTTGAGATAGTGTAGTTGGATCTTGAGTCTGGGACAGTTTAGACTCTTCTTGGGGATTGGGGGATATAATGGCAACCGCGAATTTTGGGCGGTTGACCGGATGTTATTATCACATCAGATTGGGGATCAGGGTTGCATTAGTGGATGGAGTATTCCCACTTTGATCATGGTCATGATCTAGTCCTGCTATTGTGAGACATCGGTTACAGAGATGATTGATACAGAGACACTTTACTCGTGTGGGTCGCTCCCCTCGAGTGCCACTCCGGAGTAGGCTTTTTGACCGTGATGGGTGCCGGTCAGTTGGTGAGTTGTGAGTGATGACAGAGCAGGCAGTGCCAGTATTTCCTGGCCCTCTGATTGGGTTTCTTTGGGCAGTCAGCTTTATAGTTGCATTTATACAGTTATCTTTTGGCACTGCATTTAGAGGCATAATAGTGGTAGTTCCTTTTTCAGCAGTCTTTATTGCATACCACTGTTCTTCCTTTTGCCTCTTTATTCCTAGTGGGTGCGTCAGCATTAGAGGTTTTACCCGCTAGGGGAGGCTACTGGTTTATCTAGTAGTTCTCACCCCATTGTTGTTTTCTGTCCTTTTTCCCTTTGTTTTGCAGAGTCATCTGTGGGAGCTGCTGGGCCTTCCGCGGCAGATCGAGGTAAGAGGATCGCCGACTAGCTAGATCGTCTACCCCAAGTGAGAGACTAGCGAGGTTTTTATTGTACCCCCTTTTGTATCTCAGACTTCAGTAGTTTCCTTTTGGGTCTGGCTTTGGCCAGCTGGTTGTATATTTATGGTGAGCTGGGAGTATATTGTACTTTTATTTCAGCTTGTAGCTTATTTCAGTCTGAGATTACTTTTAGTTTTATTAGTTCAGCTCTGTTTATGCTCTTTTATTGTATATTATCTATCTGAGCAGGTTATCAGCGCTTCGTGCACATAGAAAATTCTGTGTGCACGGCGGATCTGTTGGCGGGCCCGGGTTCCGGTTTACACCCGGGGCGTGACACTACTCCTCTCTCTCTATCTCTCTCTTGAGAGTTGAGGCCGCCATGAGGAGGAGGCCTCCTCTCCTGCCCCCTCTCCCCATCAAACCCTCACCTTCTCCCCTCAAACCCTACTCCTTCTCCGCCGCGTCCTCCTCCTCCGGCGCCGATGCCGACGAGCTCCGGCGCGACCTCGCCGCGCTCCTCTCGCGGCGTGACCTCGACCCCGCCCTGTGCCGCGCCACGCTCGCGCGGCTACCCCCGCGGCGCCTCGAGGCGCTCCTCCTCGAGCTCCGCCCCGCGCTCCGCCCCAAGCCCGCGCTACGCCTCTTCTCCTTCGCCGCCGATCGCCTCGGCTTCCGCTTCACCCCGCGCTCCTACGCCATCCTCCTCGACTCCCTCCTCCGATCCGATCCCACCCCCCCCGCCGCCCCCGCGCGCCTCCTCCTCGCCCGCCTCCTCGACCCCGCCAATGGCGTTCCCCTCCTCCTCGACGAGGAAGACGACCCCTCGCGGGGCTTCACCGAGCTGGTTCGGGCCATCGCCGACACCGTCCCCCCCGAGGATGCACCCTTCGCGGCTTCGATCGATGCTTTGGTCCACGTTTGTTGCACGCAGTTTAGGTCGTGTGGCCTCGGGCTCGCTGTGGAATATTGTGATGGATCAACATTTTCTTCATCTCCAACCTGATTTTGCCACAGAAATATCATATATAATGAAGTCATTTGACTTCCGGTTCAGGGATGGAAGGATGAAGAGGAAGAGGAGATAGGAAGAGAAGAGGAAAAAACCCAACGTTAAATTAAAAGAAAGGGTAAAATGGTATATTCACTGTCTAATCTAACCAAGGTTAAGCATTTAACCTATGGTTAACTCAATTTTTCTAACAGAGGGGCATATTTGAATAACGGTGGATTTTTGCAGGGATAAATATGAAAAGTTGAAATTTGCAGGGATATATTTGAAATCCGACATATTTGGAGGGACATGTATGCAATTAACCCTATATTATAATATAAAATAAAATATATTTTAATTTTTTAAAGGAGTGTATATAAATTTTTAAAAATAATATAAATAAATTATGTATGGTGATTTTTTTTTTTTAAAAAATATATAAACTATTAATAAAATTTTTATTAACTTCAATTCTACGATTGAAACAATATGACTCATCGTGTTAGTATATTAATTTTTTGAAAATAGTCGAGTCACTATATCTGAATCGTGTCGTGCCTCATAAAAAGTGTTATATTTTATGTCAGTATCCAAGATGCTTGGCATACAATACAACTAATTCTTAAATATTAATATCTTAAAATTAAAATTTAATTTGATATATATATATATATATATATATATATATATATATATATATATATAATCTTATATTATTTAAATAAATATATATATAAGGTATAAAATACACCGGGTGCAGGGAATAGTTTTTTAGCTCCTCATTAGAGCGGAATCCGATATTTTTTATTTTAATTTAATTTTTAATTTTTTTAGTTTTTAACGGGACAGCCTCCATTCACCTGGCGGTGGGTCCCACTACCAGCCAATCACCTTCGCCCGGGGGTTTCCGGGTACAAATTCGGGTGCGCGTAATCCCGGGCTCCTTCCGTTTCCTCCCCCGTCTCCTTTTCTCTCTCCTCCCCCCTCAGTTGCTTTTTTTTTTTTTTTTTTTTTTTTTTTTGGGAAGAAGAAGAAGAAGAGGTAGTGCGAGAGAGAAAGCGAGCGATCGATTCCTCTTTCGCGTAGAGAGAGAGAGAGAGGAAGGGGAAAGGTGATCGCTTTTGGGATCGGCGATGGATAAATGAGCTAAAGGTTACAGCTTTGGATCCAAAACTAGGCTTTTTTTTTTTCTCCTTTTGGTTCAGGTTTGGTGGGGTTATTAGTTTGCACTGTTTGTGCACTTTGGTGTTGTTGTTCACGATGCGATCTTTTTAGTTTCTCTCGCTCGTTTCCTTCCTCGGGGAAAGGTGAGATCTTTGATTGGGGTACAAATTTGATCTTCTTTTTTTTCTTCCTGTGGTTGGTGTTCTTTGTTCAGTTTTATTTTTGGGTGTAAAAAGGAATCTCCCTTTGGATCTAGTGTTGGTACTGGATTTTACACTCTTCTAATGAGTTAATTGTGTTGTTGATCATCACGGATCAAGTTTTAAAAAGGGATTTTATACTGTTCTAATGCGTTCTTATTGTTGGTGTTTTTTTCATTGTGCAAGGTTCCAGTAGAGGGAAAAAAAAAAGGTATAAAAATAAGAAGAAATAGCGAGCGAGATGGGCAGGACGAGTAAGTGTTTTGCTGCTGTGAAGAGAGTCTTTAGCTCCGAATCCAAGGTAAAATCTCAGATTTTTTTCTAAAAAAATTAAATTTGAAGTAATTTGGTTATGTAAAGCTTAAATATGAAGGATAACAATTATATAGATATAGAAGTAAAAGTCATGATAAAATTATTTTACCTGTTTTGTTTATACTATTCATAACTATTTCAAAAAGATGAAGAATTTTTTGACCATAATTGATTGATTTGGCGTGTTTCGTCACCAGAAGAGCAAATCTAAGAAAAAATGGTTTGGAAAATCGAAGCACTTGGATCCGCCGCCGCCTACGGAATCGGCGGCGAGTGATGGTCCATTACCACCACCGTCGCCGTCGCCGCTGCCGCCGCCGCCGCCTATTCCCGCTGAGGAGATTAAGGAAGTTAAATTGTCGAGTGCGGGGAATGAACAGAACAATCACGTTTACTCTGTCGCGCTTGCTTCGGCTGTCGCAGCCGAGGCCGCTGCTGTGGCTGCTCAAGCTGCTGCCGAGGTTGTTAGGCTCACTGCCGCGACTAGAGTTTCGGCTAAATCGAGAGAGGAGGTTGCTGCAATCAAGATTCAGACCGCTTTTCGAGGGTACATGGTATAATATTCGTGCACTTATTCGTAGCTTGTTACATCTGATGTTGTTTAATTTCATTCTCTTATCTCTTTGCTACATGATTATTATCTGTAAGGTTTTTTCTCTGGATTTGAAGTGTGGCTTCAGTCAGATGATCCTATTTATCTAGATGAAATATATCTGCAAGAAGTTAGTTGCAGTTGAAGTTGACGAAACAAGAAAATTTTCCGGTCAAGATGCTAATTTTGATAAGACAAGAAGTGAAACATATTAAATTGTTTGAACTCGGCAAATACTTTGAGTGATAATGGGATGTGTTTTGATAGTGAAACCATGTTTGTTTTTGAGGAACTTTGTTGTGCACTGGCCCCTGCTACTCTGAAGCTCTTCTTCTTTTAGTTGATTAACTTAATTTTATAAACATTTGTAACAAGGCGAGGAGAGCTTTGCGGGCCTCGAGAGGACTTGTTAGGCTGAAGTCACTGGTTGGCGGAAATGCCGTGAGGCGTCAGACGGCAATTGCCTTACAGTCCATGCAAACAGTGACAAAACTTCAATTACAGGTTTGTTCTAGGAGAATACGAATGTCTGAAGAAAATCAGGCTCTTCAGAGACAGCTTCAGCTGAAACGCGAAGGAGAACTCGAGAAATTGAAGGCAAGTATTTGTGGAATATTAACGGATTTCAGCGATCTTTCTGGTTGATTATCTGAATTTTTCATCAGATCGGTGAGAATTGGGAGGACAGTCTTCAATCCAAAGAGAAAATCGAAGCCAATCTCTTAAGCAAGCAAGAGGCTGCAATAAGAAGAGAGAGGGCGCTCGCTTATGCGTTTTCTCATCAGGTCATGCTCTTCTCCTCAAATTCTCGTGTGCTCTCTAATAAGTTCACTGCTTAATCTGTCAAACATTTCTTTTTGAAAAAACTTTTGAATAGTGGAAGAACACTTCCCGAACCGTCAACCCGACATTCGTCGACCCCAACAACCCACAGTGGGGCTGGACCTGGCTCGAGCGGTGGATGGCCGTGAGGCCCTGGGAAAGCCACATTACGCCAAATAAAGCACTGGACAATGCCGCCGCTCTTTCAAAAGAGGACATTAACAAACCATTCATCGATCGCACCCCATCCATGCGCCACAAACCGACCCCCCGTCCACCTAACCGGCAATTCCCTTCGACCCCCCCATCGACGACACGAAGGATCAAACTGATGAGTCCAAGAAGCGGCCGATGGGCTGCAGATGACGATTTGCGAAGCATGCACAGCGTGCAGTCGGAACGGCCCAGAAGGCACAGTTTAGGAGGAGTGTTCGGGTCTTCTGTAAGGGATGACGACAGTCTGGCGAGCTCACCAGCTGTCCCAGGCTACATGCAGTCGACAGAGTCTGCACGCGCCAAGGCCCGGTTCTACATTCCGTTAAGCGAGAAAACTGGAACTCCCGAGAAAGTGACCGTGGGGTCGGCGAAGAAGCGGCTATCTTTTCCGCCAATGGATAAGCCCGGCTTGACATCCCCGGGGAAGGGGGCGAGGCGGCACTCCGGCCCCCCTAAGCTAGAAATTGTCTCAATAACAAGCAATGGAGAGAACAAGTAGAGATCGCGTCGGCTTACGTATTTATTACCTGATTGTTGTGTTGTGTGTGGGATGGGATTTTTCTCAGCTGAGAGGTCTTATTGGGAAAAAAAAGAAAAAAAGCAAAGATGTTCATGAAATGTTTCTAACTTTGATTTTGTGTTGTTCATCACGTAGAATTGTTGCAGTGTTTTTGTGCGCTTTGGCTTTTAATCAATGTACATAGTGGTGTTAGTTTGGATTGTGAATGCTGAGAATGGTTGTTGAGTGTTTGCATAGTTATGCTTATTGTTCTAACACTATTTACTATCAATTAACAACTAAAACTTGTATAATTGTGCCTTTAATTTTAACTCATTTGCATCATATTTTGGAGGAAAAAAAAGTTGGTTGCCAAATCATCTCAGAAAACCTGATGCTATTTGCAAAAATAAATGAGTTCTGATTGAGATGGAAGTCACAATCAATTAATTTCGCCTGCGTACAGTATCATTCGCTGTGTTTTATTATAATCACTCTAAATTCAAGTTTTGTTGTATCTATAAGTACACTTATATATACCCATATATTATTATTGACCACTAAAGTCCAAGCAACTTACTCTATATAATTTAAATAAATTATTTGTTCAAAAATTATATTTATAAAAATATATCTAATTATTTATATATTTAGATTAATTTTATTCAGCTTTATGTAAACATATAAAATTTTATTTTTTATATTTATCATTTTAATAATTCTAAATTATTTATGTATATCATTCTGGTCTAATGTTTATTTTTTAATTTTTAATAGAATATATCTATAGTTAATTATATTTTTTTAATTAATTGACGACAGGAATATATATAAATAATTTTAAAATTTTGAAATAATAAATATAAAAAATTTAATTTTGTAAGAATATATTTATTATTTAATATATTTATAAGATGATGAATAAAATTATTTATATATATATTACGAAAAGTTGTGGTGTTAGATACGGTAACGCGTCAATAATAATAATAATAAAAAAAAAAAAAGTAGAAGAGAGAGAAAAAAAATGTAATGGAAAGAGTTCGAACACTCGACCGACCGATGATCTAAACAACTCCAAAGCGGAGAGAGCCGCCAAAGTCGACATTTTAGTCTCCTCATCTCTCGCTCTCGCGTTCGACACTTCGTGGATTCGTATCCAATCCTTAGATCCGCCGATCCCTCCTCCTAGGGTTTGTTCGAGCAATCGCCGCACGCTTCCATCGACTCTATCGATCGTCCTCGTTTGATCGGATTCCGATCGGATTTGGATCTCCTCTCGCTCTCGCGCGATTGCGCGGCGTTGCGGCGCGGGGTGCGATGGATTTGGTCTCCGATTGCAAGGTCGTTTTTTTTTTTTTTTTTTTTTTTTCTTCTGATATATAGATGTTTATTTAGATTATTTATGGATGAGATTGTTGTAATTTTGTTTGATTTGATTGTTTAAGTGTGTGTGTGTGGATACTTTGCTTTACGTGGATTGAGGTTGTTTTTGCGGAAGAGCTTTTGGATGCTGTTAAATTAAGCTCTTTTTGAGTACATTGTTTGATTTTGGTGGCGAGTTTGTTTTCTGAATCGGGTTCGTAATTTCAGCTTGTGCAGGTGTTGGTGCTGCCATTTTTCATACTTCAGATTATTGATTTCTTGCTGCTTTTTGCTCTTTTTATATTAATTAAGATTGAGATTGATGCGGATGCTGGTGGTTTTTTGAAGTTAGTAATGGAGAGCTACAGAAAAGTGGTTTTATTCTACTCGTTCTCTATAAAAAGTCGAACTTTCATAGGAAAAAGCAGGAAAAGAAGCAAAAATTTGCTTAGGTTGTTCAATGTTGAATAAGATAAATTATTTCCTGGACCTTGTCTACTACGGCATACCGGGACGACCATTTAGATTGCAATGTATAACCCCTATTGTGGTAAAACCATTTGAACAACAAGAACACTAGGAACATGTCACTTAGAAGCTATGAGTTTGGCATGCCCTAAAGCTGCAAAACTGGAGTTACACTGAACAAGCATTATGTAATATGAGTGTTGATGTGCTTCTATATTGAGTTTAAATATTCTAAGAGACAAACCTTTTCGCTCAATTGTGCTTCTCTTATTTGCACTTGTTTTTTTTTTTTATATATTTTTTTAGCATACTCTTATTTGCACCATTAGTCAGTTGATCGCGTCTGACAAGTCCGTAACTTTTTGAATGCTTAATTGCAGGATAAATTGGGTTCCTTCAGAATAAAAGAGCTTAAAGATGTCCTAAATCAACTTGGTCTAGTAAAGCAAGGGAAGAAACAGGTTAGCTGGGAATGTTCAATTTGCTGTCTTGCATCAACTTCGTCTGATGTGTGTGTGTGTGTTTGTTTGTGTTTTTCTCTGCACAATGAGCTATGTATCACGAACACTTCTATAAGTCTCACATGTCCGTGTCGGACTTGTGTCTGACGCGGACACGCTATGAGCGCGCGTTCAGCGCAAGTCCATAGCACATTCCGTTCTCTCTCTCTCTCTCTCTCTCTCTCTCTCTCTCTCTCTCTCTCTTTATATATATATATATATATATATATATATATATATATATAGAACTAGGCTACTATACTATTAATTGCATTAACACCAAGCACTTGATGCTATTAGATTTTCGGCCCTTGGATGAAGGGATGTGCGGTTAGAATGATAGTGGTCTCCTTGGATTTAGTGGATGGTTGGTGGAATAGTATGATCTAAGGGGTGGAAATGGTCAAAGGGATAGATTTAACAACAGAAATATTGACAGCACCAAGTGGTTGGTGCTATTGATAGTATAGTAGCTGGACTATATATATATATATATATATATATATATATATATATATATATATATATATATATATATATATATATATATATATATATATATATATATATATATATATATATGAGTGTGGCTGGTATGCTTTTATAAGCACGGAGCCCTCCATGCTTATAAGCACGGAGTCCATAGCACATTCCGTTCTCTCTCTCTCTCTCTCTCTCTCTCTCTCTCTCTCTCTCTTTATATATAGATATATATATATATATATAGAACTAGGCTACTATACTATTAATTGCATTAACACCAAGCACTTGATGCTATTAGATTTTCGGCCCTTGGATGAAGGGATGTGCGGTTAGGATGATAGTGGTCTCGTTGGATTTAGTGGATGGTTGGTGGAATAGTATGATCTAAGGGGTGGAAATGGTCAAAGTGATAGATTTAACGACAGAAAACTTGACAGCACCAAGTGGTTGGTGCTATTGATAGTATAGTAGCTGGACTATATATATATATATATATATATATATATATATATATATATATATATATATATATATATATATATATATATATATATATATGAGTGTGGCTGGTATGCTTTTATAAGCACGGAGCCCTCCATGCTTATAAGTCGTTTTCGATGTTGGAACTTCTGAATTGACGATTGGCTTCGTTAAACTTGACCTAGAGTATTTGAAGTATCAAGAAAATAAATTTCGCGATTTTTCGATATCATTTGTCTAGTGATCGAAAAGGCTCAAAATTAAGGGTTGAAAATAAAAAGCTCACAAAGTGTGATGATATGATACTAAAATGTTAGATCAAAGATATTGATCTTGTTTTATATAACATAAATAGTTTTTTATTAAAATTTCATGTGATTTGAATATTTCTACACCGTTAAACTTGCAAACGGCTCACCACGACCATTAAAATTATTGATTTTGAGCTCTTTCGATTACTAGGCAAATGATATAAAAAACTCTAGATCAAGTCTAACGGCCGATCGTCAATTTGAAAATCCCAACGTTGAAACCGACTTATAAGCACGGAGGGCTCCGTGCTTATAAAAGCATACCGGCCTAACTCTCTCTCTCTCTCTCTCTCTCTCTCTCTCTCTCTCTCTCTCTCTCTCTTTATATATATATATATATATATATATATATATATATATATATATATATATATATATATATATATATATATATATATATATATATATATATATATATATATATATATATATATATATATATATATATATATATATATATATATATATATAATGTAAGATAATACATATTTTGGCTTTTTATGAATACATACAATTTTTTTTAGACAATAAAAATAAAAATATGTATGGTAAAAAATTTATTTCCTTAAAATATATGAGCTATTAATAAAAAATTTATTAACTTTTATTCGTATGAAAAATATAATAATATTTAAATAAAGTTAACTATTTATATCTAATAAATATATATTATTATACTAGTAATATTATGTTTTATTAACAGTGTCCATGCCGTGTATGTGTCCTAATTTTTTGAAAGCTGTTGATTCACCATGTCCGAGTCGTGTCATGTCTCGTGTTTCGTGCCAGTATCCGTGACGCCTAGATAATGGGTGCCTTTTGAAGTGTTAGTTTGTTATTGTGTACTTGAACTCTTCATTTGGCTAGAAAATGGATAATGGTTTTTCGTTTGTCTTGTAATTCTTTTTATGCAGTTTTCTTCTCCTTTATTTTCTTTTCGTTGAGTTGTTTTTTTCTATTGGATGTGCAGGATCTTGTTGACAGGATTTTAGACTTACTTTCTGATGAGCATGGTATATTTTTTACACTTGTCTTCTCCAGATAGGGTAACATTGTCAAATAATATGTTTTTTTCCGCTGTGATTTCTTTTTTTTTACTCTCTGTTCGTATGCTGTGTTGGCTATTTAAGTGTGATATTGCACCGAAGAGAACGATTTGCTCTAATCCTACATAAATTTTTAATATGCTTGGATATTAATAATATATCTTTGAATTGAAGCCTGAATGTTGCTCTCCATAATTTATTACTTCCCATAAATTACTTGGTGATGTATGTTATATTTCTAATCTGAATATACTGTTTATAATGTGTAAGTATTATTACCAGGTTCTTCTTGATTCGATGGAAAATTAATATTTCTTCACAAGAAAGCCTATATTTACTTATTTTTAACATTTCAAATATTCTCTGGATTTATCTAATTCAATTCGTCATTTCATTGATACCTTTTGTTAATTTTGTTCAGACCTGTGCATGAATTGGTATGGTTTTCTACTTTTTCCTTGCCGAAGGACTGCATCTTTGCTTTTAGCTTAGTAAGCATTATAATGATTCAAGACAGGAATATGTATGCTCTAGTTTGTCTCTACATGTTTAGTCTCTCTCTTGTTGCTACTTCATCCGTCTGATTAGACATGCCAACTTTTGTAAGCTTCTGCTCATCAGCATCTTATTGTACTTTCAATTTGCCTACCTACACGTATGTTCAAGTCTGCATATCCTGCTGTTATTAAGGTTGGAGAAACCCCTGAAAATGCTGCAGTGTTTTGCACCAATGCTTCTTGGTATATCATTTGTCCATGGTGTATTATTGTTGTATCTCCTTGATTTAGTTTGGGGGACCTTTGTTTGCATTCCGAGTCTCCATAATATGTGCCTTATTTTTTTGTAGTCTCTGATTTGAATGGTTGTTCAAGAAAAGATTTTGTTGGAAAAGAAGAAGTAGCAAAAATAATTGACGACACTTACAGGTCAGATGCACATATATTTATCATTTTAATTTCTTTTCATTATTTTCATTTTATTTCTTGCATTGGGTTCTCTAAAGATGGCGTAATCAACAATCCTTTGCATGGAATCTCTCCCAACCTTGATATCTTTTTTTTTCTCACCTTTCTTTAGACAAATGCAAGTTCCAAAGGCTACCGATTTGGCATCAAAAAGCCATTGTTGCTTACCAAAGAATGTGAAGACTAAGAAAGAAATAGCTGATTCTCCTCAGATAGATATAAAGGTTCGTTGCCCTTGTGGTAGCTCATCGATGACAGAGAACATGATTAAGGTACCAATGCTTATTGTATTAAATAGTTTCTTAACCATTGTGATTTGCGAAACTCAAGAGATTATCCTGTTCCTTTTTATTTTATTATTAGGAAATTTCCAACTCGTAACTGCTGAAACTTGAATCCAGAACTTGCCGACCTGACAAAACACTTTGCTTTAGCCAAGGACCAAAATGGAAACTGAAACCAACTTTTGAACCTTTATTGTAATTTCTGCATGTAATAGGTGTTGTAGAAGTATATTACTTCCTTGAAATTGTATTCTGCCACACTTTTTGCCTGTGACATCTCCTTTACCATTGTTTTCTAGTTCATGAGCTGCCCAGAGTTTTCATAGGAACCCCTGAAACATTGGTGAGACTCAGCCACAAGCCATTGTAGGCTTTCCCTGTTTGTGGCCATATTTTGTGATACATACCAGTTTTGGTACGCACTCAAGAGATCAAAATGATCTTGCAATAGAATTTCTGGCACTTACATATTTCGAAGCTGACTAAATTTTAGACTCAGCAAGGTGTATATACTACTCAGGCTGTTATATGTACTGTCAAGACAATCATCTTCCCCTATGCTTGACTACATAGATTGTCTGAAGGTTTATAGAACTTTCCTAGCCTTCTCAGTCATTCATGTCAACCTAGAAATTATAAGTAGAAAGTACTAGCATTGATCACTTTAAATTTCACCTTTCAGCAGATGCAGCAGAAAATAAATAATATAACTGTTGGAAATTTATTTTGATGCCTTTGTAATTTTGTTGGCTTTTTCAATTTTTTTGCTCTTAAAATCTTTGAAAACATTAAGGGGCTTGCCTTCTTGTTATAAAAAACAACTTTCGCTTCTTAGTCTGCGGTGGTCTGCTCCTGTCTTGTTTATGTTAAACTTCATTAAGATGCATCACTATTTTTGTGTTGATAAATGGTTCTCTTTGCTAATTTCAGTGTGAAGATCCACGATGTAATATTTGGCAACATATCAACTGTGTTATTGTACCGGAGAAACCAATTGAGGGTGTTCCACCTGAAGTTCCATCCTTCTTCTATTGCGAAATATGTCGAATCAATAGGGCAGATCCGTATGTCCATCCAACTTGTATTGGTATTTGTAACCATATAGTATTGTTACCTCTCTCCTATTTTTTCTCGTATTGAATATATCTTATGATTGTGAAGGATGGCCTTTTGGTGTCTTTACAGTTTGGTTTGCTTTCTTTATTGTAAGAAACTTCACCTGTTTACAGAATTTGCTTGACTATCTAGAAAATGTTATCCCAGGGCCTGTTACTCAATCCTTTCTTAGTTCTTAGCTATATGATGAAGCTTTAGGAAATTGATCTCTCAATTTATCTCATTTTTTTGTTTAACTTATCTTTTAATATGTTGAAAATACCATAAAGGCATAACTTTCCTGTTTGTTAAGTCTGACATCTAACCTATCTGAGTAAAAGATTGACTCTCGTTCTTAATGTGTTTGTGTTTTCTTTCTCTTAAGTGGTTCTCCTTTTTACTCTCATTCTAAGTTTTTTTGGTTATTTTTTCTTTAATTTTCTTGGTGGAGTTATAATTTCTAATGGTTGTTTCTCTTTGGAACATACAGATTTTGGTCAACAATTTGCCATCCTTTATTTCCTGTGAAATTAGATTCTTCCTCTGTTGATGCAGACAGGTGAGCTATGTTCTGATATATATGTGTTTTATTTTAATCGAGAAATGTGCCTAAGTATCTGGCATGATTTTTGTCTTGCTTTTGGTACCGACATTTAAGTGTATGTTGATACTCCCTTGTATTGATTATTGACAGCTAATCAGCCATGATATGCCTCTAGCCATATTAGCTATCCAGCTGCTTGTCCCCATACATAATTTGCTTCAATTTGCTTTTGTGATCCAAATTTTTTGAGATTTGTCAAGATGTAATTGTCGAGTGATCAGAGTCAGCCAATATTATTACAAGAAACCCGATGTTATTAGCAAATCTCAAACTAAAAAAAATGGGTTTCTCTTTGGATGGCCTTGCGCAAGAAGTTAAAACTCTCTTAGCAACGCAGAAGGAATGCCAAATGAGCCCTTTCAGGTAGCAATACATATGTGAGTGTGTTGCTAGATACCGTTCTCTAGATCTGGATAAGGGTGTAAATGGGTTTACGATCTAAGTTGGCACTTATTGTTTGGACAATAAGTTGCTCAGGGTTTGATGATGCAGACAAGAGAAGATAGAAGAAGGAGGTGATTTGAGTTTTGTTTTTTTCTGTTAGTTTCCTGCTAGGTTCTGTGTACGTTTGTGGTCATTATTTTCCGTTGATTAGCGTCATAACCATACTTCTGTCAGCCTGCCTTGCATTGATTATTTTTGGTAAAATGTAGGCAATTGAAAAACCCCTTATTAAGTTTTTATTGATTTTGTTTGTTGGAAATATGGTGCATGAGCTATACTCTCTTCATGTTAGTAACTTGTGATATTACATGATATAAGAATTTGGTTTCCTTTAATACTTGAGGTATTATGCTGTTGTATCCAGGGAAACCATTCTCCAAAGTGAGAAAACTTTTCCAATATCAAGAGCTAACAGAGAAATGCTCCAGCGAACTGAATTTGATCTTCAGGTTGTTTTGTTTCCTCCTTCCTTCTATGATACTGTGATGTAGTTATCTCTCTGCATTTAGATTGTATAACCATTAATTCTGGATGATCTTTCCTATGTATATCTGCTGTTCTGTTTTGCTGAACTACGTTTTTGTATGTTGGAACTTATCATACTATATTTCTCCAGTACATTTGAACTTCCATTAGATGTTTGGAACTCATAAATCTTCCGGATTTTTGTTCAAAATAGGTTAAAATGAATGTCCTGTTTTTAATTTTTCTCCTTTCTGATTTAATTATTGTGAACTACTTATAAAAAACAGAAAACTGCATAAATTGAGATTGATATATAACCTTTCAATTTTCTTTACTCGTTTTCGTTATCTTTTTCCTTTTTTTTTTTACCTTTCTTGAAGGTCTTTATTTATACCTGCAGTCTTGTACCGGCTTAAGAATTTCAACAGCGGCTTTCTGGCCATGACTCTTGCATATTAAAAATGATCACCTATGGTAGTTATCTTACTATTATTAAGAAGTGATGAGCTAAATTTAGCATTGAAACTTTATTTTTCCATTTCTATTTAATTGCAGAATAGATAGCTAATCTTACCTGAGTATTTGCTATACAGTAGCTGGCTAGACCAATTATTTGTGTAGAAAATACTAATATCTTTCTCTTGCTTTCGACATGCACTTCACGTAGCATCTCGGAATAAGTCCTATGAACCTTTTGACTTGGTGCTTGATATTGTTACAGGTCTATTGTTGTTTACTTAGTGAGTTGTGTGCATGTTTTTCTTCATGGTGCATACTCTTACAGGTTTGGTGTATTCTTCTCAATGACAAAGTTCCATTTAGGATGCATTGGCCACTAAATGCAGCTTTAGAAGTTAATGGTATGAAGTTCTTGTGCTTGTTTTCAGCATTGACGTACATTATCTATTGTTTCATTGCTCACAGCAATTTCTAGAATCTATAAGTAATCTGGTTATTTACTTGCCATTTTATGTTGCATCACTATTTTGTTATTTATTATAGCTTAAATTGGTGGTGCTACTCAGCTGGGATGCTTTGTGGCAATGTACTCATACTGCACGTTCTAATTTAGTAGTTGTTCTTTCTGTATCAATGGGCCATTTGATGTTGTTTTCTTTCTGATAAATTACTGCAGAATTTCGTAGGAAATATAGTTATTTAACTTCTGAAATCTTTAATATTTAATTGGTTTTTGCTGGAGAAGTAGAGCTATATGGAAAGGCCCAAATTGGGTGGAGCTACCAACTCTACAGGGTTTTCAATTCGGATTTTGAATCTGCTATATCAAGGGAAAAGTATAGAGATTTTTTCCTTTATTTTCTTCCGCTTACCAGTTTGAATCTGAATGTTATTAATCCTCTTCATGCTTAATATCACACTTCTCTGAATCTATCTCGTCATCTAATGTTTGAGAATGGATTTTTCTTGCCAAAAGCATCATTAGGAAGTAAGGACAATTATCGTCTTCCTTTCATGAGGTTGGATATCTAATTGATCAAAACACTTTCATAGCATTCAATTCCTGCATCACAGTGCCTATATTAAGTACAGTTCTTTCTTAAACTTTTATTTTAAGGTAAGTACTAATGGATGAAATGCAAATAAAAGATTCATGGCAGCTGTGCCTTTGAATGCTTACTATTATTCAGCTTACTTTGACAAAGCTGGATGAATGATTGCTTGAAATTTGGAGTTAGTGTGAGTTAAAGGCCAAGAAAGCTGTCTAATAAATCCGCAATTCCCTTTTACAGATTACTAGTTGTTGAATATGAGTTATCGTTTCATCTCTATCTTTTGCATTTGTTTGCAGGTGTTCCAATCATTCTATTTGACAAGCCCCGCACAAAGGAGTTAGGAATCAATGGTAGAGATGATGGTGCAGTGGTAAGTGCCATTTCATCTATGTACAGCATGTTACTCTTGTTGCTTGTGATCTGTAGCACTTTGATGTGTTTTCCTTGTTAACATATTTACACAAACATGCCTGTGTTAGTGTGTATTAAGGTAAAGGTAAGTTTATAAGAGAAGCTGCAGTTTCAAGGGCCATATATGAAAATTCAGATTTTACAAGGATGTTTATGTATGTAGATGATTTTGCAGGGATATTGAAAAGCCCCTTTGCTGGTTTATTTTCTCTATTTTCTCTTGATCTTGTTGTATTGTTTTATTAGTCTAAGTGTTTCTTTCAATACATTTGTTCAGATCACTGTGTGCAGCAGGGAAGGTACTAATAATATATGCTTATCAAGAGGCAATGGTCGAGCCTTTTGTTTTGGTGTCAGAATTGCCAGACGGTTGACAATTGATCGGGTCAGTAATCTTTTCCACTATTTTGTTTGAGCTTGGTAGTTTCCATGATCTGCTATACTGATGTTATTTTTTGAGAATTCAATCACCTTCCATGGAAGTGCTGTTTTCTTGTTACTTTTTGATTTGCAGATTTTTCGAATCACTAACTGTACGGGGCATGTATCCCTACATGAAAATTTTGTGTAATTTGTTGGTGACATGAAACATCGCAATGGTGTTTCAAAGACTAATAGTTTGTATGTTACTTGGTCTTCCGGACTTCAAAGTGTAGACTTTTGATTATTATTATTGTTAAAAAAAAAAATTTGGGAGAGAGAGAGAGAGAGAGAGAGAGAGAGAGAGAGAGAGAGAGAGGTAGCAAGCTATATGCTTCATTCATTTTTTGTTTAGAAATGATCTCAACTAAAAATGTAAAGCAAATAGGCGTCGAACTTGGGAACTTAGGGTACCATGCATCAAACCCTTAGCCAACCGCTCTAGGTACAATCGGTCAAAGTGTAGATTGTTATGTAGTCCCGCTACTGTACATGTTTTAATTGACGTCCAAACGGTTATACAGAACTTGTGGACATTGTATCCATCTTTGGCAGGTCATTGGAAGGCCTAAGTTGCTATATACATCCAATTTGTGGATCAACTGATTAGACACGCATGTTAAGTCGTACGATTCTTAACTGATACATTTATTTGCATTAATGTGAACTTTACTAGCGGAGGGTCTATTCAATTCTCTTCTTAGGTTAATCTTGTCTAAGTTATCCAGTATAAGTTGCTACCGGTTCTGCTATGCATTTTCAATACCTTATATATGATCTCTTGGATCAGGATGTTTAGTGGTTTAATTCTCATGCCTCTCTTGGTAGTTTTTAGTTCTTGATAACAATCTGTATTTAATTTACAGGTACTCAGTGTGGTGCCAAAGGAAGCAGATGGTGAAAATTTCAATGATGCTCTTGCCCGTGTTTGTCGTTGTATCAATGGTGGAACTGCAACAGAGAATGAAGACGGTGACAGTGATATTGAAGTTGTGTCTAATTCTGTTACCATCAATCTCCGATGTCCCGTAAGTAGTATCGTTAATTTGTTGTTGTTTAGTTTTCTAGAAGTAAACTGAGCCATTTTACTTCTACTCTATTTCCGGCGATAGGACATTCTAATCGGCATTGGCTCCGTTAAACATGATCTAGGCTGTTTAAACTTCCTAGAAATCAAATATCACGATTTTACAATAACATTTGCTTAGTGATCAAGTGGTGTTAAATTTGACTTATATTAGCCATTAAAAATTGTCAATTTTTGAACTACTTGAAGACTAGGCAAATGATATTGAAAAATTGAAACCTAAAAAGTTCAATACTTTACATCACGTTTAATGGTGCCGATTGTCGATTCGGATGCCCCATTGCTAGAAACAACACGGAACTAAACGACCTCATTTACTTCTAGAGGTATTCAAGCCTAGCCTGCTCTCTCTCTCTCTCTCTCTCTCTCTCTCTCTCTCTCTCATATATATATATATATATATATATATATATCTATCTATCCGCTCTCTCTCTCTCTCTCTCTCATATATATATATATATATATATATATATATATATATATATATATATATATATATATAGAATTAAGCTCCTATGCTTTTAAAAGTACTAAGTCATTGGTGCTTTTAGGTTTTTAGTCTTTGGATGAAAGGATGTGCGATTAGGATGATAATGGGCCCCTTGGCTTTAGTGTGTGGTTGGTGGAATAGCATGATCTAAGAGGTAAAATTAGTCAAAGAGATAGTTCTAACGGTAGAAAACTTACAAGCACCAATTGCTTGTTGCTTTTACAAGCATAGTAGCCGGACTCTCTCTCTCTCTCTCTCTCTCTATATATATATATATATCTCCCTCTCTCTATATATATATATAGAGAGAGAGAGAGAGATCTCTCTATATATATAGGGAGAGAGAGAGAGAGAGAGAGAGAGTCCGGCTATGGTGCTTTTTAAAGCACCAAACACTTGGTGCTTGTAAGTTTTTCACCGTTAGATCTATCCCTCTAACTAATTCCACCCCTTAGATTATGTTATTTCACCAACCACCTACTAAACCTTAGAAGACCACTATCATCCTAACGACACATCCCTTCATCCAAAGGCTGAAACCTACAAACACTAATGACTTGATACTTTTAAAAGCACATGATCTCAATTTTATATATATATATATATATATATATATATATATATATAGAGAGAGAGAGAGAGAGAGAGAGAGAGAGAGAGAGAGAGAGAGAGAGAGAGAGTTCGGCTACGATACTATGAATATCACCATGCACTTGGTGCTATTAAGTTTTCTGCCATTAGATTGACCCTTTTGACCATTTTCACCCCTTAAATCATACTATTTCACCAACCACCCACCAAACCTTAGGGGACCACTATCATCCTAACCGCACATCCCTTCATCCAAGGGCCGAAAACCTAATAGCACCAATGACTTGGTGCTATTAACAGTATAGTAGCCTAGTTCTTTCTCTCTCTCTCCATATATATATGGAGAGAGAGAGAGAGAGAGAGAGAGAGAGAGAGAGAGAGAGCTAGGCTCCTATAATATCTCTATAGTACCGGGGTTGCGGTATTGTAGTCTCGTTTTCAACTTTAGAATGTTCAAATCAACGATCCACCCCGTTAAAACTGATCTAAGATATTTGAAGTTTTTAGGAATAAAATTTTATATTTTTTCGACATAGTTTACTTTATGACCAAACTATTTCAAAAATATCAATTTTAATGGCTATTATGGCGAGTTTGTAGTTTAACGGTGTAGAAGAATCTAAATTTATTCAAATTTTGATAAAAAATACTTTAAACTATCTAGATCAAGGTCAGCATCCTTGATCTTGAATTCAAAAGTCCTATCTTCAAATTTTAAAGATTGTTTAATTTTTACTGTTCATTTTGACATGATTGACTTAGTAAGTAAACGATATCGAAAAAAATTTGAAATTTTATTCCTAAGACTTCATATACTCTAGATCATATTTAACGATATGGATTGTTAATTTGAACATCCTAAGATTGAAAACGAGACTATAGTACTGGAGCTCCGGTACTATAGATAGTATAGTAGCCTAGCACTCTCTCTCTCTCTCTCTCTCTCTCTCTCTCTCTCTCTCTCTCTCTCTATATATATATATATATATATATATATATATATATATATATATTAGGACTTGTGTGCTATTAGGAGCATGGAGGCCTCTGTGCTCCTAAGCCGTTTTCGATGATTAAACTTTCGAATCGACGATTAACTCCGCTATACTTGATCTAGCGTATTTGAAGTATCTAGAAAATAATTTTTGTGGTTTTTCGATGTCATTTACCTAATGATCGAAAGGGTTTAAAATCAATAATTTTTAATCGTTGATGTGTGTCGTTTGCAAGTTTAATGGTGTAGAAGTATTCAAATCATATGAAATTTTGATAGAAAATTCTTTATACTATGTGCATCAAGATCAATATCTATGATTGAAAATTTTAGTGCTATATCATAACTTTTCGTAAGATTAGCCATTGATTTTGAGTCCTTGCGATCACTAAATAAATGATATTGAAAAATCACAAAATTTGTTTTCTACATACTTCAAATACGCTAGATTAAGTTTAATGGAGTCGATCGTCGATTCGAAAATTTTATTATCAAAAATGGCTTAGGAGCACAAAGGCCTCCATGCTCCTAATAGCACACAAATCCTACTCTCTCTCTCTCTCTCTCTCTCTCTCTCTCTCTATATATATATATATATATATATATATAGATAGATAGATGTATGGCATTAAGTTTGTGAAGGGCATATAGATTAATGATTTGGCAGGAGTTTATCTATATAAATGCCACTATTCTTTAATCATGTATGGCTTATCCTGTCTATTGGTTTTATTTTAATGGTCAAGCTTACAGTAGTAAAGTTGAAGCCCTTTGATTAGTAGTTTCTGTTCCAACTTATACACTATTCTTCTTGGTTTGCAGCTGAAAGCAAAGGTTTATTCAGTCCAGAAATGTTTCCTTGGTTAAACCTATTATACTAGTTGAAAATGCCGAACCTCTCTTGTTTTTATTTTAATCCCATGCAACCTTGTTAATAATACTTAACATTAATGCTTGATTTGATGTGAGCCTAACCTGTGACTGACTCTCATTGTACCCCTAGAGCCAAGCTTGGCTTTGTAAAATCATACAGTGGCCTTCTTGTGGTACAAGTTTCTTGAAATTTAATTCTTTGTGTCAAAATATTACTTCTTTGATTCTCTTCTATTGAAGAGTTGATTAGTTCTGCTGCCTCAATTCTCAAGTTTAATTCCTTTTTTTAATTTTGTTGGTAGATGAGTGGTTTAAGAATAAAAGTCGCTGCCAGATTTAAACAGTGTGATCACATGGGTTGTTTTGATCTAGAAACTTTCGTCGAACTCAATCAACGCTCAAGGAAGGTGAAAAAGAAACCATCAAATGTTATAGAATTAATCCTTTTTCTCCCTTCTTTCTAGTTGATATCTTTCTCGTTTACTTTCTCCAGTGGCAATGTCCGATCTGCATGAAGAACTACACTTTGAGGAGCATTGTTATTGATCCTTACTTCAATCGCATCACTTCTTTGGTGGGTTGTTCTGTCATTTTAATGAAGCTTAATTAAATCATTATGTAAATTGCACGACAGATGCCAGCCTTTTCACGAGTCTTCACTTTAATTCCCTACCTTATAATTGTTGCAATCTAGTCCCTCGCCTTCATTATTGGTTGCAACCAAGTCCTTGAGTTAAAATTTTTGTCAAATCCATGTTCTCAATGAGAAGACCGTCGAATTTGATCAGGGACTCAATCATAAGAATTCAAACATAGCAGAGCAATGTAAATTCTCGTGTAAAGGTTGGGGATCCGTCCTTCAATTTACCTTTATTCATTAGTTGTTTTTACTATCTATTCATCTCTCTCTTCATGACATAGATGCAAAATTGTGGAGAAGATGTTACCGAAATTGAAGTTAGACTAGATGGTTCTTGGCGAGTAAAGAATGGAAGTGAATATAGGGAGCTCTCATTGTGGCATTCACCTGATGGTACTCATTGTATGGCTAAAGATGAAGAGCCTAGACCTAAATTGGATATCACACAGCAGATTAAACAGGAGGGCTTATGTATCAAGAATAATTATAATGAACTGTGGGAGGATGTCAAGCGTGAAGAATTTAAGCCTCTACCTTTTGAAACTCATGTGCTAGAGAACTTTGAGAACAAAAATACTAGCACAATGAATTGCAATGCCACTGATAGTTTCAGAGATGTGGAAAATCCTTGTGTTAGTCAAGAGTTCAAGCTCGATTCTCTTTCTCATAACTTTGAAAGAATTCCTGCACCAACATCACCGAAAGATGCCGATGTTATAATACTCAGTGACTCTGATGAAGAGAATATAGCTGTGATGTCTAGCATAGCTGGCGCAACTCTCCATACTGGGAATTCCTATTCCGGAAATGTTCCAGAAGCTTCTAGAACATATGTTGAAGAACCTGGACTAGTGGCCATCAGAACATCGTCTGATGATCTTCTTAACAGTGATACAGATGAATTCGTAATGCCATTATGGGATTATCAGACATCTCCTCAAATTGACCATAGTTCCCAACTACTCAATTCATCTATAGATGGATATGGGCCAATTTCAGGTGGTAATATAGGGCAAACCACACAAAACCCTTTAGATGCTGATTTGACAGGAAGCCCTATTGATAACCCTTCGAAATTTGTTCGGGAAGAACCTTCTTTGGCGGGTTTTCTTTCTAAAGAGCTTGATAGTGGTAAAATGAAGGCCACAACGAACTGTGGCAATTCTGATAATTGGATCTCTCTTGGTGTTGGTGGTGATAGTGGATCTACTAAGGGGCTGGATTTGGGAGGACAGTTTGACGATTTGGAGATGGAGAGATTGGTCGATGCCGGTTAGTACATTAGCTTTCCTCTTTTCTCGAAGATTTCTGGAAATTATTTTTCTTGATTTAGATACATTCCTGAAGGATATAGACCAATTACGATCATGTGTCGGTCACTATTTAATTGCTCTTCTCTCTTATTTCGTTTCTGTGTCTAATTCTTAACTCTCAGAGCAAGATCTTCTGCACCTATTTATGTTCATTTTGATGCCTATACGGTCTGGCCTATGGAACAGTTCTACTTTGAGAGGCAACAGTTAAAAGTTTAACCAATGAAAGATCTGTTGCTTTTGTTGTGGTAGGAAGCTGTGAGCTTGTGAACCCCTAAAACAGAATCTTTGATTTGAAGCTTTTGCTTTTGCTTCTGCTTGTGTGGTGGAGAAAGCTGTCAGAGAGTATTAATTGCTGAAAAAAAGCTGTTATTATTTGTTTATACAGCTTCACTCAGTAGCTCTCTTTTACAGTAGCTCCATCCAGGCCAAACAGGGTACCTTGCAATTTCCTCGTTCTATTGTTTCCGGACATTGTTTTAACTACTCGTTTCTGCATCCTCAAACTTTCAAATTTGAGACTACGTAAACTTTTTTCTGTTGTGCCCCACATTTTGAAGTCTTTTAATGCATTTGTTTTCTCCAGATGGAGCTTTAACCCTCGGGGGCATGAACTACGACAGAGTCAACAAGACAACCTCCAAAAATCAACCGTCTTTTGGTCCTTTCTCACCTCCTCGCCAACCACGATCTGTTCGGCAACGACTGGTTTAATCAATTGATATAGACTCTGATTAGTTCTCTGCTGAGTCTTAACACAGGAGGAGAACCCTTTTTTCCTTTTTCGACTATTAAGGGGTTCGACAACCAAATAAAATTGATAGAAGAAAAGAATTTACAGCGAAGGGAAGCACAGACAGAGAGGGAGAGAGAGATACTGGACTGGAATTTACAGATGATGATAGATGCTTTCGAGTTTCTGTCTGCCGTCGAAAGAAACTCCTTCAAGTTGCGGGGTAACTTCTAACCACCCATCTTACTGAGATCAGTTCGAAAAGGTTTCTGGTTCGCAAATGGGCACAATTTAGGTGCTTCCGAGTTGTGATTAGATATTATTAGCCAAGCAGGGAAGATTATGTTTTACCATTGGCTAAAATACACACAAAAAAAAACCATGTAAATATCCTATTTTTTTTTACTTTTTCCTCTTCGACTTTCAAAAATCTATATTTTGCCTCCTTAAAATTTCAAAAATGTTTCAGAGAGTTACGATATTAATGAAGAGGGCAAAATAATTAAATTATCCTTGTTTTATAAGATTTTTTTTTTTTAATATAGTAATATCATTTTCAGGAGTATATTCGATATAAATTATTAACCGAACCTTTAGGTCGGGGGGTTTTAAATGTATCAATTTGAAATTTTGAGGGGGGGGTAAAATATTGGGTTTTATAAATCGGGGGAGGGGCAGTGAAAAACCGGATATTTAGAATGGGGATTTTCTGTGTTTTAGCCTTTAAGATTTCATGTAATTGGAATCTGGAGGCTTTACCTGTTCTTCTCTGGTTTCTACTGTCAAATTCACATGTTGTAAAATATGTTCCTCTTTACTAGTTTGAAGCAGCAGTTCATTCTATTTCTCTTCATGGTAGATGACAAAGTTATAAAGAGTTAAAAATGGAAATTGTCTTGTCCATTACTTGGGTGATGCTGAAATTGCTGGTCAAATTGTATTCATGCCCCTTCAAAAAGCTAAAATTGCCTGTCAATACAACACTTAAAGAAAACTTAAAATATTTATCCTTGTTTATATTGTGTGTTGGTTCTAAGATGAGATTAGCTAGGGTGTTTAATCAAAGCTGTAAACAGTCTCAATTGAAGATAAATTGTAAGGTTTTTAAAAATGATCTAAGCATATTCCAAAGAGCAATGCTATTTTTATATTCCAAATAGAGTGGATGATACATATCCTACTTATCCTAGGATAAAAGCTTCTCTATTAGTGAAATTCATTCCACACTAAAATGGGTGGAGTATAGGATGGGTTGGCTATTTATTTATGGATTAAAAATATGTCTAATTTTTTATCACGTGATAATAGATTTCATAGATTAATTAGTTGAGTTGGATGAACCTAATAAGTTGAGTGGGATTACAGTCCACAATAGACGCCCAACAATAAATCTAACATCCAGATGGGCTGAGCTTGGTCGAGATCCGTGGACGCTGCTGTGTCTGTATGTTTTAAATGAATTGATTGCGTATTTTTAACAACTCTAATTTTGGGGATTAATGGTTAGCGCAAATGATTCGACAAGTAGTATAAGAGCCAGTGGCATAGGTTTGATTTCCACACGATGCAGGTGTTGGAGGAAAATTGTTGGTTATTAATAGGTCCGGAGATTAATACGTTGAGTTGGGTGAGCTCAATAAGTTGAATGGATTGTGGTTCATAATAAATTTAATGATAAGAGGCCTAATAATAAATCTAACGTTGCGTATTTTTAACAACTCAAACTTTTAAGATTAATGATTAGCATCAACCGTCTAACAAGATGTAAATCATATTTAAAGTATACAAATAGTATTTTTCTATTCCTAATGCTTCCAAGTACTGTCTGGAGTCCTGCCAAAGATTCTTATATATATATATATATATATATATATATATATATATATATATATAAAAGATTCTTATATATTTAGATTTTACTATTTTTCTCACTACCCATTAAATTCAAGGGGCCCACTATCTTCTCAACCACATATTTTTTTAATCCAAAAGTTGAAAACTTAAAAACATTAATAATTTGGTATTATTAATAGTATTCCAGCTTAGCTATATATATATATATATATATATATATATATATATATATATATATATATATATATATATATATATATATATATATATATATATATATATATATATATATATATAGCGTAGGACTACTATGCTCTTATGAGTATAAATTTTTTTGTACTCATAACTTTTTCACTCTTAGATGAAGGAATGTGCGGTTAGGATGATAGTGATCTTCATAGGGTTTACTAGGTTGTTGGTGAAATAGTATAAATTCTAGGAACTACTATAATCCTAACCGCACATTCCTTCATTCAATGGATAAAAACTTATGAGTACGAAAAAATTTTACTCATAAGAGTATAGTAGCCGAACCCTCTATATATATAGAGAGAGAGAGAGAGAGAGATAATTTTTCCATATATATATATATATATATATATATATATATATATATATATATATATATATATATATATATATATATATATAGGAAAATATATTAACAAATACTTATCTTGCATGCACATATATCAACACATTAACAGCTTATAATAAATACAATACTAGGCTAAATATTTTATTACCTATTATCAAAAATAAAAGATATTACAGGAAAAGCCCAGATTGTAGCTTTCCTTTGGTTTCTGCTTCTCAGTATAATTAGTCATAAATTAACAACAATTACTTTATTTTTAATACAAGCATATATGTATTACATAATAGATTGGCTTAAGATATACCATATCATTTTTTTTAAAAAAATTATTTTGGGTGTGGAGGTAATCATCTTCTATGGCAACTATGGTGCCTAAAAAATTTCCTTATTAAAGAATAATAAGACCAGCTATATAGTTGACATTGTATTGTAGCATTTAAGCAGCATATATAAAGAAAAATAAATGTTATAATAATAGTTTTATACAGTGAACAACAACCTTATTAAATTAAAATTTTAAAAAAATATGGGCCAACCCATTTTGAGATTATTGCTGTGCCTTATATTTATTTGATTTAAAGATATTTAACATTTTCATGTAAATTACATAAAATATGCCACGTTTAAATTTTGTGCACAAAAGTTTTTGCTGATACAAATCAAACTACTTAAAAGTTAGGTAGTTCAAAATGCACCATAGTTTTCTTTTAAAATCCTAACATTTTTTTTTTTTTTTTTTTGTTGTTGATGATTTACACCTTTTAAACTTTCAATATTTTTGAAATTGGATTATTCTCGCTACGTTAATTAAAAATTTTATTACATTTAATGACTATATTGTCATCAATTATTATATTTTAATTTTATTTGTCGCAGAATTATTAAATTATAAATTTGATGCAACTATTGATTAAATTAAATAAAAAATTTAATTTATTTAACTTAAATCACTTAATTCCGAAAGACTTAAAGGAGTAGAAGCCAAGGGGGCCAGGTTAAAATTTCCTATAGTTGCCTGGGCCTCGATGCACTTTTCCCCAATTTAAAAATTTTCCAACGGCTATTATTAACACTCTCATTTCCGGCTCTCTTTCTCTCCTAATTCCCGCGAAATTGCATCCACGTCTCCACTCTCTCCTTCAAATAATATACTCCTCAAATTCTAACCCCCTCTCTTTCTCTCTCTCTCGATCTCAGAATCGTGAGAAATCGATCTCTCCAAAGGCCCTTTCGATTCCGATTTCGCCTCTTGTTTTGATGTTACATAGATTAATTTTGAGATCCTTTGAAAGAAAAGACCGAGATTCGATCAATCTTCCTTTTTAAAGTTTCGAGTTTCGATTCTGTTGATGTGTGATCAATCTTCCTTTTTTTTGAAGAAGAAGAATATATAGGTTTATTTATAACAGAGAAATAGAGAGATGAGTTGCTTTCGCTGGTTCCCGTCGTCGTCGTCGTCGGATAAGAAGAAGGTGAGGGATAATAATCCCTCGAAGGATTCCGCTCAAGCGGTCGAGGTCGAGGGCGCAACGAACGCAGAAGTTGCAAAAAATATCGGTGAATTCCACATTTTAATGTCATACTTTGTCCTTACATGACTTTCAAATTTTGAAATATTTATGAATATTTACAGTTTGTGTTATTGAATATATATATATATATATATATGTATATATATTTTAGGATCCTTATTGAAATGATATTGATGTATAAGTTAAGCATGTTTTAAAGAGCATTTTTGAGTTTCTAATTACCATAATTTCAAGAACAATTGTGACATGTTAAGTTAAGCATATTTTTGCGTTGTATAAGTTACTAAGGGTTGCTAGAGTGGTATAGGTGAAAATTTTTCCCCATTTTGGTAACCATAAAAGGATTTAGATGAATGTAGTTCTTTTGATAGTTGATGTCTTATATATTCTTCTATGATTTATCTGCAGAAAGTAACAATCAGAAGAGCTCATCCGAAAAGGCGCCTAAAGACGCAGGCAATGGAAATGCCGCAGCTCGAACATTCGCCTTCTGCGAACTTGCAGCAGCTACGAAGAATTTCCGACCCGAAGCTCTTGTAGGCGAAGGAGGGTTCGGTAGAGTTCACAAGGGCCGCCTTGAAAACGGTCAGGTACATAAAATCTTACTTTTCGTTTGGTAAAGACGTAGAAAACTTACATAAACTGCATCGCATTTTGAAATAGATACCTGAACTACTATCTATGGTTTTCAAATCTTAAATTTTACAAATTTGTCACTAATGCATACTTTTAAAAATTTTTTATTTTTATTGTTTTAGATTGTGGCTGTTAAACAACTGGACAGGAATGGACTGCAAGGAAACTGGGAGTTTCTGGTTGAGGTGCTAATGCTTAGCCCTTGTGCATCATCCCAGTCTGGTAAATCTCATTGGGTATTGCGCAGATGGGGATCAAAGACTCTTGGTGTATGAGTTCATGCCTTTGGGATCTTTGGAAGATCATTTACTTTTTTTTTTTTTTGAGAGAAGGTAGCATGCTACCGCTTCATTCATAATGGGGATGAATTAGGCTACAGTAGTAGACAGCTGAGGCCTAAAAAAAAAAAAAAAAAAAAAAAAAAAAAAAAGACACTACTGTGTCCACCAGTTCAGAAGACTACGAGCGTCCTTACAAAGGTGTCCTGCTGACACTTTGCGATTATCAAAGATCCTCCTGTTACGTTCCAACCAAATGGTCCACCATACAGAGGCAATCCCCGCAAGCTCTCTATCGCGCAATGAACCATGTCTGTGACTGACGATATTCCACAGATAAACGGCCGTAGGGGAGTGGTTGAGGAGTGTGACGTTGATCAGAAAAGCTTGAAGGATACTCCTGGTGAACTGACAGCCTAAGAAAAGGTGATTGACGGTTTCCTCTTCGTCCAGGCATAGAACACAGTTACCGTCCCCAGTCCACCCCCTTTTAAGCAGGTTGTCTTTGGTTCGGACCTTACCCCTTAGGACTAACCAAAGAAAAATTTTAACCTTTAGGGGAACTTTAATCTTCCAGATTTCCCGAAATCGGAGTTCCGAGACGCCGCCGTTTTGGAGGAATAGGTAAAGTGATTTGACCGAAAAGTTCCCGGATGGAGACCATCTCCAGCACACAGCATCCTTAGAGGGGAGGATGGGGCAAGCAGCAATAGTCTCCTTAAGGAGGTTAACCGAATCAATATCAGCCAGGTTGGCAGGAGTGAAACCCCGGAGGATGTAAAGCCACTTCCACCGGTTCGCTCCCCAGCACTCCCACACAGAGCGCCTCTTCCCCCTGACAGCGTCGAAGATAGTTGGGAAGAGCGTTCTTAGCGGTGCCTGGGCGGCCCAGATATCCGACCAGAAGCAGATGTCTTTTCCATCCCCTAGCTCGAACGACAACCCACATCTAAAGACGCCTCTGGTAGCGAGTACATTGTGCCACCATTGTGAAAACGGCCTGAAGGAGATTCCCTCTCTCAAAGGCTTCCTTCGTCCATAATAGATTCCTTTGATAAGTGGTCCCCACAGCAGGCTCTTGTCAGAGAAGAACCTCCACCACCACTTGGCTAGAAGTGCTACATTCATGTTTTCCAGGTTGAGAACCCCTAAACCACCCTCTAGGGTGCTCCTGCAAATCGTTTTCCAGTTGACAAGGCATTGCCCGCCTACCACAGATGACGTCCCCTTCCAGAAAAAAGCTCTGCGGAGTGCCTCAAAGCGTCTGATTACCCATTTGGGGGCTCGAAACATGGAGAGGTAAAATAGTGGTAGATTCGAAAGCACGGAGTTCACCAGTACTAATCTACCACCCTGGGATAGTAGTTTAGCTTGCCACCCCTCAATCCGTTTTTCAAATCGCCCAATAACCTGCCACCAGTCATCTTTTCGGAGCTGTTTGTCAGATAGTGGGAGACCAAGGTATGAAGTTGGAAGCTCACCCAACTTGCACCCCAGAATGTCAGCAAGGCCCCTCCCCCTACCGGTCTGTCTACCCAGGTAAAAAAGTTCAGTCTTCCTTCGGTTAACCTTCAATCCAGACGCCCATTCGAAAAGGTTCCAGATGAACTGTAAGTTGTCAATCTGTCTCCTCTTGGCATCGCAGAAGAAGAGGGTGTCATCCGCATATTGAATGATAGATATTTTGGAGTCCATGGTGGGTCCCACTCCCTTTAGTAGCCCGTTGTGTACCGCCCTCTCGATCATTCTGGTCAGTCCTTCCGCCACCAAAATGAACAGAAAGGGGGACAGGGGGTCTCCTTGTCTGAGTTCCCTAAACGTCTTGATCCATTTGGTGGGTACACCGTTCACCAGAGCGGCCACCTTAGCATTACAAATGCATTGCTTGATCCACTCACACCATCTATTGTTAGCTCCAATCCCAGCGAGAGCCACGAATATAAATTCCCAAAGAACCATGTCGTATGCTTTTTCAAAGTCCGCTTTAATTCCCACGACCTCTAATCCAGCTTTGGAGCACCAGCCGACAAGCTCAGTAGCAGTTGCAAAGGAGTCAAGGATGGACCTGCTTTTGAGGAAGGCGGACTGAGCAGGTGAAATGATCTCCTTCATTACCCCTTCCAGCCTATTCGCTAAAACCTTAGAAATGATTTTCTGTACCGCGTTGATAAGGCTAATACGCCTGAAATCGTTGGCCGAGTTGGCCCCCTCCTTCTTGGGGACCAGGCAGATGAAGGAGTAGTCCAGAGGGGATGAGTTCATCGATCCGTTGTATAGTTCCTGAAAAATGTTCAGCAAATCGAACTTTACAACCTCCCAGAACTTTTGGAAGAAGCCCAAATTGAAGCCATCTGGTCCAGGCGCTTTATCCGCGCCCAGTTGGAAAGTCGCCTTCCTGATCTCCTCTAAGGAGAAAGGAACAGTAAGCTCATCAGGGCAGCTAATCTTTCTATTCCCAAAGAGTTCAGTCCAATCTCCTACCGAGCCCCGAGAACAGATAGTCGGGGCAAATCTCTTCTTGAAATACTCAAAAAAATATTCCCTTTTTTCTTCTTCTCTTCGACAGGTCTGCCCGTTATCCCCGACTTCTCCAATGGTATTCTGTCTTCTCCTTCCATTAGCTAAGGTGTGGAAGAATTTAGTGTTGTCGTCGCCTTCCTTCAGCCAGCGGATATTTGCATGTGATTTCCATAGTGTCTCCTCATCGACCACTACCCCTCTAAGAAGAGATTTAAGCTGGGCACGCTTCTCCAATAAATCTGGAGGGAGGTTCCCACTCTCCTCCAAAATATCGATGTGTTGAATTTCACAGGCCAGGTTTTTTTTGGTTTAGGAAATGCAGTAGAAGGACGTGGAACACCATTCCTTGATACGCTTTCGACAATGGCGAAGCCTAGCCACTATCGTACGGACGCCGGATCCCTTTGAAGGTATTTCATTCCACCACGATGATAGTTTGTTGCAGAAGTCCTCTCTTGAGAGCCATACCATCTCAAATCTGAACCGAGGGGGGCAGAGTTTGTGACTAGTGGAAAGGATGATAGGTGAGTGGTCCGAGGTGATCCTCGGTCCCACTACCACTTTAGATAGGGGGAAAAGATGGTCCCACTCAGTGGAGATAAGGAATCGGTCGAGTTTGGCCAGAGAGGGGTCACTTTGAAGGTTAGACCAAGTGAATTGCTGGTTACAAAGCGGCAAGTCCAGTACCTCCAGCTCGTTAAGAAGATCAGAAAACAAGGACATGAGCCTTCCGCTCCCACTTCTCCCTCTTCTTTCCTGGGTGTTCTTGGTGAGGTTGAAGTCCCCACACAGAGCCCACACCCCCCTACAGTCCCTTTTGAGATCAGCCAGTTCCCGACAGAATTCCGGCTTACCTTCCCAGGTTGGGGGGCCATACACGTTGGTCACATAGAAGAATGCACCGCTGGAGATGTGAGTCAGTTGCACAGTCAGCGAATGGTTTCTCAGTAGAGCCCCGGAACAGGAGAACACTTTGGAAGACCAGCAGGTTACCAGTCCCCCGGAGGCTCCAGCCGACTTAATGTACAGACATTTGTCGAAGTGTGGACCAGCGAACGACCTGAGAAAGGAGCGCGATATCGAATCCACCTTGGTTTCTTGAAGACATAGGACGGCACCCTTACACTTGGAGACAGCCGATTTGACCAGATATCGCTTATTCAGGTCATTCAGACCTCGGACATTCCAGCAGAAGATCTGAAACATATCTAAAACCAGACCTCGCCGTCGACGTCTCTCCAGACGAGTCCGCGTAAGGTTAAAAACCACACGGATCGTCCCCCGTCCCAGACCAGATCTGAAAAAGACGTCCAATACATTGACCAACTCATCCAAGCCCTCCCCCGTGAGGGGCACGGAGACAATCGTCGCGAAGGCGTAGTGCCGCAGCTAACCCGCTTAACAAAAACTGGGTTCGATAAAAAACAGTCAAACATGTCGGGACACATGGAAGTAACAAAGCACCAATACATAGTAGATACTTCTGTCGCTCTTTCAGACAAGAGAAAATGACACCTATCGAAATAAGTGTCGGCGAGCGATGGAATAAAGGCTCTAACTACATGCTCCACCTTCAACGACTGATAGCGAAGCACCGTCAACAAAGAAAAAAAGACCAGGAGGATGACAAGGGAGATACCCACCCGATCAATAGGACCCCAAACTAACCAGCTAAAGAGAAAAGTACACATAAGAGACATAAGACATCTAGTCGCAGGATCCGATCCCCCCCGCCACCCTAAGGACTCGCTTCAAGGAACCCACTGAAGCACCTCACTTCGTCATCAGATAGGCGGATACCGCATTTAAGCCCCTTACGCTTGATCAAATAAGGCCTCGTCATCCGGCGTGCAGGTTCACCTACAACACGATCAGCCACCCGACTGGACACCCTGGATCTAGTAGCCGGCGCACCCAAGCAAACCGCACCTTCCCTCAATTTAGCTTTCCGAAGGATGGCCTTCTCCAACGCAGCGCCCTTCGGAAAGCAAGCTAACCTGGAGCTCGTCCTGGGTGAGTCCAGCAGGTCAGAATCCGCCAAGAGCCCGCCGACCTGCAAGCCAGCTCCATGGCCCCCCGAGCCTCCGGTGATCTGCACAGCGGCTTCACACCCCGCGGCCGCGCCGTCCCAGTCGCACCCGAGCCCCCCCGACGTTGCCGCACTCTCCATCCAACTCGGCCTCCCACCCCCGCGCTTCGAGACGTTGCCGCACTCTCCATCCAGCTTCTCAGTCGCGTTCTGGTCCAAAGGGCCCTCCAACGGACCAAAGAGATAGGTCCCGCAATCAGGCCAAGGCCCCCGACAGCAGCAGGGCCCAGCAAGGCCCACAGCTACAGACCACCGTCCCACAGGGTCCGAAATTGTAAGTCTTAAAGGCCTCCCAGGAGCCTGGCCCAGTTCCCACAAAGCAATGGGTGGCCCAACACCGAGCCCCGCAGACCAAGAGTCCAAGAGTCCAGCACAGATGGTCGCCTCTTTGGTCCACCCACCCCAAGTCGTAACCGCATGCAGAACCGGCCTCGTGACCACCTTCCTCGAGCCCAGCTCCTGCCCGAGGTCCAGGTCTCTGCTCCTCATACAACGCGTCTCCCAAGAAGCAGCGAAAAGGTGATGCGACTCCCCATCCGTCCACGCTCTCACCCCATTCGCGGAGGACGGGTTACCCTCAAAGAGTGCTTCATTTTCAGCACCCCGCTTCCCAAAGCAGCGGACTGTCTTCCCCAAGCCATCCCCCGCTCCCGACCACATCCGCCCCGATCTTCGATGAAGTGCCAAGCAACCCCCATGAATGCCCGAAGAGGGTGCCTGCACACCACCAAGGAAGTCCCCCGTCAGGACCTCGGCCCCACTGTGTGTTTCCTCGGGTCTGGTGCCATCACTCCCGACACAGGCCCGCGGCTCGAGACAACCGCAACGGTCCACGCAGGGGGGCATCATCGGCGCGACGCCCGGGTCTGCCAGCACCCCCCTCGGATGTGCCGCCGTGACCGCCGTCGTCGTCTCCGATCTTCTCCGATCCCGGATCTCCGAGGAGTTCCACGAGCTACTCCGATCCGATGCGCCCCCGGCCCCCAACACACTATCATCCGCAGCCCCTTCCGCCAGGTCCACCCATCTCGCGAGCTGTCGACCGAGCGGGTCCGTCTGGTCACCGCCCTCGTTAGGGTCCCCACCAGTGAAGGGGATACCACGGTCATCCCCGCCAAAAGGAGCAGTGCTAACAAGGATCACCCTTACGTTCACAATAATGTCTCCCATCGTGATGAGGAGGTTCTTCGGGATGTCCGCCGGGTCGTCAACAGCCACTTGGCATTTAAAGAAATTGAAGTCCATCAGGCTTCGACTACCTTCATCGGCGCGCAGGTATCTCCCAAACCCATTGGTAATAGCCGAGACCCTACTCTCGGACCAACATTCATATGGTAGATTAGCCAGCTTAATCCAAACCTTGTATGTTAACCGTGCTCTGACAGCGTCCCTGTGGGGGTTCCAAGCAAAACAACGGAGTCGGCAATGGTCCAGTCGGAAGCCCTCTCTTCGGATCAGCACCTCCGGTTGGACCCATTGAGGCAGCAAGATAACGAAGTCCCTCTCCCGATATTTAGTGACCAAGAAGTCATTGGAGAAGCCCCCAAAACGCCCCGCTAAGTCATTGGCAATCAACCCTTGCGGATAGTGGCCAAGGTTCGACTGACCAATGGGGGTTGCCAGGACAGCGCGGCGTCCTTGAAGCTGGCGGGTGTAGAAGCCTTCCGTGAGCGGCACAAAGACTTTCATGGAGTGGGGTCGAAACCTGCCGGGTCCCTGCATACTTCTTCTCCCAGTGGATCTACACTCGCGCGCCCGATGGCCCGACCGGTGGCACTTGATACACCTCACCGGGTCTCTGCACTCTTTAGCCCAGTGATCGGAGGCCAGGCACCTGAAGCAGCGATTTTGTCGGACCCCCTCCTGGGAGCCCACCCAGATGTCTTCTGCCTTGAGTGAAGGAGGTATTGGGTTGGTGAAGGTTGAGATATCTTCTTCAAAAGGGCCTCTTTATAGGTCAACCCATTCTTTGCTCCATCAGTAGAGAAGCCCCCTGACGTCCACTGTGTCTTAGTGTCCCTCGACTCCTTCCCCGTCACGGGGTCGCACCCCATCCTCAGGTCACATCCCTTCCCCAATGGCGTGTCTGCTGAGCAGCATGTAGCTAAGGGCCTTCCAACATGATCAGCCCAGGTAATCCCCTTGCTTGTCACAGCTTTATAGGACTTCTTGTCTGCATCCCCATCCCCAACCTCAAAAGAGTAAGATTCCTTAGATGCTCCGAAGTTATGCACTAAACCCGCCTCGTGCAACTTCACAGTCTGCTTTTTGGGGAGGGAATCTAGCTTTGGCTTCTTCTTCCCTGAATAGCTCCCTCTAGGATTCTTGCTGGAAATTGAGATCTTGTTGTGTACCTCAGCCGGACCACCCTTTACCGCCGGGATCCATCCCTGGTGGGCCCTCACCTCTTTCCTGTGAGCCGCGCTAACCTTACCCCTGACGATGCTCCGCAACCACCCCATCTCCAATTTTTCTTCAGATACCTCTAATTTTTGTTGCTTCAATGCTTCATGTGCCAAGATTTTCTGTTTTTTTTCTTACTGTGTTTCATGGACTTGGCAGTCTTGCTAGGAACAATCTCGTCGGCGAAATACCCTCTAGCTTCAAGAACTTCACCTCCCTGTCTGATCTCTCGCTCACCGGAAACAACTTTGCCCCTAGAGCTCCGCTTGTTCCTCGCTCACCGGAAGATCATTTACTTGGTATAGTAAATGCATTAGTTTACATGAATTGATGATTCATCTTTTGTTCTATACTTTCTGAACCTTTTCAGGGATTGTTCAAACTCAACTTAGTACACAGTTGTTGTCGTCGATGATGTCCGATGAATCACAATTAGTCCCTAAATTTCTCAAACAGATTTTGTTTGATCTGAACTAATTTCAAGATGTGAATCTTGGATGAACTAATATGAGCTTTAGTCTGATGAATCGGAGAGCTTCGCATGTGATTTACGTAGTTACTATCGTGCGACTTTATCTTAACAGATCTGCCACCTGATCAGCAACCTTAAAGTTGGGACACGAGAATGAAAATAGCTTACGGGTTTGCTCAAGGCCTCGAGTATTTACACGAGAAGGTGAACCCGCCGATAATTTACCGTGATCTAAAATCTTCGAATATTCTCCTCGACGAGATTTTGGGCTCGCAAAGCTTGGACCGACCGGTGACAAAGCACATGTGTCGTAAAGAGTGATGGGCACGTACGGGTACTGCGTACCCGAGTACGCGCGAACGGGCCATCTCACGGTGAAATCGGATGTGTATAGTTTTGGAGTTGTTCTGCTTGAGCTGATCACAGGGAGGAGGGTCATTGACACTGCAAGGCCAAAAGAAGAGCAGAATCTTGTAGCTTGGGTATGTTTTATTAGCTGTGTTGTAAGTTTCGAAGATTCAATGAATTGTTCGGCAAGACTGGAGCTTCTGCATGCAGCTAGTGATGATCATAACTGCGGTTTTGCTGATGAAGAGTGAATGCGAGCTTTTCCTTTGATGTTTGTATTCCTTTTACGCAGGCAATGCCCTTGTTCAAGGATCAGAAGATGTTTCTGGAGTTGGTGGATCCTCTACTTCGAGGAGAGTACCCTGCGAAAGGATTGATTCAGGCGGTAGCAGTCGCTTCGGTGCGGCCGTTGATGGCCGACGTCGTCATGGCCTTGAGCTTTCTCGCGACGGTCCTTCCCCTGGCGAAGAGATTGAACTGTGATCGAGGAGGCTGCCCCCGAGGCCAATGAGAGGCAGTGACTTACAAAGAATGAGATCATGTGGCTTAGCCTGGCATGGAACTTTGTTTAAACATGTTCTTATTTTCAGGGTCTTTATTTTTTTTTTAGCATGCAAGGCGAAAATCATGCAGGAAATGAATTATCATATTATGGTTTCGCAACATAAAAATCTTTGCATGTTACACTGAACCAAATAAGAAGAAGCAACAACAACTAAAAAAGGCCATGACATAATAATGCAAAATATTTCAACAATACTTTTGTCAATCAAAGCCACATTACTCGACTGCCAATTACGTCAATCTTTAGCAAAATGCATTCAAAATAGTTCATAGTCGACGAACAACATGATGCACGAACGAAGTTTGAAAGCAACACAGGATCTGAAACAGCTCAAAGAAGGATGAATAATTAGCACCATTTGCCTACAATGGAGTTCTAATTTTGCTCAGACACTTCCTCACATTCTTGATTTTTAACACTGAGCAGAGTTCTTGACACCTGATAAGCAAAATTTCAAACTAGCTGCACTTTGACATAAAACTGTTGACACGCGAATCAGCGACATCTTTATTCACCCGGTGCCGAAACCCCCTGCTTCAGCCTCTCCCTCTTCATCTTCTTCTTAGAGACAGGTTTCTTCTTCCTCGGAGGAAGGGTCTTTTGTGCATATGCGTAGAGAGCGTAGTTTCCGACTAGAAAAAGTAGCACGAGGCCTCCCACAACAAGCAGGACGATCAAACCAGGGTTGAATCCCTTTTTACCCTCCTCGATTATAACATTACCCTGCAGTTTGCAATGATAATATAGAAAAGAAAATCAGAAGTAAAAGACAGTAAGCACACAACAGAATAAATCCTATCAAAACAAGCAGCAAAACCTCAATTGGTTCCATGAGTACAACAGCAATAAAGATGAGCTCCGTTCAACTTCCTCGCTCTACTCTTTGCATTATTTATTGTGTAGACATGCATTTCTTAAATCCTCCATATCCACAAGTTCCTCACTCTACTCTTTGCATCATGTATTCAGGATTACATTATAAAGACACTTTAAGTAGACATAATCCTAAGAGCTCTTCATAAACATTTCATAAACATTTGAAGAGGTCATATACACTAAATAAATTCACATCTTTTAATAATCTTCTAAATCCCACTAAACAAATAAATGGAACTAAACACATAAATAGCTAAAATACCCCAAATAGAAAAATGTACAAACACAAAAAGGAAAATGCTTTAGTAGATAAAGAAAAGTAAAGTGTTATTACTTCCTAAGGGAAGCCGAGTGAACACAGAACAAACACACTACTAAATAAATAAATAAAGAAGAATATTTACTAGCATTTTTCTGTAAGAACAACGAACTAGTGCAAACACTAACTACTCCAAAAATGTCAAGGCTCCGTTTGGAATTGCGGGGAGATTGCGTTACGTGCGGTGAGAAAGTATAATGAAAAAAGTATTATGTTTGTTTCCGTACGTAATATCGCATTCCGCATATTGCGATGAGTCGGTTATGATATACTTTCTACGGTCCCATCGAAAAACGCTGAAACATATCTATATATGCTTTTGCCCAAACTCCATTTTATCTAATAGCGTTTGATGGATCTCAATACCAAACTGGCTCCAAGTAAACTTCAGTTAAACACGTCTTCGAACAAAAAATGCATGGCAATGTTAAGCACAACTCGGCATTAAAGTCGAGCTCCTAACAATCCTCATTTTCCAAGTTTGCATGCAGTAATTATATACAATGGAAAAGCTATTGAATCGAATCAATCAATGAGTTCGAAACGAATCTAAGACACAGAAGAAGAAGAAGAAGAAATGCAAGTAAACCAAATTCATAAATGGAGAGAATTATTAATAAGCCTTAAATCTACATGCAAAGTCACAAAATCATTAGTTCAAGCCCTAGAAACCATCACAAGTGAAATAATCATCAGAATTAAAAGATTTAATGAAATAAAAATCTCCGAACACCTAAATCACAGTGATTATGCAATTTTTTCTCGTATTGGGCACCAAAATCAGATCAAACTCACAAGATCTATCAAAAATTACCATGAGATCTAAAAAAAAAAAAAAAAAAAAAACTAAAAATAAGCTAAGAAAGAGGAAACCTACTCCTCCATCAGTAAACGAGAACTGATCGGCCATGGCGAACGATATCTCACCAAATCCAACTCGCCACTTCCCCGATTCCTGGATTTTGAGGAGTAAATCACAACATTTTTCTATTGATTCGTGAATTATACGAAGAGATCTACAAATTGATCCTCGATTTGGGGATTTAGGGCATTGTTCTCTATATATAAGAATCGATTAAAAAAGGGAAATCAATCCAAAAAAAAAAAAAAAGCAAAAAAAAAAAAGAGATTTTTGAGTACCTGCGCGTGTTATTGATCCTCCTCTTTCTCTCTTCAACTTTCTCTTTATCTCTCAATTATTTATTTATTTATTTATTTAGTTTTTTTTTTTTTTTTTTTTTTTTTTTTTTTTTTTTTTTTTTTTTTTTTTTTTTTTTTTGTACACGTCTACTTCGTGTTTCTATTGGTTCATCATGGATGCTTTTACATAATAGTCCCTCAAGTTTTCATATATTATAAAACGAGTGTCGAGTTTTTGAAAATCAGAGCTTCAAAAAATAAAAATTTAAACTTAAAATTTTTAATTTTCTTTTACTATATGTGCAAAGCATAGTATTAAAATTTAAACTATTTATAATTTTTTTTTTCTTTTATACGAAATATATATATAAACGAGGTTTGTAATTTTAAATATTGGTGTAGGTTAAAGTTATAGGAAAAAAAAATGAGGCAATAAAGAACTAAAATTTAGAAAATTATAAATCTTAAAAAAAGTAAAATATAAAATTAAAATTTGATAAGTTTAGAAAATTATATACATTTTATTTTTACATCAAAATTTAGTTTGATTTTATGTAATTGTAAATGCATTATTTTGCCTAATAATATATATATATATATATATATATATATATATATATATATATATATATATATATATATATATATTAAAAAAAAAAAGGAGAGAACTACAAAATTATATGAATTTTGCCCAAATTCTAATTTTTGGTCCCAAACTTTAATGCATCAAAAAATAATTATAATTATTTATAATACGTTGTAAAGTCAATGTTTTTATTAATTTGGTCATACGAGTTGGTAGTTGAGGAAAATCTGGAAAAAATAATAAAAGAAAATGATTTTGTGGTGGATTAAATTAGTTCATTATTTGGATTATAAATTTGAATATTTGAAAGTTTAAATTAATAATTTTCAATTCATAAAAAGAGCTTAAAAGTTTTTCTATAATCACCAACTATTGAGCAGTACTACTTATAAGCCTATAAATTAAGTGTTAATTTAATATTCTAATCTCTCAATGATTTAAATTTATTTACTTAGCTTATTAATATTTTAATACAATTATTTTTTTTAAAAAAAAATAAAATGATGGGATAAAAAGAAAATAGAGAATACTATACTTTGCCTTTAATTTTATAGTTTAATTTATCTTTTTAACAAATAAAAACGGATTGTATGCTATTATTTAAAAAACTGAATCGATTTTTAAATTGATCATCGAATGTGTCACGTTTTAAGAGATCAAGCAATTCAGTTGAAAAGAGATTAAGTCAACTAAGTTTTAATCAAAAAATCCGACGAAAGCTCAAAAATAAGTAAAATAAGTAAACTCGACAAATTAGAAATTTGGCTGAATAAGTTGAATCAGTTTAATTGAGAATTCAAAAGCTTGAATTATAAGTTAAACTATTTAAAAGTCGTAAAAAAATCTATAAATATAGAAAAATAAGATTATTCGAGAGAAAACTAAAAATTGCAGTTAAAAGTAATAGTGATCTTATTTCAAAAGTATAAGATTCTTATTACAGATTTTAAAATTATTATTTATTTTAATCTTCTATCAACCTATATTATTACTCGGTTCATAGAGTGAAAAAGTGCTGTAGCCTCTATAATTATAATCGCGTAAGTTACACCCACATTTCGACTGGATTAATCTAAAATTTCTCAATCACGTACTGAACCGTCTATTTTATAACATACTAATTCATATAGTAATAATTATTTTTATATTAATCGTCTTTAATGTATGTGATAAAGAGTTTGATAGTTAATATTTAAGACCTGAGTTTAAACTCTAGTTATTTTATACTAGCTAAATTTATTTTAAAAATAAACAAAACGAATAGCCTATTATTTTTATTTTTTATTTTTAAAAAAAAAGAAAAAAAGCTATTTTTATTTTGTTTTAAAATTAAATATTTATAATTTGCGACGAAAAAACAAAGATAAGATAAAACAAAACACGTGGATGTGCGATACGCTGGGCCCACCCGTTCTAACTACGCTACGTCTCCCTCATTTCTCCCTCCTTTCCTCTGGTTCCGACAACTCCTCCCCAATCCCGATTCTCTCTGATCTCGATCTCGATCTCGATCTCGATTCGAACAGGGATCGATCGATCGATCGAATTCGATCGCGAGGAGGAGACGCGGAGATGGAAGTACGGAACGCCGCAGCCGCAGCCGCCGGCGCCGCGCCGGCGCCGGAGCGTAAGCAGACGAAGCCTCCGACCAGCCCCGTCGACACCGCCTCCGTGTCCCAGAGGTTCGAGAATCGGGATCGGATCGATCGCGTCGCACTCGTTTTTTCTGTTTTGCCGAATTTTTCGCTTTATTGTCGGGTTAATTTTGATCCCGGATTCGAAATCGTTGCAGGCTCCAGAAGGAATTGATGTCTCTCATGGTGCGTTTTCGTTAAATCTCGTTCCTTTTCGATTGGATTTGAAGAAACCGGTTAAATTTAGGTTTAGAAAACAATTCGATCGCCCTTTTAGAGGCGAATTAACGGAAAACCTAACTGATAAACCTCGGGAGAGTTGAATTAGGTCATTGAACTGTACATTATATCTTGTAATTCATACCAGATGAATTTATCATATCATTTCATTTGGTGATTTGGGAATCAATCGTGGAAAATGGTTTGTAGCCCTTGTTATTGCTGGTTTAGCTGATTAGTGATTGCGCCAGGTCCTTTTTATATAATCTGATAGTATAAAAGTTGTATAATTTTTAAAAAAAATTAGTATAGTAGGGCCTGTTTGGGTACCAGAAAAGTTAGCTGGTGATAACTTGTGTGTTTATGCGAATTTTCTTTTATGATTGCAACATGACTCTTGGTTCTGAACTGTTGTGAAACCTTAATTTTCCTGAATTTTAGGGAGACCTATGAGGTGATTTGTAGCAGTATGAGAAAAGAATTGTGCTATTCATTCTGAAATTTGAGAACCTATTGAGGAAAACAAGTCTTTAGAAACCAATTATTAACATGCATCCCTTTGAGTAAACGAGAGATACGTTGAACAAGATATTCATGCATCTGAACAGGCCCGTATTCTTGTGCTTCCTTGGACCTTTGGTTTCTCTATATATTATTAGAGTCGCTTGATTGGTCCAATCTAATTGAGAATTGCATGTGGCAATTTATAGTTGAGTAATGTTGCGAGCAAATTTCTCAGAGCTTTACAAACTTATTTATGTGCCTGTATTTTATGGGTAAAAAGGTATCAATCTTGAGGTGATGTTGTAATTCAAAAACTGCATGGCCTCCGGTTTTCTCTTTTCTGTTATCAAGTTATATTCTATAGTCTGTTCCCTATTTTAGTTATTCTCTTCATCGGCAGATGAGTGAAGATGCAGGAGTATCAGCGTTTCCTGAAGGCGAGAACATTTTCTCTTGGGTTGGTACTATTGAAGGAAGCAAAGGAACTCCATATGAAGGTTTAACCTACAAGCTATCGCTGCGTTTTCCTTTTGACTATCCGTTTAAGCCTCCAGTGGTCAAGTTTGAGACTCCATGTTTCCATCCAAATGTAGACCAGTGCGGCAATATTTGCCTAGATATTCTTCAGGTACTTTTCAGCCTGCCTTGATATTACCATTAGTATAGCAAAACTACAATAGTAAACTCCTGGCTACCAATAATATCATATTACCCTCCTGAAGTTGAAAATATGATATGTTCCCTTGTACATATCGGTAATCATTGTATGCCCCTTTTTAGTGGTAAGAGGCCATCTATGTCTGACCAGATGCTTGTAAAGTACCCCTTTAGCCCTTTGGAGACATTGTAGGATCATTGGCGCTAACCATTAATTCCAAAAGCTCGAGCTGTTAGAAATACGCAACCAATTCACTTAAAGCGTACAAACACAGCATCCACGGGTCTCGACCGGACTCAACCCACCTGGACGTTGGGTCTATTGTTGGGCCTCTTGCCATTAGGTCTATTGTGGACCGCAGTCCCACTCAACTTATTAGGCTCACCCAACTCAACTTATTAGTCTCCTGGGCCTATTGTCACGAGGCAGGAAGTTGGACCTATTTAATTCATAAATAAATAGCCAATAGACATACCGTACATGATGAGGATCAAATCAAGTAAAGTGCAAATTGGAAATTAGTTAGCCAATATCGAACCATTGCTTAACCTGCGTTAATTTAGTGTTTTTGAATGGATGATGATAGCAAGGGCGTTTACTCAAGAAGATGTATGTTTACAGTGTGTCCGGCGTCTGTTATATTACAACCTATAAAGGGTGTATTAGATATTTAAATACTTTTTTTGGATACAGAGGAAATCACCCCTGCTATTGTACATGGACCTGATCTCACTCACCAATTCATTCATTTTGTGCTTCATCTTAGGACACGTGGTCTTCAGCGTATGATTGCAGAACAATTCTTCTGTCCATACAGAGCTTGTTTGGTGGTAAGTCATTCGAAATTTTACTAAATACAAGTACTTCATTTTTCTGGAAATTCTCATTCTGGATTGATTCATGTTCTCTAATAACAGAACCCAACATTGAAAGTCCTCTCAATAGCTATGCTGCAACATTATGGAGCAACCAAGAAGGTGTGCTAATTTTGCCTCTCAACTACTTTTGTAGTTTTCTTTGAGATAGTCGCACACAGACCCCTGCAAAATGAGAATTTCCATATATATCCTTCAAAAACTTAATTACTACCCTTCATGTATACCCTTCTATTTACAGGAAGTCCCCCATTTAGAGAAGTTTTGCTAGTATAAAACCAACTTTCTGATTATATGTGGTTATTTATGTAGATAGATGATCTTGCAGGGGATCTAACCGTTAATCATTTGATGTGCGAGTTTTTTTTCCTTTTCCTGTAATGCTCTTGTTTTTGTAGAATATAAGAAGATGGTTCACAAACAGTATACATATGGTGGCGAAGTTTCAGAAAGCTGAAACTTTTGATTATAAACAGACAGCGAACACCAAAAGTTGCATCTGTGGATCAGGGGTGGTGTTTTCGCAAATTGGCTGTAAATTTATCCACCTTGCACCGCCGGTTTCATATTTCTCTTTGTAAAGTTGAGAACACCTCCTCTCTTCGGAAGGTAACATTTAAAGATTTTCTTTTATTGTTCTCGAAGATTTCACCTAGGAAAAATGCTAGATATTATTTACCAATAGATCCCTTTTACCTTCTTTTCATGTATAAGAAACTTCAGAACATTTAAATGAAGTACACTACCGCAATATTCGAAAAAGTGTATGCCTCATTAGATGGTGATGAATGGAAGAAGCTTTTTGGTTACTGGCTTTGTATATTTCATTATTTTGTGCATGTTTAATCTAAGGCATGGTAGTTTTGAGCCTTCTGGTAATTGGTTGTATTTAGGGGTGTCAAAGAGCAGAACACGAGTCGTTTAATAAATGAGCCGAACACGAGCTGGCTCGTTTAAATATCGAGCTGAAAAATTTGGCTCGTGTTCGGCTCGTTTATTAACGAGCTGGCTCGCGAACAACAAGTTTGATTTTCATTCCTACTATTAGGTTTTAACTCGGCTCGTTTATTAACGAGCCGAACACGAGCTGGCTCGCGAACAACAAGTTTGATTTTCATTCCTACTATTGAGTATAAAGTTAAAAGAAAATTAAAAAATTAAAATTTTAATCTAATAATTAAAATTCACAAAAAATTAATAGCTTAAAATGTAAATAGTAATATATATATATATATATATATATATATATATATATATATATATATATATATATATATATATATATTCGAGCGAGCCGAACACGAACGAGCTAATCTCAGCTCGTGTTCGGCTCGTTTACTAAACGAGCGATTCAATCTCGAGCTCATTTTCATTTCGACTCGAACACGAGCTGGCTCGCGAACAGCGAGTTGGATTGACACCCCTAGTTGTATTAGCAAGTTCTAATGTGCAACTCTTTGTAATTTATCTACAAGATCTGGTGTTGTACTCTCTCTTTAGTTCAAGCTTATGCAGATCTGCGTTTGGGAACTGAGTTGAGAGCAATGCAGTCGCACCGCTCATGGGCGCGAAATGCTTCTGCGTTTTTATGCATGTTATATGTCGTGCGGTGAAAAAGTATGATGAAAAAATATTTTATTTATTTCTGTACGTAATATGCTTATGAAAATACATATTTTTTTTTAACCTAAATAGATGAATTTTAATACCAAACTAAGTCCAATATAGTTTGGTATTAGAATAATTTGGTTTAAACATTAGGAATCCATTTACAAAAAAAATTTAAAAAAATCAAAGACCAACAAGAAATAATCTGACAAAAAAGAAAGAAATAATAAAGTTCAACATGAAAACCAACATGAAATATCCCAGCAAAAAAAAAAGAAATTAGAGACCAACATTAAAAGTGAAATAAAGGTCAAGAAGTAATTATGCAATTAACTGAACAAATTATATTTCAGGGGCTAATTTCAAAATGGCCAAAGTGGAATGTACATTTTACACTTTTTTTTTTTTTTTTTTTTTTAACGGCTAAATTACAATTTCCACTCTCAAACTATAAAATCTCTGATATTTTGGTCCTCGAGTTGTAGTTTTTATGATTTCTGACTTGAAATTTTTAGATTGTAATAATAAAGTCATATATTGTAATGGTTTTATGCGTATAACTGTCACATAATGACATATTATTATTATTATTATATAGTCCGTTAAATTATAAAATTTAATTATAATACTTTATAAAGCTTATCGGCTATCCCTAATGCGAGTGACAATTCAATATTTCAAATTAATTTTATATTTTTAGTTAAATTTATTTTTTAAAAATAGCAAATTTAAATTTGAGAACTAAATTTTTACTCGGTGCAATTGAGCCGTACGATGTAAACCGAGATCATTGCAACAATGTTCCGCGGCGCATCACACCGCTACGCTCTTAACCCTAACCCCGAAAACCCTAGCCGCCGCTCCATTCAACATTACAAAGATCTGAGAGCGAGCGAGCTCGAGAGATAAGAGAGAGAGAGAGAGAGAGAGAGAGAGAGGGAGAGGGATCGAGATCGAGATCGAGATCGAGATCGGAGAGGAGGGGAAATGGTGTCGGGGTCGGGGATCTGCGCTCGGGCGGTGGTGGTGGACGCGCGGCACCACATGCTGGGGCGGCTGGCGTCGATCCTGGCGAAGGAGCTCCTGAATGGGCAGCGCGTGGTGGTGGTGCGGTGTGAGGAGATCTGCCTCTCGGGGGGCCTCGTGCGGCAGAAGATGAAGTACCTACGCTTCCTCCGCAAGCGCATGAACACCAAGCCCTCCCATGGCCCCATCCACTTCCGCGCCCCCGCGAAGATCCTCTGGCGCACCATCCGAGGGTAACAACAACAACAACAACAACACCAATATCCAATCTCTCTCTCGTTCATCGGTGGTTATATGCTGCTTTTTTTGTTTTTCGATCGTTTCGTTTTCTTCGTGATATTTGCTTGTTGGATTGAGATTGAGAGGAGAGAGAAATCAAAGCAAAAAAAAATGATCATTTCATTTTTTTGGCGGCCGATCTCTCTCTTTAGTGTTGACGAAATTAGGGTTACATGATTTGATTACTTGTTTGGAAACCTCGTTAGTTCGTGATTTGTATATATAACCGCGGGTCGGCTACTTTGCATGGATTTCAAATCCTTTGATGGAGAGTGATTTAGAGAAGAGAAAGAGAGATAAGATTGAAATTTTTTAGTTTTTTTCTTGTGTATTGGATGTAAATTTAGGGGAGAAAGGAGAAAAAAACAGTATTTAAGTTTCTGCAATGTTCTTTCTCTCGGCGCGCGCTTATTACATTGTGGCCACATGATGCGTGTCCTGTTTGGAAACGCTCATTAGTTCGTGATTTGTATTTGTTCTACTGTTTTGCATGGATTTCTAGTACTTTGCTTTGTTTAGAGGGAGAAAAATATAGAGGAAAATGAGATTTTTGGGGAAAAAATCAATTTTTTTCCAATGTTGGAATCAAATTTGAGCGGAGGAAGGAAGAGAAGTAGGGAAATAGTAGTTTTTTTCCCCACTCTCCAAAAGTTGAGAGAAATTGAGAGGAATGAAAATAACTTTATTAAAGGTTAGTTTTCTTTGATTTTGTGTTCTTTTCCTTACCATACATCCAAACATCACAAGAACTCCCAATTTGACATGACATGATTCTTATTGCGCTATTTAGTATTTTGTAGTGTGACTTTTTAACCTCACTAAAGATAAAATAGTTAGAGTAAGCAAAGGAATACAATAGTATTTTATTCCAAATAACAGATTTTGATCCCAAATTCCATAAAATTGGAATTATTGGATTTTAAAGCAATTCAATTCTATTGTGATTTGGTTCCAGACATAGTGTCATTCTGTTTTGCATTGATTCACAGTATGATACCTCACAAGACGAAGAGGGGAGAGGCGGCGCTGGCGAGGCTCAAGGCTTATGAGGGGGTTCCTCCGCCGTACGATAAGACGAAGCGAATGGTCATTCCTGATGCTCTCAAGTGAGATCTATCTCTTGTTCCCGTTTTAGTGTTTGTTTTTCATTTCTTTTATGAAGAGTTGTCTCTAAAAAACAAAATTGATGAGCTGGTTTGGTGCTTTGGAAAATTTAGGGTTTTGAGGCTTCAGCCAGGGCACAAGTACTGCTTGCTTGGTCGGCTCTCCACGGAGGTTGGATGGAATCACTATGATACCATCAAGGTTAGATTACTCTGGGTCCCTTTTCTATTCTGTTTTAAGCATTAGTTCTATATTCTTACATTTTTAGAGTTTTAAGCATTAATTCTATATTCTTACATTTTAGAGTTTTAAGTGTTATATGTTCCTACGTTTTTAAAGTCTACAAACAGTTGTGTTATTAAGATTTGTTGGTTGATTGTGCTTTAGAATGTTGTATTGCTCTGCATCAAGAACATACTTCAACTAGTTTATGTATATTAATAGTTCACTTTTGAATAAAAGTGGTCATATTACTTGCAACTGAATTGGATTTACATAAAATTTCAATCCCTTACCCCCACCGTACAAGTGCTTTCCACTTTCAAATAGTGAATGCAATGGCAATCTCTACAGGGAACTAAACAGAGCCAAAATTGGTGGCTAGATTTGTTTTCCTGTTGACAAATATTCATACCACGCATCCAGTCTTTGAAAAGGCGCGCCTAGGCGCGGCCCTTAGCGCCTCAGGGCATTATGCGTGCGCCTCAAACGCGCCTTGTGATATTTAAATTTAATGGATCTAAAGTTTTGGTTTTCGTGCGCCTCAAACGCGCCTTGTGATATTTAAATTTGAGAGATGCTAGGTGTACACCCCTTTAGGGGTGTACATCCTACACCCCACCCCATCCTGGGGTGGGTATTATTCCACTCGTCACATCGAGTGACGAGTGGAATTCACCCCACCCCAGGATGGGGTGGGGTGTAAGATATACACCCCTAAAGGGGTGTATACTTATATATACCCTTGAAAAAAATTTCAAATTTGAACTTTTTCTTCCATTTTTTTGGTCATTCTCTCTTCCCCCAATGGTAATAAGGTAGCAAGCACTTTTACGTTGAAATTTGAAACATATATATATTTTTTTTAGTTTGAGAACATTTATGTATGTAATTTTTTTATTTTTTTATAGTTATTTTGTTTTTGTATGGCTATTTTGAATTTTTTTTATATAAAATATCAATTTAAATTAGACTTGTGGAAAGTGTTTTATTTTTTTTAGAAGTGCGCCTCACCTTCTTGAGGCGCGTGCCTTGTGATGCGCCTCGCGCCTAGGCTCCAAAAAAACCTTTGCGCCTCGCGCCTTTTCAAACACTGCACACATCCTTTACTGTGAGTTTTGTGAAGTAGGAAGAAATTGAATGGGTTTGTGATGTAGGTCTATGTTTTTCCACGACATCTCCAATTGAATAAGATCATACTATTTTGTATGTAAAATCTGATCAGTTGAGGTTGAAAAGGAGGTAAAAGTATTTAATTTCTACGAAGTCCTGTTGAGGAAAAATTTTGTTATGCTATGTTGTGGTGAAATTACTTTCTGTACCACAACATAGCATATCATAACTTTCAATTGTGTTTAAGTAGTGTAATGATTTGCTTGTGTCCTAGTGACAAATGGAGGTATCTAAATCTGGTCCTACGCATGACCTTGTATGATCATATTTTATTTATTGTCTTAGCTTGATCAGGAGAGAATGTCCCGCACCTTTATCCAACATTATGATGTTTCGATCATTTATAATGGTAAAAAGTTTCAACACACATTTGTGTATTATATATGTGCAGGAATTAGAGAACAAGAGGAAAGAGAGAGCTCAGGTGACGTACGAAAGGAGAAAGCAGCTCGCGAAGCTGCGGGTGAAGGCGGAGAAGGCTGCCGAAGAGAAGCTCGGTTCCCAACTAGACATCCTTGCTCCCATCAAATATTAATACACTCTTTAGCTCGCGCTTCTTAATCCAATGAATTAAAAACTATTTTGAGTCCCCTGTTTTTTGATGATGTGTTTTGGGTCAGTAGACTTTTGTGTTAGTTAAGTAGTTCTTTCTTGATTGATATGCTGCTTAATGTTGGATATGGTTTAAATTGGGTGAGAGATTGCAACTAAATTTATCTTTGTCACCTAAGCAAGCTCAGCTGGTCTTCTTGAATTTGTTTTGAGCATCTGATATATGAATGTTTTTTTCTCTCCTTTTCCTATTTAAGGTTGTGCAATTCCATTTATTAACTTGTAGGCTTAATCTTTTGGTGATTGAAATCTTGTTTTTGAATTAGCACTCGCAATGTTGCTAGGCATGCATAACTCTATTTTTATACACAACAATTGTACTTGCATGGTCCACACTGTGCTTAGTGTATAGCAGTACAACTCTCAGTAGCTTCACCTTCTTTTCCCAGTTGATCGAGCTCTGTTTAATTTTCATTATTATATACAAAATTCTAAATAAGAGTTCAGGTGCCCTGTTATATGTTTATGTGACTCGCATACAACATTAGACTAGTTACTCTTTTTTTCTTCTTTTGTTTTTTTGAAGCAAAAAATTTGCTTGCAATTTTGGTACCAATGCCTTTCAATTTTTTTAGTATGCTCGTATTATTAGATCTGGCAAACAGACGGATTGGATAGATCTAACGAACAGACGGATTGTCCACAAGGTAATTCTTTCTTTTATTAGACTTTTTAAACATAAATAACATATTATTTTTAAAAGATTAATACTTAGTTTATTGTTTAAAACATGACAACACACAATAGGTAATAGATAATAATAAAAAAAATGACATGAGGACAAATTAATGTTAGGATTTTAAGAATGGATAAAATGGAATGAGTATTTATTCTTTTTTTATTTATAATTTTTTTAAAAAAATTATATATGTGAGTATTTATGATAACTGTGGATCGTTCAAAGTCCCTTAAGTTTTTAGGTTGAATAGTAAAATTAAAATTTTGAATAATTAAATATTTAATTATAAATAATTTATAGTCCAGTTTTATATATTTTTATCATTTAATAATATCTAATAAGTTAATTATTGATGTCTCGGTGATAAAATATATAGTGATTGATATTTTAAAATTTAAATTTAAAGTTTAATTACTTTGCGGTGTTTAGCTAAATTTAGTTTTAAAAAAATGAATGAATTTGATAACATGCCACTTTTTCCTCAAAATAAAATAAAATAAAATAAAATAAAAAAATCCTAATGAGCCACTTCACTTGTTATTAGGGGTGTCAATTCAACTTGCTGTTCGCGAGCCAGCTCGTGTTCGGCTCGAAATGAGCTCGAGATCGAATCGCTCGTTTAGTAAACGAGCCAAATACGAGCCAAATTTTTCAATTCGTTTAATAAACGAGCCAAACACGAGCTGGGATCAACTTGCTCGTGCTCTGCTCGATAATAGCTCGAATATATATATATATACTTTACTATTTAGATTTTAGACTATCAATTTTTTGTGAATTTTAATTATTAGATTAAAATTTTAATTTGTTAATTTTCTTTCAACTATACATCTAATAATAGAAATGAAAATTAAACTTGTTGTTCGCGAGCCAGCTCGTATTCGGCTCGTTAATATAACGAGCCGAACACGAGCCGAATTTTTCAGCTCGATATTTAAACGAGCCAGCTTGTGTTCGGCGCCGAAC